>OZ023270.1:10283121-10528121 GCA_964006375.1 Tillus elongatus | reverse complement strand
CCGTGGGTGTCGACAAGGACGAAAGAGGCAACTTGTTAATTCTGGACTTGAAGGTTTGGAGGTTCAGAGGAGAAGGAAAAACATGTGCCGGCAAGGAGTTCCACAATTTGGAAGTTCTCGGGACAAAAGAGCGGGCATAACAAGATGTTTTATGTCTGGTGACCTGGACAGTAAAAGGGTGCATTCGCTCTGTTCCCCTGGTAGATCTGTTGGGGGCAGCAGGTTGAGGAACTATGGAAGAAAGCTCCTCTGAGCAGTGCCCGTGCAGATAACTATAAAAGAGAGAGAGGTCACCAACGGCACGTCGGTGGGCAAGGGATGGCAGCCTTTGTATGAGGGTAGGGTCACCGATGAGGCGTATAGCTCTCTTCTGAATGGAGTCCAGGATAGCGAATGTAGAAGCGGCAGCGGCACCCCAGATGTGGGAGCAGTATTCGAGGTTTGGCCTTATTAGTGAAGTATATAAGGTATAGAGTTTAGCTGGTGAAAATTATTTGAGAGCCCGAAAGAGGAAACCTAATTTCTTAGCAGCCGCTTCTGCAATTGATGTGACATGTTGGTGCCAATTGAAATTTCGATCCACAGAAATGCCAACAAGTGAAAAGGACTCATTACGTTGAATAACTTGGTTGTTCATTGTGATGGGTCTAGGGCTGGTGTATCTCTTATAAGATAGAAAGCAAGACTGAGATTTGGTAGAGTTGAATTGTACAAGATTTCTACTTCCCCATGAGTCTGCAATCCTCATTTAATTGGGCTAAAGAGACAGGCTTAGAATATTGTATATTTGAGTGGACGCTGCTGTCGTCCGCGTTACTGTGAACTGGGTTGGATGTGCTAGAGAGGAGGTCCTTGATGTGGAGAAGAACCTTGAGGGACTTCTGCATTAACTGGATACAGTTTAGAGGAATGGCCATCCACGACAACAGAAATGCTCCGGTTGGAGAGGAAATTTGCTGTCCAGCTACAGAGTTTTGGTGGTAGGCCATAGGCCGAAAGTTTATTAAGCAACGCCGTGTGACAGACCTGGTCGAATGCTCTGGATATGTCTAGAGCGACAATCTGGGATTCACCGTGTAGTGCCATAAACTTGTTTCAAGAATGGGTGACAAAGGAAAAGAGGTCGGCAGTTGATCTGCACTGACGGAATCCATACTGCCTGTCATGAATTAGACTGTGTTTTTCAAGAAATTTTAATAATTCAATGTTTATATACTTTTCCATCACTTTAGAGACGACTGAAAAGAGAGAAATAGGCCTGTAGCTGCTAGGAAGCGCTTTGTATCCTTTCTTGGGGACGGGTTGTACTCGAGCAGTGATCCAGTCACTAGGGAATATGCCTCTATTGTAAGATGTCTGAAGCAGACGAGTCAGGACAGGAGCAAGTTCTGGTGCGCATTTTTTGAGAACAATTGCTGGGATCTCGTCAAGGCCAGGGGCTTTCCTGGTATTAAGAGAAGAGAGCATCTTTCGTACCTTTCTAGTTTTGAAAATGATATCCGTCATTTTATGCGCGACATTATGGACTGTTGATGGTTGAACATTTGGAGGTGGGTTGAGAGGAGAATTGCCGGCGAACAACGAGGCAAAAAGTTCAGCCTTGCCCAGCACAATAGACACAATTCCATCCCCTGAAACAGGAGGTGGGAACGTGCTCTTGCAGAAATTATTCCCAATAGATTTAGCAAGAGTTCAGAAGGGTTTGCTGCCGTTGGAGCTTGAGAGGACTTTGTTTTTGATGTGGTTATTAAATGAGTTTTTTGCCTCAGAAAGAATGCGGACATGGCGGTTTCTTGCGTCGTTAAATGTTTGACGGTTTTCTTGACAGGGATTGTGTAGAGGCGTTTTGTGAGCTTTGACCTTTTCAAGTCTCGTCTTGTCATAGGATTTAGAGAACCAGGGCTTTTGAGTAGCTGAAGAGGTTTCTTACCACTTAACCGACGATTGAAAATATAAAATATAAGCTTAAAATGTTTGTACATTTTCAAACAATAAGTAATATGGTACATTGTTTCTACTATATAGGTTTTACCGTTATCCAGATTGAGGCCTGCTTGCATTAGAGTGACATGTTTGCTATTAAAACATTTTTATGAAAATTCACGTCCATAACGCACTTGCTGCGTCCAGACTTTTTCAAATAATGATACAAAAATTTTTCGGAAAAATTGTAACATTACACCCACCCCCACCACACCACCCCTCCCAAAACTGGGCTGGCTAACGAACTTATCTGGATTGTCTACAAAATGGAAGGTACCTACGACATTTATGATTTTCTTTTCGTTAATTTCTTGAATGAGGTGGTTAAGAAACCAAGTAAATCCACTTTTTCAAATAAGAAGATAAGGTTTTTCTCAAACTAATTTGTATTTCAGGCACTATTTTGTTATTTATATGCCATAATGCACTTGCTGCGTGCGGACCTTTTCTAATGACCAGATAAGGTAAAAATCTATGTTTTATCAATTAATTACATGTGTATAATGTGAGTGGATACCACTTGAGATAACAAAATATGTATCGCCGTTAGTTTTGCATTGAATGTTTGAAAGCTATTCAATCAGTTTGGATCTTTATTATGTTTTAGCGAATTTATAAACAAATGCTTGTTGCACTGTGTAATTAATTGAATAATTTCCCAAGGTTATAGAGGCTCAGGCATAAATGTGGAATAACGGGAATAACTTGAAATTAAAAAAATAATCAAAAAATGCTTTGAATAAAAGAGAGGTAACGAGAGTGAGAATTAAGGCCGTTAGAACCCATATCCAAGTTTCGTTTGAATTTCTATATGCTTATATATACAGCGCATTGAAAACTAAATAGACCAATTTGCGCCCAGAGAATTGCTGAAACACGTCTATTTTAATATTGAGGGGGACATGTTTTGACATAAAACTCAACTTTGTCACATCAACCCCTTAAGGGTGGTTGTAGGGCCCTAGCATTCACAATAACATACACACTGTTCTATAGTCACAAATAGTTTTATTAATATATAAATATATCTCGATTACACAGTGAATTATTTTATATCTTAGCTAGACCGCGTTAGATTCAACAATGAATCCATTTCCCCCAACGTTCGTGCTCCGTCCTCCGTCCACGTTCCCTGTTGGTGAATCATCATGCTCCGTAACCGGTCGCCACAGTGGTGATAACAACCCTTAATTTTAAATAGGGAACATGGGTCGAGTGTTACATCATTTGAAAGCTCTTTCTTAGCACTTGTACCACTATGGCTGCAAAGAATAATTATTGTTAAATATTCTTTGTTGCAATATTTTTAAAAATTCTTACTCTTGCGTGATAATCCAGAGAACACGTTTTGAATTTCAATAGACACAAAGGAACTTTGCAAACAGAACACATCAATTCGGTTCGCACCTGCTTTGCCTTTGTGTGCATTTGGCACACCGTTTTCTTGTGTCTCGAATTGGTTGGTGAGAAGAACTGGTAAGTCTTATTTCAACCGGCACTGTAGGTTTGTGCTTTGAAATGTGTATGGGAGATCGAGTTGATGACCTATCCAATTTTCGCTTTAAAGTGACCAATCTGTTTGCCAACAAACCATCTATTATTCGCTGTCGGAAATCTTTTTGTGATACTGTATCTCCTTGAAGCAATTTATTTAAAACGTATCCATTGACGACGCATACATCTAGGAAGTGAAAAAAATTAATTCGATGCCACCATTTGTGGCATTTACGGTGAACTTCATAAGTTGCTTTGAGTTGATCGAATTTATCCACAAAATTCATATTACTGTTGTAGTCAACTAAAACTTTTGGACAAGGTACTTCAATTACGTCTCCATTCCTTTCGCGTCTAAGAACAGTTGTCGTATCCTGGGGGCTATGAAAATTGGAAAGTAAATACACAGATCTTTTATCCTTCCACTTACACATAAACAATCCTGTATTACTTGTTTTCCAGTCGAAAGCACCCCTTGCCAACAATTTATCATCCTGTAATTTTTGAAGTTTTTTTCGCGTGCTATTTACACTTCCACAAGCGTGAATATCTTGTTTTTTCAAGTACAAAAGTAAGGTGTACGAGTTAAAATAATTATCAAAGTATACATTGTGATGCTTTTCCTCAAAAGCGTTCAACAAGTTTTTCACCACTTTGGATCCCAAATTTTTCTCAGGAATGCCATTATCCGTTTTACCCGTGTAAATATCAAATTTATACATGTAGCCAGACTTATCAGCTAATACCCAAATCTTATAGCCTCTTTTTATCGGCTTTTTGGCATATATTGCTTTAAACCACTTCTGCCCTTAAACCTAATCATGGACTCATCGTTAGCCACACATTTATTTGGACATAAACATTTTTTAAAGTTTTCTGCTAATTTTGTCAACATTGGACGTAATTTGTAGTTCATCATAATTTGGGTCGTTTCTTCCTGGCATTAGATTATTATCATTAACATGTATATGATTGAGAAGGCAACTGAATCTGTTTAGTGGCATAAGTTGGCTTATATATGCATCATGGAGGTCGGGACTAGAACTCCAATAATCTTTGTCACTCGGCATGGTTTTTATTCCCATTAATAAACGTATGCCTAAAAACACTTTAATTTCCTCTTCAGTAGTCGGCTCATATGTCTTTCCAGAAAACAGATATTTTTGGTTTGCATAAAGATTTGTTTGGAATACTAAATTGTTAATTATGTCATCATCAAATAATAGCTTGAATAATTGGTATGGAGATGGATCCTGAATATCCTGAACGACTTGCGTTAACTCCTGAATAATGACTAAAATCAGGTGGACCTACTATAATAGTTTTTTGGCCCCAAATAGGATCCGCATCATATTGCAATTCTTTCAGTCTGTCTCTAACTTTATCCAGAGGTACATTCCATTCAGAAGCGCCAGAGTCTGAATCTTCTACTGGAGCATCAAGAATTTCATCTTGTTGCACATTATCTTCTACTTCCGCATTATTATCAACTCTGTATCACTACAATCATCACCTAGATCGCCATCGATAACAGAATCCTGATCGGAGGGGAGGTTCTCATATTCTTTCAAAAATTCGTCTCTAGTCCAGCCTTTCAAGTTTATATCATCCATAACAATCTATAAAAATACCATGAAAATAACAACACTGATCTATAGTCATGGTGGTACATTTTTTGTACCGCCTCAATTTTATCAAAAATTACGATAGCAGATACGACTTTTTTACTTACCAGTATGTGAATCCTCTCTAATACACTGCCGTATCCAGCCTGGTATCAAAATTTGAAAGTAAAACACCAGATAAGACACTAAAACTGTTTGAATATAATAGCCAGCATTCATAAAATCAAATATATTCATAACTATAGCTGGTAGGCAACCCTAATTACATATTCTGTAGGTGGTACGATTCTTGTGCTTCTGTGGCTGTAACAAAATGTTTTTGAATAAATGGTATAGAATGTGTACCACCAAGACCCGAAGGAATAAAAAAAAGGTGGTACACTTTATGTACCATTTAACCTGAAAGAGTTAAATAAACTTCTGACTTCAGGGTGACCAAAAGTTTTTTAAAGTGCTTTTAATGCTAACTGAACTGCAACTGAAATCACTTTATTTAAACGAGCTTTCAGAAATCTGAACGATTGAAACGCCATCTAATTAATGCTCCTGTCTCATAAGAAAAGGATTTGTAAACAAATGAAGCTATGGATCCACGCGCCGTCTCTCCGCACATTAACGCACTTACTACTTACCGCGAGTTATTATGTTACATGTCACTTCCCATTAAGAGTTCACCTTATTATACAGTTTCTCTATTATTTTCAAATGATTGTCTAGACTGCTTCCTCTAAATTTAAAAACAATAGTTACGTTACGTAGGATATAGTCACCTTTACTGTTTATTTGTCTATTGTATTATTATATAGGACCTACTCACCTTTTAATTATATTCATATGAGTATTTTCTAGACAATTCCCATAATGTTAAACATTAGATACATGACTTGTAAAACGTAGGCTAAAGTTATAAAAGCACACTGTTCACTAGAATAGTTATTCATTTAGTTCTTCGACTTCTACAGTGCAAGTACTCTGTGACCGCGGTCACAGCATATTGTTGCGTTTTCTCCGGGTTCTGGATAAGTGAGACTTTAAATTTTAACAAAACAACTTTATTTACTCTCTAACTATGAATACAATAAAAGCTCTAGAATGTCTCTCTCACAAAACAGTTCATTTACTGGCCTTACAATTACTAATCTGCACACAAGTTACTATACTGGAACTACAGTCTAACACTTCACACTGATTACTGCTTGTTCAAGTCACTTCAACATTCTCTAACTAACTGAACTCCACTGCCCTGGCTTGCTTTCGTCTTTATATACACGTCGTACCTTCTACCTTGTTTCGCGAGCCAAAAGTGTTGCCAGATTGTGCAAAAATTTCCAGATGTTGGGGAAGTTCTGGAGATGTGGCAACACCGCACCTACATCTATTGAAGTGCTTTGTAACACTGCCCCCCTCCTTAAGACTGTTCGTCCCGAACAGTATTTACCGGCCGCCAACTTGGGGGTTCGTGGCCTCGATAGGGACTCAACCTCTCTATGTGAACAACTTTGGGTTTAGTTCTTGGAGACAGCTGGATTCTGTAGACTAGGTCGTTAATTTTCTTAGTCACCAAATATGGCCCTTCCCATGGTTTCTGAAGTTTGGGACTGAGGCCCTTTCTCCTTGTTGGTTGGTACAGCCACACTGCATCACCTTCCTTGAATGTATGGGGTGTTGCTCTGCGATCCAAGCGCATCTTTATCCGGTCACTGCTTAAGAGGAGCCTATCTCTGACGCATCTGTGTATAGTGCGCAGTTTTCCTTCTAGGTCGGCGACATACTCTGGTAACGTAGCTAGGTCCGCTATGTCCTCGTTCGGTGGTGGTCTCGTCATGTCGATTGGTAACCGCATCTCTCTGCCGGTCAACATCATGGATGGAGTGTAGCCAGTAGATTCATGCTGAGAGCTTCTGCAAGCTAGGAGGAACAGAGGTATCAGCTTGTCCCAGATTCTTTGATTTTCGTCGACAAACATAGCAAGATACTGATTGATGGTCCTGTTATGCCGTTCTACCATGCCGTCTGATTGAGGGTGGAGTAGCGTTGTTCTTGTTTTCTTTATGCATAGCAAGTCCATTAGGCTCTTACAGACCTCTGATTCGAAATTCCGGCCCTGGTCGATGTGAATCTCCAAGGGTACGCCATGCCGTGATATGACATTTTCCATCAGGGCTTCTGCTACGGTCGTTGCCTCTTGGTTGGGGATGGGCGCAACTTCAGGCCATTTCGAGAAGTAGTCCATCGCCACCATTATGTATCTGTTCCCAGACTCTGTGATTGGAAAAGGTCCTGCGATGTCTATGGCAACTCTGTGTGCACGGTGTACCTGAGATGTACTGCATCATTTTTCCTCTGGATCGGGTCTTTGGTCCTTTCTTTGAGGCACATTGGTCACACCTTTTGCACCATTCTTCCACGCTTCTTCGGCAGTTTATCCAATAGAAGCGGTCTCTGACTCTGGCGAGAGTCCTGTTGACCCCAAAGTGGCCTCCACTTCTACTATTGTGTAACTCTTGAAGAACACTGTCTATGCACTCACTTGGCACAACGGTCTGGTATATACAGTCTCTACCATCGGCAGTTTCCCATTTTCGAGTGATCATGTCATTCTTTAGACACAAGGAGTCCCATTGTAGCCAGTAGCCTTTAACCTCCGCCCCAAACCGGGACACATCGTGCCATTCAGGTCTTTTCCCCCTTTGAAGCCATTCTCTAATATTTTTCAAGTCTGGATCTGTCTTCTGTGCGTCTTTGATGTATTCAAGATTTACGTCCAGATCGGTGTTATTCTCCTGTTCCGTCACCAGTTGTTTGATCTGATGAGTTACTTTGTCGATCTCTTTGTTCTCTTGTCGCTCGCAAAATTTACATTCATGCACTGAACATGGTCTTCTTGACAGCCTGTCTGCATTGGCGTGACTTCTTCATCTTCGATGTTCAATCCGGAAGTCGTAGCTCTGCAGTTTCTCTATCCATCGTGCTATCTGTCCTTCGGGATTTCTAAAGTTCAGAAGCCATTGCAGAGCAGAGTGATCTGACCTCACGCGGAATGTTCTTCCATACAGGAAGCTGTGGAAATGTTCGATGGATCTTACAACTGCCAGCAGTTCTTTCCGGGTTACACAGTCATTCCTTTCTGCTTTTCCGAACGTTTTGCTGAAGTAGCCTATCACAACTTCTTCTCCGGCTTGGAGCTGCGAAAGTACTGCCCCAATGCCATACTGGGAAGCATCGGTGTCCAGTATGAACAGTCCTTCGTCCTGAGGATAAGCCAGTATAGGAGCAGTGAGAAGACGATGTTTGAGTTCTCTAAAAGACTCTTGGCAATCTGGTGACCAGATAAACTCGACCTTATTTTCAGTCAGGCTATGCAGAGGTTTCGCAATGCTGCTGAAGTACTTCACAAAGCGTCGGTAGTAGCTGCAAAGTCCCAGAAAACTTCTGACCTCATGTTTGTTCTTCGGCACAGGCCAGTCTCTTACTGCCTTTATTTTCTCTGGATCAGTTTCTATCCCTTTCTCAGAAACGACATGTCCGAGGAAACTCACTTTCTTCTGGAAGAGGACGCATTTCTTGGGATTGAGTTGCAGATTGGCACCTCTCAGCCTGGAGAAAACTTGCTTCAGATTCGACAAGTGTTCATCGAAAGTCCTTCCAATCACCATGACATCGTCGAGATACACCAGGCATGTTTCCCATGTCAGTCCTCTCAGCACTAACTCTATTAGTCGCTCGAAGGTGGCAGAAGCATTACATAAGCCGAATGGCATGACCTTGAATTGGTACAACCCATTCCCGGTTGAAAAAGCAGTCTTCTCCTTATCGTCTTTATGGAGTTCTACTTGCCAGTAGCCACTTTTCAGGTCTAATGTAGAGAACCACTTTGATTCGGCCAAAGTGTTCAAAGTGTCGTCGATCCGGGGCAGGCGATAACTGTCTTTCTTGGTGACATCATTTAGCTTCCTATAGTCCACGCAAAATCTCATAGTGCCGTCTTTCTTGGTGACCAAAACTACTGGGGACGACCAAGGACTATTAGACTCCTCGATCACACCATCTTCCAGCATTTCGTTAACCATCGCCTTGATTTCTGATTGCTTGGCAAAAGGCAGTCTTCTCGGCGGCTGTCTAATTGGTCTTGCGTCGCCAGTATTAATTCTGTGTTGTACTAGACTCGTACGACCTGTGATTTTATCTTGAACGAAAATATCAGCCTCCTCCAATACGAACTTCAGGGCCATCTCCATCTCTATATTGTTCAATTGGCCCCATGAATTCTTGAACCTCTCTACTATTTCTACTGGCAGTCTTCTGTCTAATGCAGTGGGTGTCACGTTTTTGGACAACGTCACTCGGTCAATGGGTTCGCAAGTGGCGATAACCTCACCTTTCTTCAATGTGACCCTGTTAGTTTGTACGTTAGCCACTCTTATGGGTATTGTCTTCTTCGGGTCTACTAAGCATCGTGCGACGAGGGCACCATCACGTCTATCTTGTAGGGGCTCCGCTATGAGAGCAGACATACAATCAAGTTTCGTCTCTAGTCTGGCTCTGACAATCTTCTCACTGTTACCAGGAATCCGTGTATCCTCGTCGACAATAAGTCTCACCCTGGGATTAACTTCGCCTGCTGTTGGAGATAAATACAACTCTTCGTTACCGATTTTCAAGATCTTATTCTGGAAGTCTACTGATATGACATCGAACTCTTCCATTAAATCCAGGCCCAGAATAAATTCGTCGACGATTTCTCCGACGACAGTCTTTACCTGCAGCTCAGTACTGCCCAGCCTAATGTAAAGAGTGGCCTCTCCATGCACGGGTATCCTATCTCCTTTTGCCGACTCCAACACAGGCTGTTTGTTGGTCATGAGTGCCGACATGTTTGGCAAGATGTCTGGGCGTACAACGGATCTAGTGGCACCAGTATCGATGGTGAAGCTGCATCGTCTTCCGCCTATGCTGCCGGGTATAACGAGGCTCTCGCGGTAGCGTCGGATAGTGGAAACCTTGACCTTGGGGCCTTGGGTCTCGCACGCCAGCTGTCGCCCCCCTACACTGGCGTCAGGGCTTATTCCTTGACGGAGCTCCCTGTTGGTGTATTCCTGTCTTCTGCGAGCCACCTGTTGGGTTTTTGAGCACTGCCTACTTATGTGCCCTTTCCTACCACACTTGTAACATTCTATGTCTGACCAATCTGCTTTCGTCCTACGTGCCCCAGCCGGTACAGTGAGCTTGCTTATGGCTTCTTTTATCATTTTCATTTCTTGCCTTAGTTCCGCTGTCGTGTCTGCAAAGTCCTCTATCTCCTTCACTTCGCGCAGCCTGTTGCGGCGAGGTTGAGATGCATTCTTCGCTGCTTCAAATTCCAAGCCATAAATTACGCAGTCCGTAAGTGTTTTGAACCTTCCGAGCCTTAAAGCTTGTTGCATTTCATTGTCAAGTACCCCATCGATGAAGGTCTGGACGGTTATCTGGTTGACAAATGCTTCTGGGGCTTGGGGATATGCCAGTCGCACAAGTTTCTCCACTTCGGCACTAAATTCTTGCAGCGTCTCATTTGGCTTCTGGACCCTTGACTTTAGTTGTGCTGGTAGACCTGGCTCATGTACTTGTTACCATATCTCAAATCTAGGGCCTGTATCACTGTTAAGTAGTTTTGCTGTTTCGACTCCGGGGTGTTCTGGAGGATTTCTAGGGCTTTACCTCGAAGCAAGAGAATTAGAGCAGTTGCTGCCTGTTGTTCGCTCCACCCATTGCTGAGAGCTGCCGCCTCAAACTGCCTCCTGTACATGGGCCACGATGTTTCTCCGTCAAAAGTCGGCGGCTTCAAGGTTCCATGAGGCTGCTGCACGATTGGCATATCTTCTTCCGGACGATTTTGAACTGGGGACATTCCAGTAACTCCTCTTGGTTGAGTTCTGTCAGTCTGGCCCATCACCTGCTCTGTCAGTTCTCTATGTCTGACTTCTGTGCCTTTCATCATCATCTTCATTTGTTCTTTCAACCCCTCCACTTCTTCCCATCGTTTGTTCAAATCCTCTGTTACATTTTCTACTTTCCTGTTTACCACTCCTATTGTATTTTCCACATCTACTTTCTTGTCCACATTTTCTACTTTCTTGTCCACATTTTCTATTTGTTCGTTGATCTGTTCAATTTCTTCTTTTACATCAACTCTCATATTGTGGAACATACTTCGGAGGTCTTCTTTGTCTTCTTCGCGTTGCTTCTTGAGTTCTTCTTTATCTTTAAGACGCCTCTGTTCCTCCTCTTGTCGTCTTCTCTCGTCTTCTTCGCGTTGCTTCTTGAGGTCTTCTTTGTCTTCTTCGCGTTGCTTCTTGAGTTCTTCTTTATCTTCAAGGCGCCTCTGTTCTTCCTCTTGTCGTCTTCTCTCGTCTTCAAGGCGCCTCTGTTCTTCCTCTTGTCGTCTTCTCTCGTCTTCAAGGCGCCTCTGTTCTTCCTCTTGTCGTCTTCTCTCGTCTTCTTCGCGACGTCTTCTTTCATCTTCTTGTCGCCGTTGTTCGTCTTCTTCGCGTTGTCTTTTCAGTAAGTCCATCAATTCTTTGATTTCAGCCATCTCGTCGTAGTCAGTCGATCTGGTGTTTACTATTTACAGCTAGCTTACTTGTTCACTTCTTCACTCACTTATCCCACACTTCTGACACCAAATTGTTGCGTTTTCTCCGGGTCCTGAATAAGTGAGATTTTAAATTTTAACAAAACAACTTTATTTACACTCTAAATATGGATACAATAAAATTTCTAGAATGTCTCTCTCACAAAACACTTCATTTACTGGCCTTACAATTACTAATCTGCACACAAGTTACTATACTGGAACTACAGTCTAACACTTCACACTGATTACTGCTTGTTCAAGTCACTTCAACATTCTCTAACTAACTGAACTCCACTGCCCTGGCTTGCTTTCGTCTTTATATACACGTCGTACCTTCTACCTTGTTTCGCGAGCCTTCCATTCCAGAATATTCCAGGACCTTCTTTTGCTAGAAGGTTCTGTGAATACAGATCGGCCCCGTGTGTATACAGGGGGATGTATATACAGGATGATCCAAATGTGGTCATCACTCCTATGTTACACAAGAGGTGTTTCTCGTACTATAAGATCTCTCTGCGTATACAGGGTGTAAGTGGTCTCTGCGTATACAGGGTGTTCGGAATGCGCAGACCTCAGTTATCTGTTCCGACGGGGTACAAGTTGGTAACTTCGTTATTTTTGGTCCTAGGGGGTTGAGACTTCGCCTGTGGGGGGTCACCCCAGGCACCCCCCGTGGGGAGGCTGTGTTGCCAGATTGTGCAAAAATTCCCATCTGTTGGGGAAGTTCTGGAGATGTGGCAACACCGCACCTACATCTATTGAAGTGCTTCGTACCAATATTATATTTGTATTACTAACGTTAGTTGTTGAGTTCTAAGTGTTTCAATTGTAACTATAAATTGTATTCTCTTTGCAAATAAAGTTCATAGCTATTGGAGTTTACAACTTTGAAGTTATTACTGGCGTCAGACAGTTTTATTAGATTATAACAGTATTAGTAACAATATTATAAAAAGGATAACGTAACCACATGGGAGCAAATTCTAATCAATGAGTAATTGTAATAAGAACCACTACTACTGACATTGAACTTCTGACTCGTTATCTTATCCGCCGTACTATTAGGAAATAAATTATACAATTAGTAAACAAACTGTGATTCATGACTGTCTGGGTTAATACTAGCCAAAATAATGTGAAAAAGTCTGGACGCAGCAAGTGCGTTATGGTAGTAAATTTTCATAAAAATGTTTTTAATAGCAAATGCGAGCAGCCATCAATCAGATTACTGGTATAGCCTATGTGGTAGAAACAATGTACTATATTTTATCAAAATTACTTATTGTTTGAAATGTACAAAAATTTTCCGAAACTAAACTTAAATGTTGGTTTCCTAGTCAACAAACCTTAGGTTAATAGCAAATTGAGTTATGAAATTTGAAGGACTTAATAAGAATTCGCTACCAAAACGTACTTACTGCGTCCAGATTTTTTCTTACAAACATGCATCATATTTCGATTATAAATGCAAAAATGCATTAAGAAGATGTGTTCTACGAAAATTAGCTAAAAATTATAGACTGTTAAACCATAAACTTCACTAAACCTACAGCGAAAGCATCATTAACTAAACAGGCGGCCAAAGCATAAGAGAAAGGGTCTATTTCAAATGAATTTGCTGTAAATATTTTAGTAAAATGAAGGACAATGACGGTTGAAGCTGAAACTTAAGGGTTCGCAGAATACTCTTCTTGCAACATTTCCTTTTCAGAATCCGTATTTGTTTCACGTTATTTGCCTAAACCTTGCCAATTTTGACGTTTCAAATTGCGACTTTGGCGTTTTGAGGAAAACTCCAAATTTTTTTATTTAACTGTTCATAACTTTTTTGTCTTTAAACTTAAAAACCTAAGGACCCCGGAGATGTGTTCTAGGGGGCCTAGTTAGCGCTCATTTGAAGAAACTTTTTTTTTAAATTCAAAAGACGGATCTCCTTTTTTAAGAAAAATTCACTACAACTGAAGTTTAATATTCAGTATGAACGTATGAACCCATCCGTATACATACATATGTTCGACCATAGAGTAATATGTGTTTTACATTGACATGAATATATTACCCGTCACAGTAGGAATCAATCCTACTGTCAAATTAGACGAGTGTCTCGCGACAGTAATAGCTTGGATTAGTTTTTTGTTGTTTTAACGAAATAAAAGACCTCCATAACGTGATATTACAAAAACTCCTACCAACTGACTTTTCTGACCTGCCCTGACATCAGTTTGCCTAATTAAAACCTAAAAGGAGAAGGAAAATCAATTTCTGCCATATATCAAGGTTATGTGAGCATAATGAACTTTTTCTTTCTCTTTTAACTTCTTTTAGCTTTTGATTAGGCAAACTAATGTCAGATCAGGTCAGGAAGGTCAGTTGAGAGGATTGTGTGTACACAGCACAGTCAGGGAGGTCTTTTATTTCGTTAAAACGACAAAAAACTCATCAAAGTTTTTACTGTCAATAGAGTGAAAATGAAACGACATTCGATAGTTGCCGACGATTTGTGTATAGATTGTGGAAAACAAGACACAGTGCTACATAAAATAAAAAACTGTACTGTAACAACCAGAGAAATATGGGAGTGGACCAACAACTTCTTAATGTGCAACTTGAGAAAAAATCTAGAGAACGAAAATGCTGTTCATTTGTGGATGACAAGAGATTTTGACAATAAAAAGGACGAAAACCTATGGACATGGACAATATCGGCACTAATTTATTGTAATATTAAGAAATCATATGATATAAAGGATTTTAAGGATATTATTAGAGCTGACAAATATAGAAAAATTAAAAATAAATCCATAAAAAAATTTTCAATGGGAATATTTAGATTTTAGGACATTGATTTAAGAATAATATTTGTATCTTGTAAATGATTTTATTCTATTTTTCTTGTATTGTGAAATATGTAGCTAGTCTTAGTTAATAAAGAATTTTAAAGAAAAAAAACAAACATTTTATCTTTCTGCTCTCCTTGTTTATATGCACTTTAACTATGCCGAATCTCACATTGCTTCGTGCGCGCAATGTGCTTAACAAGGGGTAGGTACAAAGTTTTTCTTCGAATATTATAACCCTATAGTTGAAACCACAGCTAAAGCATCAGAAAAAGGGTCTATTTGAAATTCATTTCCTGCAAATATTTAAGTCAAATGAAGGATAATGGTGGCTGAAGCTGAAACGTGGGGCTTTATAGAACACATTTCTTACAAAATTTCTGCTACATCGCCCGTAATGTTAGTTACAAGTTCTTTATTTAGAAGATGTCAATTTTTACGTTTTGAATTGCGACTTTTTGACGTTTTAAGAAGAAAAACTATAATGCATTTAACTTCTTTTGCTTTTAACGTAGGGGTCCAAATTTTGGTACATTGGTTTATTTTTATGGCATAAACCAGCGTGCCAAATTTAGTTACCAAAGATTTTTTATTTCCGGAGATATAAAAATTTTCCGAAAGACAACACATAATTTTCCGTGAAAAACTACTCCGATTACCCTGGCTAACGAACTTATCCAAGCGACTCGCGAAAGGAAGGTATTCATTAAATTTTATCACAATCGGTCTATTATTTTTTGAGTTATTGGTGTGACACACAAATATATATATATATATATATATATATATATATATATATATATATATATATATATATATATATATATATAAAGTCTGAAACTGACATCGGATTTGGGTTCCAGGGGTCCTAAATAGCGTTCATTTGAAGAATTTTTTTTTAAATTCATTTGTCGCGAGCTCGTCATCAGTGAATGTTTTTAAGAAAATGCACTAAAAAGTCTGGACGCAGCAAGTGCTTTATGGTAGTGAATTTTCATAAAAATGTTTTAAATAGCAAAAATATCTTTTTTTAAGAAACCAGGCACCAAATTTTGTTACCAGTATAACTCATGTAATAAAAACATTGTACCATATTTCACCAAAATAACTCTATTGTTTGAAGATGTACAACAATTTTCCGAAAATAAACTTGTAATGTTCCCGAAAAAAGCGGGTTTCCTGGCCAGCGAACCCTAGATTAATAGCAAATTGAAATTTGAAGCATTTAATGGAACTTCGCTACGATAATGCACTTGCTGCGACCCGAACTTGTTTTTTTTACAAGCGGGCATTATATTTTGATAAAAAAACGCAATAATATAAGGCGTGTTCGATTAAAAAAAGTTCCGGACGCAGCATTCGGGATATGGTAGCGAATTTTCATTAATGGTTTCAATTAGAATTACTTAATTTTCTATAAACCTAGAAACTTAATTTTTGGTACTAGTAAGGTCTTTCGCAGGGCGGCAACATACCTACCAAATTTCACGAAAATAGCTTTTTATTTTTTTTCAGAAAAAAAATTTTTTCGGAACATTTTTTTTAAATTGGTCCGATCGGGCCGGCTAACTCATCCAAGCTATTAATAAAAGAAAGGTACTTGCCGAGTTTCATCAAGATCAGTTAATTACTTTTTGACTTATCGATTTGATACGCATATATATATATATATATATATATATATATATATATATATATATATATATATATATATATATATATATATATATATATATATATATAATATTTTGATTTCTTTTACTAGCTTTTCTATTGTTTTCTTGTTGTGTTAATTTCTTTGTGCTATTTGTATTATGATATATTCCTTTTCTCGTTCGTCATTATGAAGTGGCACATTTAGCATTATGTTTATTAAGTATCTGTATGTGGCCATTTTGTGTGTGTGCCACTCCATAATAACGTCAAATTCGTAGTTGCAGTTCAATTTCGTAGTGGCAGTATATTTCGTGGTTGCAATTAATCATAGTAGCAGGGTTCCAGACCGTATAGGTGTACCAAAAGGGCTAACACGTTTATGGACAGTAAATGGTATTCATAATTTAAGGAGGTAGTTGAGGAAGATCAGACAGGGAGTCATATTTGTTCAGATAAGTTGTAGCAGATAAGAGTGAGATAACGACCTTTTGATACATTAAATGCTTAACATCTTTAATTAATATAGGAATTTTATTCACTATTTTCGTTTGTGTAAATTGATAATTTTTATTGCAAAGAAACAGATAAAGCTCTCGAGTAGGTTGATGAATGCTTCACATTCATATAATTACTTTGCATTTGAGGGAGCTGATACGGTTAGTAAATGGTATTCATAATTTAAGGAGGCAGTTGAGGAAGATCAGACAGGGAGTCATATTTGTTCAGATAAGTTGTAGCAGATAAGAGTGAGATAACGACCTTTTGATAAATTAAATGCTTAACATCTTTAATTAATATAGGAATTTTATTCACTATTTTCGTTTGTGTAAATTGATAATTTTTATTGCAAAGAAACAGATAAAGCTGTCGAGTAGGTTGATGAATGCTTCACATTCATATAATTACTTTGCATTTGAGGGAGCTGATACGGTTAGGCAGACTGTTCCAACAGCCAAACACTGGATTCGGAAGAAAGTTCTGCCGACAACGAACACTGAACGCCTCCCTGGAAAGTTTGTATTTGTGCCCACTGAGACGACTATCTGAATTCCGAGTAAACAGGGTGTGCAACGGTATTCCTGCAACACTATGTAAGATACGATACGTGAAAATCAGGTCACGCCGTTCACGCCTCTCAGCAAATGATGTCATGCCCCAAATTTGTAGCCTAACCTCGTAGCTAGGCCTAAGAATGCCATAAGGTAGTCGGCTTGCTGCTCGCTGCAGTCTTTCGAGTCGGTCACGATCTCTTGATATGTCTGGGTAGCAGGCTGGCCCGCAGTACTCCATTAGAGATCTAATGTATAAAGTGTATACAAGTTTACCACACTGAGGATTAATACGGTGAAAAGACTTACGAATCATATACAGGATACAATTTGCTTTGGAGCAGATACTGGACACATGCGCAGACCAGGTCAAGTCTTCAGTCACGATGGCTCCCAGATCGGTCTGTTGTTTAACCATTGAAAGCTAGGTTCCGTTAATGCAGTATGGAATTTTGGGGTTGTTTCTGCCAATGTGCAACACTGAACACTTGGAGGCGTTGAGGGGAAGCAACCATGACTTGCACCAATCATCCAGCTTGAGCAGGTCTTCGTGGATATACTTATTTATTAGTGGTCAAAATTATAATTATGTCTTACAAAGAAGCTGTGCTTGTGCTTGTATCAACTTGTATCAACATAATTTTGTAAAAATCCTCAAATAATCAAACTGTCAAAACAATTTTAGTTAATGTCACTTTCTGAATTTTGATCAATCTTGCTTTTTCTTCTCTTTCTTCTTCCACAAACATTTCTATAGCCATTACAACGATTTATTTTCACTCTCGCCTCACTATTTCTCTTCATTTCAACCAAACCTTAAAAAACATAAATCTTCAGCACAGAAATTTTGACATTTTACATGACATACAAGTCTAGTTTATCACTGTGATAAAGGAGTGGGTCGTTGTATAACTTGATGTCGTCGGCAAAAGAAGCGCATTCAGATCTGATAATTAGTGGTAGATCACTGGTGTATACCAGGAACAACAGGGGGCCGAGGACTGAGCCTTGGGGAACACCACTCACCACAGATCGAGGAGCGGTGTATGCACAATTCACGCGTACACCAAAAGTTCGGTTGCTTAGGAAAGCTCTAATCCACAAAAACAGATCGCCACCAATTCCGCAAGATGAGAGTTTTCCACAAAGGCGCCTAAAAGGTAACCGGTCAAATGCTTTGGAGAAATCCCGGTGTAAACATCGTAGACGGGTCTCCTGCTATCCACCAATCTTGCCAAATGGTCAACACAGGTCAGTAAGTTTGTGAGTGTCGAGCGGCCGGGCGTAAAACCATGTTGGTTCTGCAGGATGATGTGGTTTTCAAGAATAAACGTCTGCATGGTTTTACGAATGATGGATTCCAGAATTTTAGCTACTAAAGGTGTCAGACTTATTTGACGATAATTAGAAAGATGGTATCTGTCACCTTTCTTGAATATTCCAGTAACATCCGCAGTCAGCCAGAATTGGGGCAGGATATGAGACGAAAAAGAAGACTACATAATTATGGCGAGAGGAGTGGCCAGCGCAGATCCACACCTCTTCAGCACTTGGACAGTTATTCGGTCCGGGCCAGGTGATCAATTTTCAGAGCGATTGGCTATTTCGGTCAGAATGTCACCTGTGGTAAAGGACATCGAAGACAATCCACTAGGTGGCACGGGCAAATTGATACCTGGCTGGGGATCTGCTGATTCCTCGATGTAGTTCCTCGCGAAACACCCAGCCAACAATTCAGCCGACTCCTCATTGGTTGTAGTCATCGAGCCATCAGTCGCAGCGCAGGATGAGTTACTCTTGATGTTAGTGACGATCGAATATGCTGGAAAAACTTCTTCTTGTTTCTACTGAGCATATTTCAAGTTATTTTCTTGAATTTAAATTCTCTTCTTAAAAGAAGAACCTTATTTGGTCGTTAAGCAGAAGGCATTGAAGTAAAATTGTGTTGAAACCCCGTTTCTCTAACAAAGTGCGTATTTTCTGCGGCCCAGTAACGTATATAACCAACAATTCAGTACCAAAGAGTTTTACTGAAACGTGTTTCAGGATTTGAAACAGAAGTAATGAGTAAATTCTCACTGGCACACAAATTTTGTATTTAAGTGTCTTTTCTCCCTCGGGGCTCGCCCGCGACCTAGCCGCGCCGATAGCACTGCAACCTTTGGCTTATTGTGCATGCCCTTAGTATTTTTATTCCACCCATCCACCCATTCCAAAATCACTGTGCCTAGTCTACACAGCGATTGGTAGGGTGACGTTTTATATTGCTCTGTCTCCGGTCTAGACTGGCCGTAGATCAGTTGTCTTTTGCGGTCCGGAGCTTTACACTCGCAAAAGATGTACTGGGCTGATTCCTCCCCCCTAGCCGCAGAGTCTGCATGCGAGGTCCCCTTCGAACCGCCCCATTTTATGCAGGTGTTTCTTGACGGCCATGTGTCCCGTCAAGAGACCTGTTATATTTCTGAGCTGCCTTCTGCCAAGATATAGCAGCTCCACAGCTCTCTTTAAACTGGGTTCGTCAATTATTGACTTTCCATGTCTGAGCACTGGACAGTCTGCCCAGTACACCTTGTGTTGGTTTCTGACCCAGGACTGAATGGCTCGCCTGGCAGTGCTCTTTGTCACTCCCAGAGCCGGTTGTGGTCCCATAAATGGTTCTGCTGACCCTCTCTTCGCGAGACTGTCAGCTTCTTCATTGCCTTTGACCCCCGAGTGACCCGGCACCCAGATGAGGGTGACCTCATTCTGCCCAGCCAAGTCACTCGGCTCGTCTCGGCACTCACTCACCAGCCAGGAATTTACCCGTGGGCTACTTAGGGCCTTCACGGCTGCCTGTCTGTCTGTGGCTATGAGGATCCACTTGCTGGTGTAGCCCCTCCTCTTGTTCTCCCGCACACAATGCAGGATGGCGTACATTTCGGCCTGAAAGACCGTTGCATGGGCTCCGAGGGAAATACTATGACTTACCCTCGGTCCTTCCGAATAAACACCTGCCCCCATCCCATGCTCCCAGCCGGATCCGTCCGTGAACCAGACGAACGCGTCCCGTGGTATGCCCGGCATCTTCTCCCGCTATGCTTCGCCGTCGGGGATTTCCACTGTTAACTTGTTTTCCCTGCAGATTCGTCGGCTCGCGAAGTCTGACCTCATATCAAGCATGGGCTCCTTCACGATCTCCTGAATTTTGCAGTGGCCCCTGAAGCCTGGGTTGATCTTCAGTCTACCATTGCAGGCTAGTCTGTATAGTCCTAGCCTGGCCTCCCCCATAATAATTAAGTGAGGGGGGTAGATCCAGCAACACCTCCATGGCGGCTGTTGGGGTTGAAGACATGGCCCCTGTGATGCCTAGGCAGTCTCACCGGCACCACAAATTTTTGATTTAAGCGTCTACAATTTAAAAATAAAATGTTCATACATCGGTTCAAAAAATCAAATTTAAAGCTTTGCAGTTTTTACGGCCGCCCTGAAAGAAGCGATTGCAAAAAGCTAACCTTCTCGCTGAATCATTGGTTTGAGTATTTTAACTGGTCTGCACGTAAATAGGATTAGTTAATTTTTAATGAGTACAGTGTTGATCATAAATTAAAACAAAAAAACTTACCATATTAGATGTACAGTGAACAGGAAAGCCCCGGGCACAACCAGATCGTCTGAGCCAACGGACCATCTTCTCCTGAAGACGACAATCCCAGGCATAGCTCTCTTTATCTGCCGGTAGTTAAAGTGTCACACTCTTCATCAGCCGGTAGTTCCAGTGTATCAGCCTACATGCGCCGGTAGTTCTAGTGTCCCGCACTACGTACGTTAACTCGATACACTGCATAATACGCTGATTAGATAACTTGCACTAACTTTTATAAGATTTACAATCAGTTTATATCGCATTTTTATTTATTTATTAATTGTCGAACGTCATTAGTCATATTATTTTAGACATTAAAACAATATTAAACGCTTTTAAGATAACTATGGCGTGTGTGACATTTTGGAATACATTTTAGGACGTTTTTATTTACACGTTTGGAAGACACTAATTGTCACATCTAAAGTTGCTCCTTTAGAAGTCAAATTTTAATAATATTTTTGTTTTAAAGTTCTCAAAGCATCAACTTTAACTAATATTACATTTTTTGACTGAATTTGTAAAATCTAATTGTTGCATTTTTGGTGTCAAGTATTTATCTGTCTTTTATAAGACAATTTTGCACGTCCTGCTCCAAACTACTCCAGTGGATTCTGGCTTCGATGTGCCTTCTTCAACCTAAAACAAAATATGAACATGTTTGATAAATATTGATAAACTAACTGCTACTTACTACATTTACTACTTACTACTTTAAAATGTCTGGACGCAGCAAGTGCGTTATGGTAGTGAATTTCAAAGAATAAGATTTTTTTTTAAATAAATGCTAATAACTTCTACTTCCACAACGTCAATACCTGTGAAATGGCAGAGGCGACAAAAAGTTCAAATTTGTTTTCGCTTAAACGTTGTAAAAAGTAGAAAACATATAGAAAAAGTCTGGACGCAGCAAGTGCATTATGGTAGTGAATTTTCATACACATGTTTTTTAATAGCAAATATGTGTGTTTTTTTTTAAGAAAGCAGGCATCAAATTTGGTTACCAGTATAACCTGTATAGTAAAAACAATGTGCTATCTTTCATCAAAATAACTTTGTTTGAAAATGATTTACAAAAACTTCCGAAAGTAAACTCAAAGTATTCCCGAAAAAACTGATTTCTTGGTCAACCTTATAGGTTAATAGCAAATTGAGCTATTCAAATTTGTAGCATTTAATGAAAGTTCGCTACCATAACGCACTCGCTGTATCCCGAATTTTTCTTCTTACAAACATGCATTATATTTCGATGGAAGATGCAATAACATAAGGCTTGTTCGATTTAAAAAAGTCTGGACGCAGCAAGTGCGTTATGGTAGTTAATTTTCATAGAAATGATCTGGCACAAAATATTTTATTATAACTTTTTTTTCTTGTAACATATAAATCTAAATTTTGGTGTATAGTTTACTTTTTATATCGTAAACCTACCTACCAAATTTGGTTATCATATTTTTTTTATTTTTTAAGATAAATTTTTTTTACAAATGAAAACTCAAAATTTTTCCGGAAAACCTCGTTGATTTTTTCGATTAACGAACTTATCAAGGCCATTTACAAAGTACATGCCAAATTTTATCAAAATCGGCCCATCATTCTTTGAGCTAAAAATTTTTTTTGAATAAAAACTCAAAATTTTCCCGGAAAACCTCGTCCGATTTTCCTGACTAACAAACTTGTCAAAGCCATTTACAAAAGGAAGGTACATGCCAAATTTGATTAAAATCGGCCCATTATTTTTTGAGATAAGATTTTTTTTCGAATGAAAACTCAAAATTTTCCCGGAAAACCTCGTTCAAATTTTTTGACTAACGAACTTATCCAAGCCATTTGCAAAAGAAAGGTACATGCCAAATTTTATCAAAATTGGCCCATTATTTTTTGAGTTATCGGTGTGATACATATACATATATATATATATATATATATATATATATATATATATATATATATATATATATATATATATATATATATATATATATATATATATATATATATATATATATATATATATATATATATATATATATAAACATATAAAAATTGAAACTGACCCCGGATATGGGTTCTAGGGGTCCTAGATCGCGCTCATTTGAAGAATTTTTTTCAAAATTCAAAAGTCGAGATCTCCTCATTAGTGAATTTTTTCTAAGAAAATTCACAAAAAAAAAGTAAATTTGTATCACCAACGACTTATGGGCCAGCCTGTGTTTGTAGAAATATTTTTTAAGATGCAACTCAAGACCCCCTATAATTAATGTTAACATTTGTTTCGTATCTTGTATAATAACGGATATTATGTACCATTAAACGATAAACTCTATAGCTAAGACTACTGCCAAAGCATCAGGGAAAGGGTCTATTTGAAATGAATTTTCTGGAAATCTTTTAGTAAAATGAAGGACAATGACGGTTGAACCTAAGGCTTCAGGGTTTGTAAAACATTCTTCTTAAGACATTTTCTTTTCATAGCCCGTATTAGTTTCAAGTTCTTTGCCTAAAGTCATTTTGACGTTTTAAATCGCGACTTTGACCCCAATTTATTTTTCTTTAAATGCCTTTAACTTTTTTGTCTTTTAACTTACAGAGCTAAATTTTGGTATGTAGTTTACCTATAATGATATAAACCCGCGTACCCCATTTGGTAACTATACCTTCTTAAAACTCTGTGTATGCATTGAGGGTGGTTGTAGGCATGCAGAAGGGGAGGGGGAATCCCTGAGACAAAGCAGCGAATCAAGATTTTCTATTTATGTTTAAGAGCCTCGGTGGTTCAGAGGTAAGAACGTGTGCCTCTAAACCGAAGGGTACTGGGTTCGATCCCAGGGTTCTCCTTTCGCTTTTTCAGTACAAACTGTAAGATTTGCAGGTGGTAGTGGACTTTTCCTTTACGTGATAGTAAAGGATTTTTCACGCCCGAGGAGGTACCACCCCTTACATCAAGTCCCAACGGACGTTTCCAGTTCTGGTGTATGAGTCGGTTTCCCTTATAAGCAAAAATGATGATGGCTCCTCCTTGTACAAAAGATTCCGGAGGTAAAATACCCCTCCATTCGGATCTCCGGGAGAGGTGTGTACAGGGGGCGCCAGCATCACGATTTAACATATCCTTCTCGGATATATGTGGCCTAAATTCTAACCTGAACTCCATCCACCATTTCTTCCACGCTAATAGGCCCCAACTCCTATTCCTCACCGAAACCCAAATCAGTGCCAAAACAGCAACTAATCGCCTTAATTTCCCGGGGTATGAGCTCTTTACTTCCTTTAGATTGCATGGAAGCGTGTGCGGATACGTCCGTAGCAATCTACCCTGCACCAGACTCCCCAATTTAGAAGCTGGAAGAAAAGACATACTATGGATGAAACTCTCTCTCAGGGGTGCTACTAAATTCATCTGTTGCATTAACGGTCACCTTCTGACAACAACTTTGTCCAGCTCTTCGACTACCTTTCTGAAAAAACCGACCATCTGATTTCTAGTAACTTCAATGTTCATAATAAGGAATAGCTAGGATCATCAAAAACCGATCCACAAGGGAGAGCAGCGGAGGCCTTCGCAGTCAGCAATTCTTTAACCAATATGGTTCAGCAACCTACTTACTTTCCTCGCATATCAACACACAGCTCAAATCCCTTGGATCTCCTTCTTACTACAAAACCTGGATGCTATAAGATATCAGTCACCGCCCCCCTGGACTAACTGCTAAATCTATTGGGACTAATTTCTGCAGAGCACGTTCCAACCTCTTGTTTCAGGGGATGAAATTGTTTCTACCGCCCTGGGCAAGGCTGAACTTTTAGCCTCGGTGTTCGCCGGCAATTCTACTCTCAACCCACCTCCAAATGTTCAACCACCAACAGTCCCCAATGTCGCGCATAAAATGATGGACATAATTTTCAAAACTAAAAAGGTACGAAAGATGCTATCTTCTCTTAATACCAGGAAAGCCTCTGGCCTTGACGAGATCCCAACAATTGTTCTCAAAAAATGCGCACCAGAACTTGCTCCTGTCCTGACTAGTCTGTTTCAGACATCTTACAATAGAGGCATATTCCCTAGTAACTGGAAAACTGCTCGAGTACAACCCGTCCTCAAGAAAGGATCCAAAGCGCTTCCTAGCAACTACAGGCATATTTCTCTCCTTTCAGTCGTCTCTAAAGTAATGGAAAAGTATATAAACACCGAATTACTAAAATTTCTTGAAAAACACAGTCTAATCCACGACAGGCAGTATGGATTCCGTCAGCGCAGGTCAACTGCCGACCTCCTTTCCTTTGTCATCCATTCTTGGAACAAGTCTATGGAACTACACGGTGAATCCCAGATTGTCGCTCTAGATATATCCAAAGCATACGACCAGGTCTGGCACGCAGCGCTGCTTAATAAACTTCCCACCTATGGCGTGCCACCAAAACTCCGTACCTGGACAGCAAATTTCCTCTCCAACCGGAGCATATCTGTTGTCGTGGATAGCCATTCCTCTAAACTGTATCAAATTAACAATAACAATTAACAGCACCCTCCACTCGAATATACAATATTCTAAGCCTGTCTCTTCAGCCCAATTAGATGAGGATCGCAGACTCATGGAGCGTTCTGTCTCCGTGGATCTCCAAAAAATATTAGACTGGGGAAAGAGAAATCTTGTACAATTCAACCCCACCAAATCTCAGTCTTGCTTTCTATCTCATAAGAGATACACCAGCCCTAGACCCATCACAATGAACAACCAAGTTATTCAAAGTAATGAGTCCTTTTCACTTGTTGGCATTTATGTGGATCGAAAGCTCAATTGGCACCAACATGTCACATCAATTGCAGAAGCGGCTGCTAAGAAATTAGGTTTCCTCTTCCGGGCTCGCAAATACTTTTCACCAGCTAATCTCTATACCTTATATACTTCACAAATAAGACCAACCCTCGAATACTGCTCCCACATCTGGGGTGCCGTTGCCGCTTTTACACTCGCTATCCTGGACTCCATTCAGAAGAGAGCTAAACGTCTCATCGGTGACCCTACCCTCACCCAAAGGCTGCCATCACTTGCCCACCGACGTACCTTTGGTCACCTCTCTCTCTCTTTTATAGATATCTGCACGGGCGCTGGTCAGATGAGCTTTCTTCCATAGTTCCTCCACCTGCTGCCCCCAACAGATCTACCAGGGGAACAGAGCGAATGCACCCTTTTACTGTCCAGGTCACCAGACATAGAACATCTTGTTATACCCGCTCTTTTGTCACGAGGACTTCCAAGTTGTGGAATTCCTTGCCGGCACATGTTTTTCCTTCTCCTACGAACCTTCATGTACAGAATTAGCAAGTTGCCTCTCTCCTCCTTGTCGACACCCACGTGTGTTGTTGAAATATATAAAAAAACATTAACATCAACCGAGGTTCTGGCATTGTATTTGAGCAAGATGTCTGCACGTTCCGGCCTTCGGAGGGGGCCTAAAGTCTTCAGTCTCGTATCCATGCGATGTTGGGCACGTTAAAGATCCCTACCCTCCTTACAGAAAGGCAGGGGTTCGGCAAAATTTCCAGGATGGTTAGGTGAAACTGCTCTCTGGCGTCGCTGATTGGCCATAGTCGCGGAACTAGGCCGAAGTTAAAGAAACAAAACATACACACACACACAATTTATGTTAAAATTGTTACCCCATTTCAGTTGTTTAAAATACTTTTCCAAAACTGAAATTGAGGTTGACTTGTTTGTCAGTCAAATATTTGAAATCCGATAACTCAATTTCCTATTAAGCTAGAATCTTCAATCTTGAACCATAGTAACACCTTTTTTTTTTAATTTCAACAACACACCACGAGGGCTTACAGCCTAAATACTATCGTACCGTGGGTGTTGACAAGGAAGAAAGAGGCAGCTTGTTAATTCTGGACTTGAAGGTTTGGAGATTCGGAGGAGAAGGAAAAACATGTGCCGGCAAGGAATTCCACAACTTGGAAGTCCTCGGGACAAAAGAGCGGGCATAACAAGATGTTCTATGTCTGGTGACCTGGACAGTAAAAGGGTGCATTCGCTCTGTTCCCCTGGTGGATCTGTTGGGGGCAGCAGGTGGAGGAACTATGGAGGAAAGCTCCTCTGAGCAGTGCCCGTGCAGATATCTATAAAAAAGAGAGAGGTCACCAACGGCACGTCGGTGGGCAAGGGATGGCAGCCTTTGGGTGAGGGTAGGGTCACCGATGAGACGTATAGCTCTCTTTTGAATGGAGCCCAGGATAGCGAGTGTAGAAGCAGCAGCAACATCCCAGATGTGGGAGCAGTATTCGAGGTTTGGCCTTATTTGTGAAGTATATAAGGTATAAAGATTAGCTGGTGAAAAGTATTTGCGAGCCCGGAAGAGGAAACCTAATTTCTTAGCAGCCGCTTCTGCAATTGATGTGACATGTTGGTGCCAATTAAGATTTCGATCCACAGAAATGCCAACAAGAGAAAAGGACTCATTACTTTGAATAACTTGGTTGTTCATTGTGATGGGTCTAGTGCTGGTGTATGTCTTGTGAGAAAGAAAGCAAGACTTAGTTTTGGTGGGGTTGAATATGTAAACGCAGCGTGGGTACTAAATTGAAGAAATGTTTTCAAAATTCCAAAGTCGGTATCTCCCCAGTGATGAAGTTTTTTTTAAAGAAAATTCACTAATAGATGTATCACACTACAAATCTAATTTCAAAATTTCGAAGCGGTAGCTACCCTTTGAAGAGGTATGACGATAGGGGTGAGATTTTTATACCAAACAGTTAGTTTTTGACAATAAAAATCGACCTGTCATACTGGTCACTTTCAATTTTATTGAATTAATGCGTTCTTTTATAGACACAGTGTATATTTCGTACAATGAGAATCACGTAAATGCGAAGGTCACAACCGTGAACTCATTCTATTTAAATATGCGTTCTTTTATCGTCGAATAAGAATGCTGACATCAGGAATTTTATGTGACTATCAATAAATATGATGTAAGACCGCATTAAAAATAACACAAAAAATCCTCTGAATTTGTTTTGGATTCATTGGCTTTAAATTATATTGTTAGAGCTTCGGTGGTCAAGTGGTTGGAACGTGCATCTCTGGACCGCAGGGTACTGGGTTCGATTCCCAGGGTTCTCCTTTCACTTTTTAAGTGCATGCTGTAATAAATTAATACCAACTGAAGTTCTGGCATTGTATTTGAGCAAGTTGAATGTCTGCACGTTCCACCGTTCGGAGGGAAGTAAAGCCGTCGGTTCCGTGTCCATACTATGTTGGGCACGTTAAAGATCCTACCCTCCTTACAGAAAGGCAGGGGTTCCACAAAATTTCCAGGATAGTGAGGTGAAACTACTCCCTGGAGTCGGTGATTGGCCATAGTCGCTGAAACAGACCGACGCTAAAATAAGAAAAAAATCGTCATTTGCAGCATATGGTATACAGTTTAATAAGTGCTAATTTGTATACATACAGGGTGGTCCAACAGTGCATTCAAGTTTAGTATATCCTTTATTATGTGTGTGTGTTTGTTTCTTTAACGTCGACCTATTTCCGCGACTATGGCCAATCACCGACGCCAGGGAGCAGTTTCACCTCACTATCCTGGAAATTTTGCCGAACCCCCGCCTTTCTGTAAGGAGGGTAGGGATCTTTAACGTGCCCAACATCGCATGGACACGGGGCCGACGGCTTTACGCCCCCTCCGAAGGGCGGAACGTGCAGACATTCAACTTGCTCAAATACAATGCCAGAACCTCGGTTGATGTTAAAGTTTGTACTGAAAAAGTGAATGGAGAATCCTGGGATCGAACCCAGTACCCTTCGGTTCAGAGGCACACGTTATTACCTCAGAACCACCGAGGCGCTCTCTCCTTTATTATTCAGTAATTTAAAAAATTGGACCAATTGTTACAGGTACTACTGTTAGCTACAAACTAAAATTATTTTTGCATATACAGGTAGTTGGATACAACCAAATAAATAGTATATACGTCTGTATTTTGTCTGGAATGGTTTCAGCAAGTAAGGGCAACAAGAATTAATGCATTTAAGCTTCTTAATTGTTTTCCAAAACGTAAAAGTTTAAAATTATAATTAAAACAGCAACAAGATAATTAAATCGTATATTTAGATGGTCGATAAGGTGTTTGTGTTAAAACAACTTACGTCGCATATTTCGTAACTTGAAAATAAACATTGACTTGAAACATTTATTGCCAAAACAACATATTAGTGAATTTTCTTTAAAAAAATTCACTAATGAGGAGATCCCGATTTTGAAAAAATTCCTTCAAATGAGCACTACACTAATTACGCCCCCGAGAACACATATCCGGGGTCAGTTTCAATTTTATATATATATACATATATATATATATATATATATATATATATATATATATATATATATATATATATATATATATATATATATATATATATATATGTATCACACCAGTAACTCAAAAAACAAATAGCCGATTTTGATCAAATTTGGTGAATGCCTTCCTTTTGCAAGTGGCTTGGATAAGTTCGTTAGCCAGGAAAATCTGCTCAGTTGAATAAGATTAAACAATGATTTGTTTTAATTAGACAGACGGATTCCCCCGGTCAGAGTCAGTTCTGAGCTGACCTTAAATGTATGGAATTTCGACCACGAAATTATAATGCATGTTTGTAAGAAAATAAATTCGGGACTCAGCAAGTCCGTTATGCTAGCGAATTTTTCTTGAATGCCACAAATTTGAATAGCTCAATTTGCTATTAATCTATAAGGCTCGTTGGCCAGGAAACTAGTTTTTTCGGGGAAATTTTAAGTTTATTTTCGAAAAATTTGTGTACATTTTCAAACAATAAAGTTATTTTGATAAAATATGGTACATTGTTTCCACTATATATGTTATACAGGTAACCAAATTTGATGTCTACTTTCTTAAAAAACACACATGTTTGCTATTTAAAACATTTTTATGAAAATTCACTATCATAACGCACTTACTGCGTCCCAATTAAGTTTTTTTCATGTTTGTTATTCCATAATTAGTTAAAGTAAAACTCGCGTTATATTATATATCCTTGAGAATGGAGTCCACTTTTCCGAAAGCTCGGAATTTCATAGTTTTTTATTTATTTTGCAACTGACGGCTTTCCCACAATTTTTTAAGTAAATAACAATATAACCGTCACAAAAACTGAATACTATATATATATATATATATATATATATATATATATATATATATATATATATATATATATATATATATATATATATATATATATAAACATATAAAAATTGAAACTGACCCCGGATATGCGTTCTAGGGGTTCTGGTTCGTGCTCATTTGCAAATTTTTTTTGAAAATTCAAAAGTCTGGATCTTCCCATTAGTGAATTTTTTTTTGTACGAAAATTCACTAAAAACTTATCTGAAAACGTTTAAATACAAAATAAACATAGTGAATGCTTATAATTAGCTGATTTGACATAACAGTACATTGTGAATGCAACGGGGCATTAATTACAGCCGTTGTTACTGTGGAGCAGCGTTTTCTTCATTTCCTTTTCCCTTCATTATTTCAACCCTTTATCAAACCCTTCATTAGTGATATCGATCAGGGTTTTGTTTCACATTATGAATAATGTACTCCAGTCCTTTCGTAATATTACATTCTCAACAATACATTCTGGAGCTCACAGTATGATTTCAGGGAAATTGATTCCTAAAATAAACACTCAAGTTTCTAAATTTGGTTTGAAAAACTAAGTTTAATTAAAATTTGACAGTTGTATTGCTCTTGTTTAACATGACTCATAAGGTTAAATTTTTACAGCACCGTCCGCCAACAGGAAATGAAAAAAGTATCTACGTCTGTATTAGTGAATTTTCATTATGAAAATTCACTAATAGAGAGGTATCGATGGTAAGACTAAATTTTTGCCAAATGAGCGCGAATTAGGACCCGTAGAACTCGTTTATTAAGCACATCAAAAACAAAATCCTCTCAAGCTCCAACGGCAGCAAACCCTTCTGGACTCTTGCTAAATCTATTGGGAATAATTTCTGCAAGAGCATGTTCCCACCTCTTGTCTCAGGGGATGAAATTGTTTCTACCGCCCTGGGCAAAGCTGAACTTGTTGCCTCGTTGTTCGCCGGCAATTCTACTCTCAACCCACCTTCAAATGTTGAACCACCAACAGTTCCCGCATAAAATGACAGATATCATTTTCAAAACTAAAAAGACGAAAGATGCTATCTTCTCTAAATACCAGGAAAGCCTCTGGCCTTGACGAGATCCCAGCAATTGTTCTCAAAAAATGCGCACCAGAACTTGGTCCTGTCCTGACTCGTCTGTTTCAAACATCTTACAATAGAGGCATATTCCCTAGTAACTGGAAAACTGCTCGAGTACAACCCGTCCACAGAAAGGATCGAAAGCCCTGCCTAGAAACTACAGGCCTATTTCTCTCCTTTCAGTCATCTCTAAAGTGATGGAAAAGTATATAAACACCGAATTACTAAAATTTTTTGAAAAACAAAGTCTAATCCACGACAGGCAGTATGGATTCCGTCAGCGCAGATCAACTGCCGACCTCCCTTCTTTTGTCACCCATTCTTGGAATAAGTCTATGGAACCACACGGTAAATCCCAGATTGTCGCTCTTGACATATCCAAAGCATTCGACCAGGCCTGGCACACAGCGCTGCTTAATAAACTTCCGGTCTGTGACCTACCACCAAAACTCTGTACCTGGACAGCAAATTTCCTATCCAACCGGAGCATTTCTGTTGTCGTGGATGGCCATTCCTCTAAACTGTATTTAATTAATGCAGGAGTCCCTCAAGGTTCAGCTTTAGCCCCGACTTTGTTTCTTCTCCACATCAATGACCTTCTCTCTAGCACATCCAACCCAGTTCACAGTTACACGGACGACAGCACCCTCTACTCAAATATACAATATTCTAAGCCTGTCTCTTTAGCCCAATTAGATAAGGATCGCAGACTCATGGAGGGTTCTGTCTCTGTGGATCTCCAAAACATATTAGACTGGGGAAGTAGAAATCTTGCACAATTCAACTCCACCAAATCTGAGTCTTGCTTTCTATCTCATAAGAGATACACCAGCCCTAGAGCGATCACAATGAACAACCAAGTTATTCAAAGTAATGAGTCCTTTTCACTTGTTGGCATATCTGTCGATCGAAATCTCAATTGGCACCAACATGTCACATCAATCGCAGAAGCGGCTGCTAGGAAATTAGGTTTCCTATTCCGGGCTCGCAAATACTTTTCACCAACTAATCTCTATACCTTATATACCTCACAAATAAGGCCAAACCTCGAATACTGCTCCCACATCTGGGGTGCCACTGCCGCTTCTACACTCGCTATCCTGGACTCCATTCAGAAGAGAGCTATACGTCTCATCGGTGACCCTACCCTCACCCAAAGGCTGCCATCCCTTGCACACCGACGTGCCGTTGGTGACCTCTCTCTCTCTCTCTCTCTCTTTTATAGATATCTGCACGGGCACTGCTCAGAGGAGCTTTCTTCCATAGTTCCTCCACCTCCCACCAGATACGCCACAGGCTTTTACGTCTATATTTTTAGGTTTCTCGAATTTATTTCAAACGGAGATTGTGAAGGTTCAAAAGGACTACAACCTAAAATTATTTTCAAATATATAGGTGATCCAAAAAAGTGTGACACGTCAAAGTTAGGTTTTTTCTTATGGAACATCCGGTATTTGACAACGTTTTTGAATTATACGGGACAAATAAGGTTCACTTACTCCAAGGATCCCTATACCTAGCTATTACGGTTTCCCAGATATCTTGACTTTTCGACGAATGTGAGGTTTTCGAAAAAGAATCTTATCTCCATTGTCAGATGATATCGTAAAAAAAATCACTAGCTTTTGATGGTGAATTTGGTACTTCATCAACTGCTGTAGTCAATATTTAGTAATACCCTACAGCGCGTTCAAAAATTCAAGTTTTATTATCGGTACATTCAAAGCAGATTATTTCATTTATTTCAAATGGAACACCCTATATTTTTTTTAGCATTTCATAGAGAAAATAATTCCCTTTCATATGATACTAGGGCTCCCTATACCCAAGTGCAGCGGTTCTGGCGCTATTCACACTTTTATTAATGTTTACACATGCCAAGTTGATTATTGTGTTCATTTCAAATGGAACAGCCTGTATTTTATAGGCTAATTTAAAGCGATATTCGATTACCTTAAAAACTACATGAGGCTTTCTTATGGCTAACTGTAACCGTTTTTGTATAGATAAGACATTTCTTTTGATAACAAATTCTCTCCATCCGATATTGAAATGAATGAAACGTACATGATTACTTGATTGTACATAATATGCCTGTGATATTTATCAAATCTTGTTTGTGATTACCTACTGCACAACTTCTAATTCGGAAGGACCGAGGGTAAGTCATAGTATTTCCCTCGGAGCCCATGCAACGTTCTTTCAGGCCGAAATGTACGCCATCCTGCACTGCGTGCGGGAGAACAAGACGAGGGGCTACACCAACAAGCGGATCCTCATAGCCACAGACAGTCAGGCAGCCCTTAAGGCACTAAGTAGCCCACGGGTAAATTCCAGGCTGGTGAGTGAGTGCCGAGACGAGACGAGGGACCTGGCTGGGCAGAATGAGGTTACCCTCATCTGGGTGCCGGGTCACTCGGGGGTTAATGGCAATGAAGAAGCTGACACTCTCGCGAAGAGAGGCTCAGCAGAACCATTTATGGGATCAGAACCAGCTCTGGGTGTGACAAAGAGCACTGCCAGGGGAGCCATTAAGTCCTGGGTCAGAAACCAACATAAGGTATACTGGGCAGACTGTCCAGGGCTCAGACATGGAAAGTCAATAATTGACGGACCCAGTTCAAAGAGAGCTGTGAAGCTGCTAAATCTTAGCAGCGGACAGCTCAGAAACATAACAGGTGTCTTGACGGGACACATGGCCGTCAAGAAACACCTGCATAAAATGAAGCGGTTCGAGGGGGACCTCGCAAATCACACAGATAACTCAAAACATAATGGGCCGATTTTCATCAAATTTGATACGTACCTTTATTTTGCAAGTGGCTTGGACAAGTTTGTCAACCAGGATAATCGGCGAAGGTTTTCGCGGAAAAATTTGTGTTTTCTTACGTAAAAATATTATATCTCCGGACATAACAATGTAAGGGCAACCAAATTTGGTACACGTGTTTGTATGATAAAAAGTGAACCACGTACCAAAATTTAGGTCTGTAAGTTTAAATACAATAAATTATGGGCATTTAAAGAAAAAAAAAAGGGGTTTTCCTCAAAACGTCAAAGTAACGAAACGTCAAAACTGGCAACATTTAGGCAAATAACCTGAAACAAATACGGACAATGTAAAGAAAATGTTGCAAGAAGAGTGTTTTGCAAACCCTTAAGTTTCAGCTTCAACCATCATTGTCCTTCGTTTTACTAAAATGTTTCCAGATATTTCATTACAAATAGAGCCATTATCTAATGGTTTGGCGGTAGTTTTAGTTAAGTTGATGGTTTAACGGTCTATAATTGTAAGCTAATTTTCGTAGAACAAATTCGTTGATGAAAAGAAAGCGACTTTTGACTTTTAAAAAGATTTGTTCAAATGAGTGCAAACTAGTCCCTCTAGAACCCATATCCGGGTTTAGTTTCAGTGTTTATCTTTTTACATATATACAGAGTGAAGCATTTCTACGGCAAAGCTCAATACAATTGTTATTATACAAGATACGAGAAAAAGACGTTAATTATAGTGTGTCTTGAGCTGCATCTTATAAAATTATTTTGACAATAACAGGGTGGCCCATAGGTCGTTGGTGATACTACAAATTTTTTTTCGAACACCCCTATATTATTGCATTTTTTAACGAAATATGATGCCTGCTTGTAAGAAAAAAGTCGCGACTCAGTTCATGCGTTTTGGTAGCGAATTTTCATTAAATGCCTCAAATGTCAATAACTCAATTTGCTATTAACCTAAGGTTTGCTGGCTTGGAAACCAGTTTTCTCGGACACATTTTAAGTTTATTTTCGGATAATGTTTGTACATTCTCAAACAATAAGTTATTTTGATAAAATATGGCACATTGCTTCTACTAGGTATATAGATTATACCGGTAACCAAATTGATGCCTGCTTGTATTAGAGAGACATATTTGATATTAGAAACTTTTTTATCTTCTACCCCGCGCAGCACCTCTATTCACTGCTGGTCCCTTAACATACCTGGGGGTTGTTAACCAGAATGGTTTTTTGTGGTTTGCGCATCCTTGGGGGGTAGGGTTTCTAAGCATGTAGCTGAAAAGAAATAAAAAAATCCCCCGGGAGGTCATCTGAAACTTTACCAAAAAATTTTGTTTGATAGCTTTCTCAGGAAAATTTCGCTTAACATTAAATCATGACTTTAACACAAAAACTTCCTTCCAATGAGCAGGACCTACTACGATTTCTAGAAACCACATCCAGAGTACTTAATTCTGTATTTGCAAAAATAATTAATTTATGTTAATAAAATTTGTTAGATTTCTACCTATCTACAAAATTTAACGTTAAAATTGAGTTATTGACATTAATGATAATTTAATGAAAAGTCGCTACAATAACGCACTTGCTGCTTAAGGACTTTTTAACATTTTTAGCGAATTTTCGTAATGGAAAACATTTTTTAGCGTAATTCTTTACGCCATTATAATTTTTTTTAATTTCTTACTTGACATTTTCCTTAAAGACTTCGCTTCTGAAAAGATGACGATTTTTAAACTCCAAAAATTTCTTCGGAGTTCTTCAAATGAACATCTGTGGAAGCTGAGGTAGAACCCATATCATGGGAAATGTTGGATCTCCAATGACAAAGTTACTTTGATAAAATTTGAAACAGAGGCTCCCTGTTAAAGAAGCATTTAGCTACCTATTCAAATTTAAAGAAAATTTAAAAAGCTCGGGACGCAAGTGCGTTAGCGTAGCGAATTTTCATTGAATGCTTAAAATTTGAATAACTCAATTTTCTATAAACCTAGAAAGTTGTATTTTGGTATGTAGCAAGTAAACGTATCCACCACATTTAATCAATATAGCTCTGTAATTTTCGGAGATAAAAATTTTTGCTAAAGAAAACTAAATTTTCACGGAAGACCTTGTCCAATTTTCCTAGCCAACGAACTCATCCAAGCTGTTAATAAAGGAGTTTCATCAAAATCGGTTAATAACTTTTTGAGTTATCGTATATATATATATATATATATATATATATATATATATATATATATATATATATATATATATATATATATATATATATATATATATATATACAGGCTGTTTCAAAAAACATGCACCATCGCTCGTAGGGCAATTCCTTACTAAAAAATAAGAAAAAAAGTTCCTGTGCACATGGGCCCGGAAACGCATAGTTTCCAATATACAGGGAGTTGAATTTTAATTTTTTTTTAAATTTTTTATAAATAATTTCAAAACCACTGGATTGATTTTAATGAAACTTGGAACTTGAAAGTGTATTATGAAAGTGCATATTTTCAAGTGAAAATCTACTTACAACTGCGTCAGTGGCGTGCGTACGGGGTAACTGTAAAAATTCATTTGGGGAAAAAATATGTGCGCCACTGTCTTTTTCCAATTTTGATACATCAGTTATGAAGCTTATTACATAAGCCACAAAAGCTGCCTCTTGGTATTTTTTCGTTCAGGGTATCCCCTAGGAGATATGATTAATTTTATAAAAGGGGGCAAAGTACCGATTCGTTGGAGTAATGAAAACAGTAATCGTAAAGTGCCATGAAACTATAATTTTTGACAGTTCTCTAAATTCTACAATTTTGAAATGCTTTGTAGGCGTCAAAAGAGTTTTCGGGCTATTCTTTAAATTTTGATACGGTGCAGTATTTTCGTTTTTAGTTATTTGTTGATACTGAGCTGCTCATTAATATTATTTCCTCCTCTCAAGATGGTTTTCATTAAGTACACTTCAGCGGATTTGACTGATATGTTGTTAATTTATGGACAAACAAATCAAAATGCTAGACAAGCTGTGCGAGTTTATCAGGAAACTTATCCGCAAAGAAGAATTCCTGACAAAAATATTTTCCCACGTATTGTAAGACATTTGAGAGAAACTGGTTCTTTAAAACCTTTAAAAGCTGACTCTGGACGCAGAAGATACCGCCGAACTGTACGAGTTGAAGAGGCAATATTAAATAGAGTTGAACGTGATCCTAGTACAAGTACGAGAATTATTGCCACCGAACTGGGTAATATTTCGGCATCATCAGTTCACAGAACTCTGAAGGATCAAAGTTTATATCCCTATCATTTTACACGTGTCCAGGAACTTCTACCTAGAGACTTTCAACCAAGGGTAATGTTTTGTCAGTGGTTCTTAAACAAACTTAGGCACGACCAACATTTTTCTAAACGTGTACTATTTACTAATGAGGCGTCATTTACGCGAAAAGGTATCGTAAATTTTCACAATTTACATACATGGGCCGATGAAAACCCACACTCTCTAAGAGTTGCAAATTCGCAGTATCAATTTTCCATCAATATTTGGGCTGCTATTATTGAAAATCACATAATTGGTCATGTTTATGCACAATCAACCAAGGGTTGCGGTGCTATCGGGGCGGCAAGGCCGCGGACGAGCCCTGAGGGAACAAAAAAAAAAATTGGTCCTGTTGTTCTACCGAATCGTCTTGACCATGAATCATATTTAAACTTCTTACAAAATGATTTGCCGTTGTTACTACCGCTTTTTATGAGAAATGGTACAATGTGGTTCCAGCATGATGGTGCGCCTGCACATTTTGCAGCAGTTGTAAGAACATATTTAGCCAACACATACGGTCACCGATGGATTGGTCGTGGAGGTCCGGTGTCATGGCCACCTCGATCTCCCGACCTAAATCCTCTCGATTTTTATTTGTGGGGTCATTTTAAAGAAATAGTGTATAAAACACCAGTAAATACACGAGAAGAATTGTTGGGAAGAATAGCATATGCATTTGACAGCATTAGAGAAGATCAAAATATTTGCAGAAGAGTAAGAAGATCTTTGCGCAGAAGGTTAAATAATTGTAACGACGCTAATGGTGGTCACTTTCAACATTTTCTTTAGCTTTGTTATTAAAGTCAATTGAGTAATGTACAAAAAACAAGAGTTTGGAAAAATCATGGTGTCTTTACGATTACTTTTTTCATTTTTTATTTTTATTTTTTATATATCATTTTTTATCAATGTTTGTAATATTCATTTCAATGTTTATCACCAATAAGTTTTACGTAGGTTAGTTATTTGCACGTTTATTGCTGTAATGTTTACTGTATGTTTTGTTTTTCATATTCTTATGGTTGCAGTAAACATATATTATTATTATTATTATTATTACGCCGACTAATCGGTACTTTGCCCCTTTTTATAAAATTAATCATATCTCCTAGGGGATACCCTGAACGAAAAAATACCAAGAGGTAGCTTTTGTGGCTTATGTAATAAGCTTCATAACTGATGTATCAAAATTGGAAAAAGACAGTGGCGCACATATTTTTCCCCAAATGAATTTTTTACAGTTGCCCCGTACGCACGCCACTGACGCAGTTGTAAGCAGATTCTCACTTGAAAATATGCACTTTCATAATACACTTTCAAGTTCCTAGTTTCATTAAAATCAATCCAGTGGTTTTGAAATTATTTATAAAAAATTTAAAAAAAATATTAAAATTCAACTCCCTGTATATTGGAAACTATGCGTTTCCGGGCCCATGTGCACAGGAACTTTTTTTCTTATTTTTTTAGTAAGAAATTGCCCCACGAGCGATGATGCATGTTTTTTGAAACATCCTGTATACATATAAAGTTTGCTATCGTACATGCACGGATATATAAACATATAAAAGTCTCACCATGGATACCTCTCTATTAGTGATTTTTTTAAATAAAAATTAGCTACTATATAACGCACTTACTGCATCTGTAGTTTCTTTTTAATCAAATCAAACAGTAAACATTCGTCAATAATGTCACAACTCAGCTTTATTTATATACACTTCCTTTTTTAGAGCCGAAAATATGTGAAATTTGTTATATTAAATAAGTGTATATCAAAATCACAAATGGCACATATAGAAATCAGATGATAAGCCCTTCTAAGAGTATATAATTTCATATAGTTCTATATTATTAAACCTTAAAAGCACACAATAAAGGGCGTAGTAAAAAGGTTATGTTATAACAATATTGAAGGAAAAAATACAAAATAAACATTGACTGTTTAAACATTTAAAAATCAATAGATTAAATTAATTTTTTTCCTGACCTTACAATATAATGACATAACACGACAATTTACACCACTTTCAGAAAAACGACCCTTACCAATTCACAAATTTCACATAGAAAAACCAAGTAGGCATTGTCGAATCTGAATGTCAAAACGTCAGATCGTCACTTGTTCCAAGGAGAGAGAGTTTATCACATACCTTATTTACAGTAGAGATCAGTCACAGATTCAACCCTTAACGTGAAATGGTGAATATCAACAAGAACACCCCATTAAGGGTGATGCACTGTGGAAAATCGCGTTGTCATTTCACAAACACAAACGATTTATCACACAAATTATACTGTCACACGGGATAACAGTGAAAAATTCAACAAAACACATCAGACAAAAAAATTAACGCGGGCTCGTCTTCCCGTAGCTGCGAGCTGACTGGCCGCGCCGCGGCTGCCAGAACTCGGCGGCGTTGCCACGTTTATGTGGATGTGACAACTAGATATCAAGTGAATAAATAAGGACATTATGGTGATATGGGGTATTTTATTCTGATATTTACTCTTGAATTAATTGCGTTTTTATTATTGTTGTTTATTGGCAAAAATTATACATTATGTTAATACAATAAGTCTTATGCGACTTGTGATGCATCATATAACATAATTTAGAAGGTTGAATTCTAAATATTTTGACAGTCCGACACCAAATTCAATAAACTTCAGATTTTGACGGTTTTTCTATTTCGCACCTTCTAGCACTGAAACCACCATGATACAAATAACGAGAGATATGATATTCCGATTCCGACTACCTATTTTTAGACCTGTCACGCGCATGGTGTCAAGTGGTGAGTCCAATGCAACAATAATATGCTGTCGTTCAGTGGGGTTTGACGTTTCATCACAACCTCTTAACAAATTACGTATTTTACTAATATTTAAGTTCATACAGTTGGAAGTAATAAAAATGAAAAAGATTAAATTTAGTGCTGCGATCTATATTATCTGAAAAAGTCAATATAGGCGTAACTTCAACCGCATTAAGCTGACGTCAATGACGTATAGAAACTTTTTGATTGAGAATGACTTTGTTTTAAGTGTGTAGTTGGACTTCTATAACGTTACTCACCACGTGACGTCATAGGAGGGGGCGGGGCATATGCGCAATATCATATCTCTTCTAAGTCATTATATCATGTGCAACCACCACCTTCATTTACCATACATCTCTGCTATTCCATAATGTCTTTCTAATTGCTATTCTTTACAAGTAACACATATTTTCACCAAAATGTTTAAATTTGTAGGAGATAATAATTACTTTAGTTTGACAAATGTCAATATCATTTGTTGATAGTCTAATATAATTTCCTCCATCAATATACTGTTTTAACGAATTTTCGCAAAACGAGAATTTGCAAATGAAGATCGCGAGCAGATGATCCAAGAAAATTCTTATACCTACCAGCTAGAATTAGAAACGAGAAGATTGACCGCTTTAACAAAAAAATGTGTGGCTTAATCAGCTGTATTATTTAAAAAAAGTCTGGACGCAGCGAGTACGTTATGGAAGTGAATTTTTATTTAAATGTTTTTAATAGCAAATATGTCTTTTTTTATTGAAAGCAGGCATCAAATTTGGTTACCAATATAACCTATACAGTGTGCCCCAAACTGGATGGGAATGTATTGCTATCTCCGTTATTATTAGAGATAGGAAGACGCTTAAATTAGCAATGTTTTGTAGAATTTCATGCTCGTTCCAAATATAACTTGTATTGTGCCCTACCTCCTTTCGTTTTCGAGTTATTTTGAAAAAAACATAATTTGTCGATTTCTTTTTTCTTCAATATCTAAGTAGGCGTTGATCTGACATCCCTGAGACTTGCACATTATCAGGACAGTTTTTACAGAGTAATCTTTTTGTGCTATTCTCAACTTTGGATTGTCATTTGTTTTTGAACTACAGGAATCAACGTTTGTTTTTATTATGGCAGCCATGTTGGATTTTTTGTTCATCTGATAGCCTGTGAAAAGAGCTTTCCAATGATGTACAACATGCTTGAAAAGTCTTGTAATTGCACTGACAATTTTGAGAAAAACCGTTTTGAGGATAGTATGCTATGAAATCCAATACCAGAAAACAAATGAGAAAAAAAGCAGTAGGCCATGGAGTCTAACAATAGACTTCTACTTTTAACATAATCTTGCGTAATGATTCACGATAAAAAATATTGTGATTTAATTTACAATACTTAATTAGGTATTAATGCTAGGTAATATTATGTGAAACAGTTTAATAACGAAACCCTGCAATAACAAATAGAAACTTAATCTCCACAAAACAACACAATTAGAAGCGGAACTCAACAAATAATAAAATAGAAACTTAAAAATACACTAAATAGAAAATTGTTCAATATGGCCACCGTTATGTTCAATGCACTTTATACACCTTTTTGAAACATGCCTGCAAACTCTGGTGAGGGTGTTTTGGTTAATATGATTTATAGCTTCCGTGATTCTGTTTCGTAATTCACTGATATTTTGTGGTGGATCGAATTTATACACATCATTCTTCAAAGTACCACAAAAATAAAAATCCATGGGTGTTATATCAGAACTTCGAGCACACCAATGAACCGGCCCATTGTGAGCAGGAAAACCGGCTTGTTGGTACCAAATCTAGTCTAAATTATCGTGAACTCTTCTAATTGTTGGTAAGATATCATTTCTCGATAGATTAAGATACCTTTCTCCAGTTAAATTATTTTCAAAAAAAGAACGGACCAACAATGAAGTTACCTGAATTTTTTAAAATTAACTCTCTAATCTACAAATAAAAATAACACTGTTTTAACAAATAAGCCGCACTAAACATTAATACCAAATCTGTCTTGCAATCGTCTTTCTTCCTTTAGATGGGGATTTTCATTTGCCCAATTATATGGCGATTATACACAACACAATTTGCAAATCTGGATTCATCAGTCCATATTATTTTCAAATCAAAATTTTCATCTTGCTGACATTGTCCTTGATACCATCTGCAGAATTGAAGTCACTTAGGGTAATCGTCAACATTTAAGCCTGGTACGATTTGTTTGTATGGATGGTAATGACTTTGTTTTAATACACAGTGTACAGTACTTTTTGGAACGTCGATTTGTTCACCATAAAAACTCAAATTGTTCAGGTAATTAAGAATGACAGTATTATCAATTATCGCGATAGTGTTCAATCCATAGCAACCTTTCTTCTGTTGTTTTTTCAGTTGACTTAAGTTTAAAAATCAAACAATTTTCAAAGGCGTCTTCGTAAATCATTGATCTGCTTTTTATTGAATTCTGTTAGCAAATTTAGTTATTTACTAGATTTACCTATTTAATTAAATTAAAACATTTTTTTAGGATAATGTTGTAATGTAAAATATCATTTGTAATAATGGGCCGATTGATTGGTGTGCTCAAAGTTCCTATTTTTTATCACGAATCATTACGGAAAATTATGTTAAAAGTAGAAGTCTATTGTTAGACTCCATGGCCTACTGCTTTTTGAACACTTTTTTTTGTCACTTGTTTTCTGGTATTGGATTTCATAGCCTACTATCCTTAAACGGTTTTTCCCAAAATTGTCAGTGCAATTACAAGATTTCTCAAGCATGTTGTACATCATTGGAAAGCTCTTTTTACAGGCTATCACATGAGCAAAAAACCAATATGGCTGTTATAATAAAAACAAACGTTGATACATGTAGCTCAAAAACAAATGACAATCCAAAGTTGAGAATAGCACTAAAATATTAATCTGTAAAAAGTGTCTTGATAATGTGCAACTCTTAGACATGACAGATCAACGCCTACTTAGATATTGAAAGAAAATAAATCGACAAATTTTGGTTTTTTCAAAATAACTCGAAAACAAAAAGAGGCAGGGCAAAATACAAGTCATATTTGGAACGAGCATGAAATTCTACAAAACATCGCTAATTTAACCGTCTCCCTATCTCTAATAATAACGGAGATAGCAATACATTCCCATCCAGTTTGGGACACACTGTATAGTAGTAACAATATGTACCATACTTAATCAAAATAACTGTATTGATTGAAAATGTACAAATATTTTCCGAAAATGAACTTAAAATGTGCCTGAAAAAACTGGTTGTTTAGCTAATGAACCTTAGGTTAATAGCAAATTGAGTTGTTAAAATTTGAAGCATCTAATGAAACTTCGCTACCAAAACTCACTTACTGCGTCCAGAGTATTTTTCTTGCAAACATGCAATTTCGAAGCATTTCGGTCAAAAATGTAAGACTATAGAATATAAGGGTTGTTAGATTAAAAAAAAAATTGTATCACCAACGACTTATACGCCACGCTATGATTATAAAAATAATTTTATAAGATGCAGCTCAAGACACCCTATAATTAACGTATACAAATGTTTCTTGTATCTTGTATAATAACTGATATATTGAACTGAAATGCGTCACCCCGGATATGGGTTGTAGGGGACCTAGTTCGCGCTTATTTATAAAAATCTTTTCAAAATGCAAAAGTCGCGGTCGCCTCATTAGCGACAACGTTCCACGTAAATTCGCTAAAAAAAGTATTAAACCATAAACTCTAACTAAAACTACTGCCAAAGCATCAGAAAATGGGTTTATTTGAAATGAATTTTCTGCTAATATTTCAGTACAATGAAGGACAATGGGGGTTGAAGATGAAACTTAGGGTCATGTAAAACACGCTTCTTGCGACATTTTTTCTACATAAGCCGTATTTGTTTTAGGTTCTTCGTCTAGGATTTGGAAATTTTGACGTTTCAAATTGTGACTTTTACGTTTTAAGAAGAAAAAATGTTCAAAGTAATTTTTCTGGTACTTCTTGGGCTTTTTGAGTCAAAAACACTTACTCCTTGTAATACAGATACACTATATTTTGTTATCCACACAAATGTTTGGTTTTTGGGCGTTTCTCTGGTCATCAGTGGCACCCCAATGTTTTTTCTTCAAATGCCTATAACTTTTCTTTAAAAAAAAATCACCATTGAGGAGATCCCGACTTCTGAAAGAATATCTTCAAATGAGCGCTAATTATAATATAATATATATATATATATATATATATATATATATATATATATATATATATATATATATATATATATATATATATATATATATATATATATATATATATATATATCGAACCCGCCCTCCCAAGGAAAAAGGTACTATGGTCAGTTTTTACAGATCACCTTAAAAACACCCTTGGCAATATTCCGGTTATCCGCAGCATCCCCAAATTCGAGGGTGCAGTGGATAATCTACAGTCCAAAATTCAATGTTCTATCGAACATGCATCAAGGACGTACGCCGCCCCGAGCAATCTGCCACCATTTCCGTCCAGTATCAGAGAAATGATACTCGAAAAAAACCGCGTGCGTAGACTAGCTCAAGTCACCGGAAACCCCACCGACAAACGAGACGCAAACAGACTCATCAAACAAGTACGATCCGCCCTACAAAAACTCCCCAACAACCGTTGGGAGGAGCGCCTGCAAACCCTGTCTACCCAAGACAATTCCATCTGGCAAATGGCTAAAGCCCTTCGCTCCCAAAAACTTCCGATATCCCCGCTTCAAGGCCGTAACGGTGTCGTATACACGGATGCGGAGAAAGCTACTGCATTCGCAGATCATCTGAGTTGCAATTCAGCCCGAATTATAACAACGTTGATCTGTCGCATGTAGCAAGAACGCACCGCTACATCAGGAGTGCGCTTCGCGCCACCCCAGTAACTATCGAGCCCACAACTTTCGAAGAAGTTTCCCAAATAATCAAATGATTAAAAAATATGAAAGCTCCGGGATACGATGGAATCTCCAACGTAGCCCTGAAAAACCTCACCCGCAAAGCCATGCTGCGATTTCAACATTTTCCTTCCATGTGGAAACTTGTCGATATTATCAACATCCCGAAACCCAGCAAAGATCCGCTGTTCCCTCAGAACTACAGACCCCTTAGCTTACTACCAGTCATCGGCAAAATTGCCGAAAACTGATTCAGAAAAGGCTAGCTTCATTCACCTCAGAAAATCATATCCTCCCGGATGAGCAATTCGGTTTCAGACAGCAGCACTCTACCACAGACTAAGTCCTTCGTGTGGAGGAAAACATCACCGAGGGATTTAATAAGAACAAGTCAACTAGTGCAATATCTATTGACATTGCTCAAGCCTTCGATAGGGTTTGGCATGCAGGCCTCCTAAACAAACTGCTATCATTTAATTATCCTCTCCCTCTAATTCTGCTAATCAGGTCATACCTGCAACAGAGGAAGTACCAGGTCAAACATCTGGGAGCCAAATCTAGAACGTACCCAGCCACGGCTGGTCTCCCGCAGAGTTCTGCTAGCTCCCCTATGCTGTACAATATATTTGTCGCAGACATTCCGACAGACCCCCACCCCCCCAAACGTAACATCCGCACTGTACGCGGACGACACTACCATCCTCAGCAGCTCCACTAAGCCGAGGATAATAACCGAATGACTTCAGACCGCCGTAGTCGAGCTGCAAGCATGGTATAGAAAATCCCGTCTAGCCATAAACCCCGATAAATGTTCAGCTGTCCTATTTTCCAAGAGGAGACACACACCTCACGAACACGTATCATTAGACAACCGTCTAATTCCCTGGCAAGATTCTGCCAAATACCTCGGGGTTTTCCTCGACAAACACTTAACATGGCGCCCCCATGTCGATCACCCCCGAAAAAAAGCCTCGATGTTCATCTCGAAGCTGTTTCCACTTCTAAATAGAAATTCCAAACTGTCCCCACAAGTTGCTCATGTACAAAGTCATCATCCGGCCAGCATCACCTGCATGGGCCACCGCGGCCGCAACCCACATCAAGATCCTTCAAATCATCCAGAACAAAATTCTGAGAATGGTTACCGGAGCGCCATGGTTTGTCCGAAACAATCAGATTCACTCTGATCTGCAAAGGCATTCGATACTTGAGGTCATAACTCAACTATCCACAACTCAGTTCGCAAAAGCCGCTTCTCACCCAAATGCTCTTTTCCGTGGTGCCACCGACTACGATGAGCAACTTCCACATAAGCGTAAGCGTCCAAAGTTTATACTTACCCGCTAACGCCCCCGCGGCAAAAACAGAATGGAAACATTCATACCCAAAAAGTCATTCTGTGTAATCTTTCCGACGGAGGTATGGACTAAGGTCCGGTACTCCCAGGGAGAGGGTTTTAGTGAGTACAGTCTCACAGTACCTAGATATCCCACGGCACCTACGGGGCCGTGAATGGGGTCTGCATGAGCATTTCCTCCTCCTGTATCCAATATATATATATATATATATATATATATATATATATATATATATATATATATATATATATATATATATATATATATATATGTATCACACCGATAACTCAAAAAATAATGGGCTAATTTTGATTAAATTTGGTGAATACCTTCCTTTTGCAGTGGCTTAGATAAGTTCGTTAGTCAGGAAAATCGGCCAAGGTTTTCCCGGAAAATTTTGTGTTTTCTTTCGAAAGAAAATCATATCCGCAAATAACAAAGTAAGGGCAACCAAATTTGGTACGCGTGTTTGTATTATAAAGGGTGAACCCTGTACCAATTTAGGTCTCTAGCTTTAAAGACACAGAAGTCATGGGCAGTTGAAGAAAACATTTTGGAGGCATTTAAAAAAAGGGTTTTCCTCAAAACGTCAAAGTCGCGATTTTAATTGGCAATGTTTAGGCAAAGAACGTGAAACAAATACGGATTGTGAAAAGAAAATGTTGCAAGAAGAGTGTTCTGCGAGCCCTTAAGTTTAAGCTTTAACCGTCATTGCCCTTCATTTTACTAAAATATTTACAGAAAATTAATTTCAAATAGACCCTTTCTCTGATGCTTTGGCTGTCGGTTTAGTTAAGTTGATGCTTTCGCTGTAGGTTTAGTTAAGTTTATGGTTTAACGAACCATAATTTTTAGCTAATTTTCGTAGAACAAATTCGTTAATGCATTTTTGCATTTTTTTATCGAAATATGATGCATGTTTATAAGAAAAAATCTGGACGCAGTAAATGCGTTTTGGTAGCGAATTTATATTAAATCCGTCAAATTTCAGTAACTCAATTTGCTGTTAACGTTGGGTTTGTTGGCTAGGAAACCAACATACATTTAAGTTTATTTTTGGAAAATTTTTGTACATTTTCAAACAATAAGTAATTTTGCTAAAATATAGCACATTGTTTCTACTACATAGGCTATACCGGTAATCAGATTGATGCCTGCTGGCATTTGCTATTAAAAACATTTTAATGAAATTTCACTTCCATAACGCATTTGCTGCGTCCAGTCTTTTTAGTATTTTTCAAATTACTATTCTTATAATGAATAAATTTCCGTTGAAAAAACTGTCACGGAGGATGATAAATAAATTGTATATTAGTTTTTATACAAAAGATATATAATAAATGATGAACTCACTCATTTCACAGGCAAAGAGATATTAGAAAAGTCTGGACGCAGCAAGTGCGTTATGATAGTGAATTTTCATAAAAATGTGTTAAAAAACAAATATGTGTTGTTTTAAAGAGAGCAAACATCAAATTTGGTTACCAGTATAAACTATATAGTAAAAACAATGTACCATATTTCAACAAAATAACTTTACTAATTGAAAATGTACAAAAATTTTTCGAAAATAAACTTAAAATATTTCCGAAAAAAACAGTTTCCTAGCCAACGAACCAGATAGGTAAATAGCAAATTGAGCTATTCAAATTTGCGGCATTCAATCAAAATTCGCTACCATAACGCACTTGCTGACTCCAGAATTTATTTTCTTACAAACATGTATTATAATTTCGTGGTCGAAATTCCATATATTTAAGGTCAGCTTAGAACTGACACTGACCGAGTGAATCCGGCTGCCTAATTAAAACAAATCATTGTTTAATCTATTTCAACTGAGCGGATTTTCCTGGATAACAAACTTATCCAACCCACTGGCAAAAGGAAGGTATTCACCAAATTTGGTCAAAATCGGCTCATTATTTTTTGAGTTATCGGTGTGGTATATATATATATATATATATATATATATATATATATATATATATATATATATATATATATATATATATATATATATATATATATATATATATATATATATATATATATATAAATTGAAACTGACCCCGGACATGTGTTATCGGGGGCCTAATTAGTGCTCATTTGAAGGACTTTTTTCAAAATTTAAAAGTCGGGATCTCCTCATTAGTGAATTTTTTTTAAGAAAATTCACTAAAATAACTAAAGTTAGCAAATAAGTAGCTAGGAATATCCAAATCCTCTGAAAACAATTTGTTCTACAATGGCACACTTAAACATTGATTTTAAAGAAAATTTGGACAAGTTTGGCAACATTTTACTTCACATCAAACTCTTAACATTTAGGTATATGCAATCCCATAGCAGTTTTAAAGAGAGAAAAAATGGCAGAATGATGAATAAATAAAATACAGGGTGTTGTATTTAGAAATAACCAAGATAATTGGAGTTAAATACAGGCTGGCGCATTGAAAACGAAACAGACCGATTTGTGTCCAGACAATTTTTCTTAAGAAACGCTGAAATTCGTCAATTTTAATATTGAGGGGGACATGTTTTGACATAAAACTCAACTTTGTCACATCAACCCCTTAAGGGTGGTGATAACAACCCTTATATTTTATTAGGGAACATGGGTCGAGTGTTACATAATTTGAAAGCACCTTCTTTTCTGAATTCAGCACACTAATTTTTTGGAAGTGTTATCAACTCGTTTAAAAATTATTCACAGTTGGAGTTGCAAGAACGTATTTCATTCATTGTGATAAGAAATGCACTATTTAGTCAATTTTTCGTTGAAAAAAACTAAAAAACAAAACCAAACGTTCAAAAATGTTTATCCAGTTAAGTAAGTGTTCAAATTGTTGACCACCAGCTTCCATACAAAAGTACAAATTTTGTTCAAAACGAGCTCTGACATTCTGAAGCGTTTGTGGAGTTATTAGACGGCATTCTTCAACAATGCGTCGTCATAATTCTTCCAGAGACTCCGGTTCTGTGGCGTAAATTCTACTCTTTAAATGACCCCATAGAAATATGTCTAAAGGAGTTAAATCCGACGATCTAGGGGGCCACTCAATAGCACCTCTACGCCCAATCCATTGTCCTGGAAACTATCTGTTCAAAAACTCCCTAACACGTTGTAAAAAATGCGGAGGAGCTCCATCTTGTTGAAACACTCATTGATTTTCTTGATAGCGATCATCATTTACAACAATGTCAATTAGTAGAGGGTAAACGATATCTTCTAGTAACTTGTAATACGTTGGGCCACTCAAATTGCCATCAAGAAAAATTGGTCCGATTAAACGGTCTCCAAAAATGCCAGTCCATACATTCAATTTCTGTGGAGTTTGAGTGTGGACTTCGTGAAAATGTCTTGAATTATTATCTGTCCAATAACGACAATTATGACGATTGACTGTAGAGTTTAATAAAAACGTACACTCGTCTGAAAAACAGATATTGAACAGAAAGTTCCCGTTATCAGCTATTCGTGCAGTCATAACTTCACAAAACTTCAGCCGCCGATCAAAATCATCTTCATTCAGTTGTTGTACAAGATGAATTTTATACGGGTGAAATTTATGATGCTTCAATATTCGCTGAATAGTTCTTCTTTTGATGTTTAAAACAGTGGCCAATTTTCTCGTGCTCAAAGTTGGGTCTATAGCAATTTGTACTAAAACTTCAATCTCAGTAGTCTCATTTCTAACCGGAAATTCACGTTCAGGATCCCGTTTTTTGTTAGCTACTGAACCACTTTGTCGAAACTTTGCAACAACTCCAAAATGTATTTTCTGTTAACATGTCTGTTCGTATGTCGTTCATTAAACAAATTTGCGGTACGGTGGGCACAGTCATCGTTTTCAGCTCTTTCTTCTACAGAATACACCATTATGAAATTAATTTTCGGTAGTACTATCAAGTATCAAACCGACCGATAAACTGAAATAATAAACCGCATTTTTCTCATTCCGATAAGAAATTTTCTGATAATCACTTTTTTGTTTACAAACCAACAAAACATTGACTATCAGCACATTTCTTATCGGAATGAGAAAAATGCGGTTTATTATTTCAGTTTATCGGTCGGTTTGATACTGTGTGTGAGTGAAATGCGTTTTTGCATCTTCAACTCTGAATAATTTTTAAACGAGTTAATAAAACTTCCAAAAAAATTAGTGTGCTAAATTCAGAAAAGAAAGAGCTTTCAAATGATGTAACATTCGACCCATGTTAAATGATGTGTTTCAGCGTTTTAAAAAAAAATCTCTGGACGCAAATCGGTCTGTTTCGTTTTCAATGCGAATATATATATATATATATATATATATATATATATATATATATATATATATATATATATATATATATACATATATATATATATATATATATATATATATATATATATATATATATATATATATATATATATATATATATATATATATATATATATATATAACATATAAAAACTGAAACTGACCCCGGATATGTGTTCTGGGGCGCCTAATTAGCGCTCATTTGAAGACATTTTTTCAAAATTCAAAAGTCGGGAGCTCCTCATTAGTGAATGTGTTTTAAGAAAATTTACTAAAAACATAACTTTGATGTGTCACCCTTTTTTAGAACACCTGTATACAAAAGCTATTTTTAAAATGTTGCTACTATTCGCTTACATAACCTTACTTCAAAAAAAATCTTTTAAAGGTGAACCGTTTAGACGTAAGAGACCGTCCCATTACCCGTGAAACACCCTGTATAACATTTTCGAATGACATATACGAAAATCATAGTGTACCCTGTAATACTTTGATACGCAATCAGGACCGTAAATAACATTTATCAATGGCTTATTTATTTAACAGAGAAGAAATAATTAATTTGTCAAAGCGTTCAATTCAGATATGAATTTTTCAATAAACCTCTGGAATTCTGATTTTTGACATATGTTATGACAACTGGGGTGTTTTGTTCGCATAAGTTTACGTGGGATTTGAATATGAAAATCAAAACGCATAGCGTCACTTAAAATAAGAAAGTTGTATATGGATGTCGATCGCTAGTTTGGGACACGCCTGTATAGTTGAAAATCATTTCATTTATTTTTTTAATAATCATTTCCAACGGTTATTTTTCTATCTTGAACGGTTCTCAAGTTATGGACCTAACCCACACTGTTGTCTCATTCTGTATATAAACATATAAAAATTGAAAGTAACCCTGGATATGGCAAGTACACTTGGAGAACCCAAATCACCACAACACATCTTAAAAAAGACCTGACGATCGTTTCACTAACCAAGTTAGCGTCATCATAGGATGAAACATTCTAAATACTTAAAAAACTAACATCAACTTATATACCGGATCTCAGGTAAAGAGATCGAACCGAGATGAGACACTAGTCGTAGGCAAATTCCACAGTGTATTGTATTTTTATCGCCTGACCAGGTCTTTGCGCTATCCTTACTGCTTTATCTAAAAGTGTCCATCTGTAATAGTCTTGAGAAAGTTCAACGACAGCTAAATTAACAATGGTTCCTTTGGCGGCAATAACTGTATACTTGTGTTATCGGTAAAAACGTGCCGAAAACGTGGGAACTTTATTTAGCAAAGTAATCGATCAAGTGACTCGTAATTGGCGCTGGTGCACTGTTCATACATTTTTTGTTGCAACTAGATTTCGCAATATATACGCTCTCAAACCCATTCAGCTGGCCTGGTTTTCTAACATTTTTTATTAATTTCAGATTTTCTTTATCAACGTGATGATTATTATCCCAAATATGTCGGGCGACGGCAAACTTATCTACAGTACCGTAACGTAATTGGGATATGTGTTCTTTGAATCTGATTCCAATCGATCTTTTTGTTTGTCCGACGTATTTAAGATTACAATCTTTACAACTTATTTCATAAATTCCCGACATTTTTTCCGCGCTATCCTTGTCTTTTGGATTACCTAGCAAGTTTTTTTAAAGTATTCGTTGTTGAAAATGCTACCTGTAAGTCGACTTTTTTAAAAATGTTGTCTAGACCCCTCGTGATTCTAGGTTCAAATGGTAAGCAAACAAAGTTTTTTTTTCCGATTTTTCTCTTCTGAACGTCGTTGATTCCGTCAACATTTTCTTTGTTTTCTGTTTGTTGATTAATTTTTCCACTAAGCAAGCAGTGTATCCGTTATATTCGGCCACGTTCCTAATATAATTTAATTCTTTGGTATATCTACCTTTGTTTAAAGAAAAATTAATTAACCGATTTACTAAAAAATTCAGACTGGCCATTTTTTGTGCGTACGTATGATGTGAGTCGCTCGGGATGTAGCTTAAGGTAGTGGTTTCTTTTCTATACACATCGAATTCTAAAGTGTCTTTATTCTTGATAACTAGTACATCTAGAAAGGGTAGTTTATTATTAGTTTCTAATTCGTGGGTAAATTTTATAGAATCAAATTTATTGTTTAGTTTGGCAATAAAATCTTCTATTCTGCAAATGTTTGTGTTAAACACCGCGAAAATATCATCCACGTAACGACACCACACTCTAGGGAAATAACCACTTTCACTTTCAAGATCTGTTTCAAATCTGCTCATGAAAAGGTCTGCAATAAATGGCGATAGCGGATTGCCCATTGCCGTGCCTTGTGTTTGTTGAAAAAATTCATTGTTGAATTGAAAAATATTTTGTTTGATGCAAAGCTTTGTTAGAGTTAAATACTCCCTGCAGACATTTTCATTTATGTTATTCATTTTTAGCAACTGCTCTAAATATGTTAAAGTTTGCTCCGTGGGAACGCTAGGAAACAATGAGGTTACATCGAACGCAATTAAAACCTCGCCTTCGGTCAATTTAACCTCTTTGATCCAATCTTCACTTAGTGAATTATGGCTTCCTGGATATGGGTTCTAGGGGGCCTAGTTCGTGTTCATTTGAAAAATCTTTCAAAATTCAAAAGTCAGGATCTCCCTATAAGTGAATTTTTTCTAGTGATGGGTCGTTATTTAACTGTTAGCTATTTTTAAACGGTTACCGAGCCGTAACGGTAACCACCAGTTATGGATTTATAAAAATAGCAGCTTAAAAAATAACGCTTTTTATACTAAACTAGAATTCGGAGTCGTGTCTGTTTCAGTTCCACTGCAACTAGGTTCGATGAATAAACACCGGTTTTCATCGGCAACTGTTTATTTAACTATTTAACGGGATGAATAGCCTTGAGATTGGGAATGCTAAACACGTTATTTATACTGTGAGCTCGCTCTCGCTAACAGCTTCAGGAACGTAGGATTTTCGGTACAATAAAACGGTTTAATTTTAATTTTAACTTTAACTGGTTGTTGATGGGGATACGGCATACGGACACTACTACACAGAGTTATTCTGTTAAACTGGGAGGCTGTTATTTTTGAAACAGTTGAGTTTCCCACTAGTATGTAAAGCCAAATATTTAATAATAAAAAATGTTGGGTGAAAAGATGAATTTCTGTAAAAACGTGTTATTACTTTCACTATAGACAACGCAAAATAGGGTTATTTCACGTAAAATTAAAGTACTTATTTATTTAAATTTATATACATTACCTAAGAAAACAGTTAACACGTCACACACGTTTGTCTGATAATAGTTATCAAATTGATTAAAAAAATATAATGATACAACATTTTTTAATATCTATATACATTTCAATATAAAAAATTAAATGAATATATATATATATATATATATATATATATATATATATATATATATATATATATATATATATATATATATATATATGTTCAGAAAGATTTCCGCGGTCTTTAATGTGAGACATGCTTGGTTCTCGGGTTAAACCGCGTCCAGAATTTATGGAAACTCGACGTTTCGGCTCCTGTTTTGGAGCCATTTTCAAGAGGTAAAGGAAATATGTAAGGACACTCTAAGGCCTCAATCTGCCTACTCCTTAGAGTGATGGACAAAGGTGGGTAAAGGAAATATGTAAGGACACTCTAAGGCCTCAATCTGCCTACTCCTTAGAGTGGTGGACAAAGGTGGGTAAAGGAAATATGTAAGGACACTCTAAGGCCTCAATCTGCCTACTCCTTAGAGTGATGGACAAAGGTGTGTAAAGGAAATATGTAAGGACACTATAAGGCCTCAATCTGCCTACTCCTTAGAGTGGTGGACAAAGGTAGGTAAAGGAAATATGTAAGGACACTCTAAGGCCTCAATCTGCCTACTCCTTAGAGTGGTGGATAAAGGTAGGTTGGGTTGTTGTAGCTCGATTACGGGGCCTCAATCTGCCTACTCCCCAAATCTCGCCGGAGATCTTCTGTGAGGTCTCAGTGTGTTCAACCCTAGATCTCTCTGAGGCTTAGGGTTGAACACACTGAGACCTCACAGACGATCTCCGGCGAGATTTGGGGAGTAGGCAGATTGAGGCCCCGTAATCGAGCTACAACAACCCAACCTACCTTTATCCACCGCTCTAAGGAGTAGGCAGATTGAGGCCTTAGAGTGTCCTTACATATTTCCTTTACCTCTTGAAAATGGCTCCAAAACAGGAGCCGAAACGTCGGGTTTCCATAAATTCTGGACGCGGTTTAACCCGAGAACCAAGCATGTCTCATATATATATATATATATATATATATATATATATATATATATATATATATATATATATATATATATATATATATATATATATATATATATATATATATATATATATATATATATATATATACACACAGGATGTTTCCAAATTGATGCGAAAAATTTTACAGGATGATTCTTTGGCGAAAAATAAGGGGTGTCTTTTTATTAAGTTTTTCTTGAAACCCCTTCTCCTCCAAGTTACAGCCCTTTAAAATTTTTGAAACTAATGTTAAAACAACGAATATTAAAATAAGTAAATAAACAATTAATACTATATATCTTCCAATTGTTTTTAAAACTCAAACTCAATTTTTTATACTGTTTCTTTACCGAAATTTTATTAGCTGCGTTATGTTATGGAGTTCTTAGAATCACTCCCTGTGTAACAATAAAAGTTCTAACGTCTAACGTCCCAAGACGTGATAAATAATGATATTTATTGATTCTTGCTGTGGCATTGACATTTACGTAAAGACCCCTGATAAAATAAATTTGTGAGAAATGACTAGTTTATAATTCCTAAAACATCTAAGTAAATTCTTATAGAAGACTCCTTTCTGATTTCTAAAAGTTTCACTTCAGAGTGGCAAAAGATTTACGACACGTTTATTATAATTTCTTAACCCTTTGTTTCCTTTTCATATCGACAAAATTTGAGATTTATACACTACGTGAAATAACGGGGTAAAAATACAATGCATTTATACTAGTGTGCTCGCTCTCGCTCACAGCTTTGGAAATGTAGGATACTATCGATCGACTATCCAGTTTAAAATAACTGAAGCCGTTATTTTGAACGGTTATTATTAAATAACGTTAACGGCTTCAACTGTTAACAGTAAATAACTGTATTTCCAATCACTAATTTTTTCTACGAAAATTCACTAATGGGATCTGGTTAGGTCTGAAACTTTGTTTACAATATCATATCAGTATTTTATAACTAATTTTTTATATATATAATTAACATTGGCAACGTTGCGTAAACCATGCATACATCATTCTGTCCAGCGCGGGTAGTTCTCGCGTCACTTGGTTTGTGCATCACGTCACTACCAACAAAAGTGGTTCTTATACCAAACTGAAATAATCTCGAGACATTTAGAGACATATATGACGTGGTCACAAATATATTAGGTAATCTACTGTCATTAGTTGCTTATATTATGCTCTAGCGAAGAAAGAAATGCATATAGCTGATACGGTTAAAAGAAATGAGATGGAGGGTTTTGTCAAAATATACTTCATCGTAGCGACATCTGTAAATGATACGCTGTATTAATAGGAGCCTCAGATTACCATTGACTTAGAAAACTATAGATTGAGAATACGAAGGAATATTTATCACATAGGAAAAACGAAGTATGGGAGTGTAGTTCTTTGAAACATCTTGATTGATTTAATTTGTATTTAAGCAAATTATTTATAGTAATTTTAAATAAAAAAAAACATTTTTAAGTAAAACAAATTTATTTTTTAACGAATATTCGTAGAAAAAAATTCCTAATATGAGCGCAAGAACCTCGGTGGTTCAGGGGTAAGAACGTGTGCCTCTGAACCGAAAGGTACTGCGTTCGATCCCAGGGTACTCCTTTCACTTTTTCAGTACAAACTGTAAAATTAACATCAACCGAGGTTCTGACATTGTATTTGAGCAAGTTGAATGCCTGCATGTTCCGCCCTTCGGAGGGGGCGTAAAGCCGTAGGTCCCGTGTCCATGCGATGTTGGGCACTTTATGGATCCCTACCCTCCTTACAGAAAGGCAGGGATCCGGCAAAATTTCCAGGATAGTGAGGTGAAACTGCTCCCTGGCGTCGGTGATTGGCCATAGTCGCGGAAATAGGCCGACGTTAAAGAAACAAAAACACACACACATAATATGAACGCGAACTAGGTCCCCTATAAACCATTTCCTGGGTTAGCATGAATTTTTATATGTTTATGTATATATAGTAGAATCCGAATTTAACGAGGAGTGACAATAATATCTCGTAAAAACCTGATCACCTAATATCAGAACTAAGAACTAACTACAAAAAATTTTTTGGTATGTACAGGCTGGGTCAAATTCGAGCCTCATTATTGGGATCTCGGAAACTGTAAGAGATACAACGTTGGTTAAATTATGGCAAAGTTGCGTAATTTGGTGCTCAGCAAAATGCAGTTTAGAAAATTAGAACATTCCGAATACTTCCGGTGATAGTCGGAAAAAACCGAAAACTCATAAAATATGTTTTATTTTTTTCTGACGTTATTTGAAAAAATATAACAAAATGAATCACACTTCATTAAGGTCATTTTTCCTCTCCTACAAGATGGCATTTTGAAATTTGAAATCCGATGTTTCGTCTTTGAGAAACCATCATCAACGCCATTTTTTTTTAAATACGGCCCTAGATTTTTTATTTCATATTTTGTTACCTTTGGACTACCTCAAAACAATGCCTCATCACAACTTTTGAATTTCAAACGTTTTGATAACAAAAAATGACATTTTCAGTATTTCTTGAAAATATTTAATGCTTACTTAACTTTTAAAATGGATAAATGAAAAAACCTACATAAATGCTCGAATAAGCAGAGCCCCCTTGGACTTCTATGCATTTTCGCATACGTCTTCGCAGATTGTTCGTAACAGTTCGGTGGATTATTCTTCCTCTTGCTCGTAGATTTGTGAATTCTAACACTAACTTTTGGCGCAAAATGTGTATATCATTCGGAAAAGTATCCTTGAATAAGCGATTTTTCAAGAATCCCCATAAAAAATAATCCAGCGTGGACAAATCAGGACTTCTGGCAGGCCAGCGCACCACTCCTTGGTTTCCAATCCATTGATTGGGAAATGTTTCATTAAGAAACTCGGTTACTGCTCTTCCATTATGGGGTGGTGCACCATCCTGTTGCCACCACAGCTGCCGCAGCATATTCAACGGTTCATCTTCAAGCGCATCTAATATATAATTATGGATTAAATTAAGATACGAGCGATTTTTCAAGAATCCCCATAAAAAATAATCCAGCGTGGACAAATCAGGACTTCTGGCAGGCCAGCGCACCACTCCTTGGTTTCCAATCCATTGATTGGGAAATGTTTCATTAAGAAACTCGGTTACTGCTCTTCCATTATGGGGTGGTGCACCATCCTGTTGCCACCACAGCTGCCGCAGCATATTCAACGGTTCATCTTCAAGCGCATCTAATATATAATTATGGATTAAATTAAGATACCGTTCAGTATTTAAGCTTCCAACATAAATAATTGGCCATAAGATTTTGGTTCGATACATTCCAACCCAAACATTGAATGATTTTCGTCCCTGTCTTCGAACTTACCGATTTTGATACGGATTTTTTACTGCATAATAATGCTTATTGTTTCTGTTAAAGAGGCTGCTTGTGGAAAAATTACATTCATCTGTCCAGATGATTTTATTTAAGAAATCATCATCTTGTTGCATTTTTTCATCAAGCCAATTGCAGAATTCAAGCCTTCTGTTCCTGTCTCCTGGTCTTAATTCTTGGCAAACATGAAGTTTATAGGGATGATATCTATGTTTTTTGAAAACCCTCGGAATTCGGCTTCTAGTCATATTCAGTTCTGAAGCAAATTGCCGTGTTGAACCACGAGAATTTTCCGTAACCTGTAACAAAACGTTTTGGTGAAATATCTTTGACATGTTATCGCAAAATATAGTATACAAACTAGTACTCTTTTGATAACTTCCCACCAACACATTTTTCGTTTTTAAATTTTAGAGTTTTGTCCGGCAACGTTTTGTGAGAAAGTCCTGTATAGTCCGCATTGAAGACATCACATGCCTGATATTCCTCGGATATTTCTCCGAAGTTATTTTGATGGCAATCAGGTGCGTCTTTTTTATTTACAAATGTCGCTTCCCCAGAAACTATTACTGAATTAATTGAATGTCTTTGTTTTAAACGAGGAAGCCAACTTGTAGAACACTGGAAATTCTCTCCATATCCCATTTCTCTATCAAGAGAAAAAGCTTTCTCTTGGAGAAATATACCACTTATAGCAATGTTTGCATGCGTTTGATATTTGAACCAATCAAACAATGCTTTATCCAAGTTCTCCATGTCGGTTGTTTTTAGATTTTTTTTTCTTGTTGTCAATGGTGTTGGAACCACAAACCTGGATAATATAACATATAACATTCTCGCACTTTAAAATTGTTGATAATGTAGACAATGCAATACCGTACTGCCTACAAACATCACTTTTTTTCGTTCCCGTTTTCACTTGTTTTAATATCGACATTTTCTCTTCAATAGTAAGGCGTTTTCTTTTAATACCGGACGCGGACATTGTGTAAACAAGACTCTATTCGCCTGCATCAAACGCGCGGTGATCGAAAACTGATCGAAATAAGGCGCAAGTTTCAATATTTAAACAGAAAAACAAAAAGCAAGACAAATGTACAATTGTAACGAACTAACGAACGTTGATTTCAAGTAGTAAGAGAGACTATATTATTGTCTGAGTGGAAGAACCCATAACTATTTTCTCTTGTGTTGTGTACAGTAAGATTTACGGCCCATTAGTGTCATGTCTCGACCAAGAAACATGTGCATCTAGTCCTAGTGTGTCTAAATGGTCATATTTTTAGGTAGAGAGGCAACGTCCCAATAAACATGTGAACGGGTGAGCTCAATAATTACCTCGATAAAACCGAAATTGCCTGAAAAGTGGTCTTGTTAAATTACAAACTTTTTAGCATTGTTTCTTACACAAGTCTATTCAAATCACCAAAACTTGCTCGTTAAATGAGAAGTTCGTTGAATATGCTACTCGTACAACCCGGACCCTACTATATATATATATATATATATATATATATATATATATATATATATATATATATATATATACAGGGTGGCGCATTGAAAACGAAACAACCCCATTTGCGTCTAGAGAAATTTCTTTTAAGAAACGCTGAAACACGTCAATTTTAATATTGAGGGGGACATGTTTTGACATAAAACTCAACTTTGTCACATCAATCCTTTAAGGGTGGTGATAACAACCCTTATATTTTAAATAGGGAACATGAATCGAGTGTTACACCATTTGAAAGCTCTTTCTTTTCTGAATTCAGCACACTAATTTTTTTGGAAGTTTTATCAACTCGTTTAAAAATTATACACAGTTGGAGTTGCAAGAACGTATTTCATTCAATTTTTCGTCAAAAAACTAAAAAACAAAACCAAACGTTCAAAAATGTTTATTCAGTTAAGTAAGTGTTCAAATTGTTGACCAGCAGCTTCCATACAAAAATACAATTTTGTTCAAAACCAGCTCTGACATTCTGGAGCATTTGTGGAGTTATTAGACGGCATTCTTCAACAATGCGTCGTCGTAATTCTTACAGAGACTCCGGTTCTGTTAAGTAAATTCTACTCTTTAAATGGCCCCATAGAAAGAAGTCTAAAGGAGTTAAATCCGGTGATCTAGGGGGGCACTCAATAGCACCTCTACGCCAAATCGATTCCTCTGGAAACTCTCTGTTCAAAAACTCCCTAACACGTTGTGAAAAATGCTGAGGAGCTCCATCTTGTTGAAACACTAATTGATTTTCTTGATAGCGATCATCATTTTTAACAATGTCAATTAGTAGAGGGTAAACGATATCTTCTAGTAGATTAGATTAGATTAGATTAGATTTTATTGTGAGTGGGCTATTTCAGTCCCTCCACCGCGACCTTAGGTCTATTGTGGCTCACGTCTAATTATTTAGATTTCACCCATCAATTCCAGCTCCCCGAGGGAGTCGATCTTTTCTTGAGGGTGAGAGTTTGTTTGGCAGGTGTACTACCATCTGATTAAAGTCGCTTGCCCGTTTCGAAGATCAAAGAGAGATAACCTCTCTCCGAGTTCGTCTGGACCCGACATCCGTCAGTGTTTGCCTCGAGGCGGTATCATGAAGTCCCCCTCTCGAGCAGCATTTAATCTCCAGTTGTAATCCACCCCTAGAGATCTCAGCTCCCCTCAGGCTCTTCCAAACCTGACACCTAACAGTGTTAAGACTCTAGGCAACATCACATTGAGTCCCGCTCCCGAGCATCACCCCAGCGAGGCCGTCCGTCCGTTTCGTAGCACACAGTATGGGCTCCAAACTCCGGGTGTTTACCACTCATCAGAGATCAGAGCCTCCCGGTACGTCTGGACACACGAGACACGCCAGGGCTCAATCCAGTGCGGTATCATCTGGAACCCCGCTCCTGAGTAGCAACCAAGCGAAGCCAATTGTCAGTCTCTGAGGCCACAATGGAGGCGCCAAACTCCGGGTGCATATCACTTCGCAGATATGTCTGCCTCCCCCCAGCGTCACCTGCACCAGACCCCTGCCAGTGTTTCATTGACTCGAGGCGGTATCATGAAGTCCTGCCCACGAGCACAATCCAGGCAGGGTCGTTAGCCTGTATCGATGCTCACAGAGTAGGCCCAAGTCTCCAGGTGTAATCCACCCCTAGAGACCACAGCCACCTCCGTGTTTGTCCAGGTCCGACACCTGCCAGCGTTAGCTTAAATTTCACCCGACAAATCGAGCTTCCGACAGGAGACGACACCTGCGAGGTTAAACTATGATTGACAGATGTAATGCCATCTGAGCGAAGTCGCTTGCCTGTCTCAAAGCTCAAAGAGAAATAACCTCTCTCCGAGTTCGTCTAGACCAGACATGCGTCAGTGTTTGACTCGGTGCAGTATCATGAAGTCCTGCATCCGAGCAGCATCCAAGTGAGGTCGTTTGTCCGTTTCGAAGCTCACAGAAGAGGCATCAACCATTAGTTTTATTCCACCCCTAAAGATATCAGCTCTCGTCCCGGTTCGTCTAGACCCGACACCCACCAGTGCTAGACTCAAGGCGACATCCCATCGAGCCCCGCTCCCGAGCATCGCACAAGCGAGGCCGTCCGTCCGTTCCGAAGCACACAGTGGGGGCCCCAAACTCCGGGTGTTTACCACTCATCAGAGTTGTCAACCCCCTCTGGGTCGTCTAGACACACGACACCCGCCAGCACTCAACCCAAGGCGAGACCCATCCGGAACCCCGCTCCCAAGTAACAACCAAGCGCGGGCAACCATCCATTTCTAAGCCCAGAGTGGAGGCCTCAAAATCCGGGTGTACATCACTCTCCAGAGATATCGGCCTCCCTCCAGGCCCATATGGACAAGATCCCCGCCAGTGTTTGATACCAATTAGTCGCCTTTTACGACAGGCAGGAGTTACCTTGGGCCTATTCTTTTAGTTAGTCCTGGGGCCCACAGGGGAATCCAAATACGTTTCTCCACTCAAATTGACATCAAGAAAAATTGGTCCGATTAAACGGTCTCCAAAAATTCCAATCCAGACATTCAATATCTGTGGAGTTTGAGTGTGAACTTCGTGAAATTTTCTTGGATTATTATCTGCCCAATAACGACAATTATGACGATCGACTCTAGAGTTTAATAAAAACGTACACTCATCTGAAAAACAGATATTGAACAGAAAGTTCCCACTATCAGCTATTCGTGCAGTCATAACTTCACAAAACTCCAGCCGCCGATCAAAATCATCTTCATTCTGTTGTTGTGAGAGATGAATTTTATACGGGTGAAATTTATGATGCTTCAATATTCGCTGAATAGTTCTTCTTTTGGTGTTTGAAACAGTTGCCAATTTTCTCGTGCTCAAAGTTGGGTTTGCAGCAATTTGTCCTAAAACTTCAATCTCAGGAAATTTACGTTCAGGAACCCGTTTTTTGTTGGCTACTGAACCACTTTGTCGAAACTTTGCAACTAACTCCAAAATGTATTTTCTGTTAACATGTCTGTTTGGATGTCTTTAATTAAACAAATTTGCAATTCGGTTGGCACAGTCATCGTTTTTGAAAAAAAGAGTAATTATTTCAACTCTTTCTTCTACAGAATACACCATTGTAAAATTAATTTTCGGTAGTACTATCAAGTTTCAAACCGACCGATAAACTGAAATAATAAACCGCATTTCTCTCATTCCGATAAGAAATGTTCTGATAGTCAATTTTTTGTTTACAAACCAACAAACCATTGATTATAAGCACATTTCTTATCGGAATGAGTGAAATGCGTTTTTGCATTTTCAACTGTGAATAATTTTTAAACGAGTTGATAAAACTTCCAAAAAAAAATTAGTGTGCTGAATTCAGAAAAGAAAGAGCTTTCAAATGATGTAACACTCGACCCATGTTCCCTACTTAAAATATAAGGGTTGTTATCACTACCCTTAAGGGGTTGATGTGACAAAGTTGAGTTTTATGTCAAAACATGTCCCCCTCAATATTGAAATTGACGTGTTTCAGCATTTCTTAAAAAAATATATCTCTGGACGCAAATCGGTCTGTTTCGCTTTCAATGCGCCACGTTATATATATATATATATATATATATATATATATATATATATATATATATATATATATATATATATATATATATATATATATATATATATATATATATATATATATATATATATATATAGGATTCGCTTCTGCGACGTCGATACGGTCGGACCTGTTTCGGTGTGTGTGCAAAGTGATATTAATTTATTGTGATTTTAGGATAGTAATATCTATTTTAGAACCTTTGAAAATGTCATCGAGAAAAGAAAAAGAACCACCCGATAGGGCAAAATTAATAGATATGGATTTAGATGACTTAGAGACTGATATATCAAATGACTATGGTAATTCTAGCGGATCACGAGCGTTGTCAGGTATCAATAATACTAAGACTGTAAGTAATACTCATATTTTAAATTCTTTACAACAATTAAAAGGAAATCAGGGTAATGAATTAGGAGAAATATTATTAAATAGATCAGAAATAAGCAATACGGGAATTTATTCACACAAAAGTGGAATGCAGATAAATGATAAAACTATTATTGATAACAGAAAAGAAGAAAGTAAAAATATTTTACCTAAAGAGATAATTTTATACGATGAAAATGATACCGGTCCATTTAATATTTACATCGAGAATGAAAATAAAAATATGTTCCGATCACATATCATTGGCACTTCAAGACTAATACGTAATAGCGTTCCTCAAGCACACAATGATATTGTAAGTATAAATAGTATAGGTAGAAACAAGTTGAAAATAGAGCTGTCAACAAAAAATAGTGCTAATGCTCTGGTAACTTCTAAAATACTGTTAGAAAGTGGGTATAATGTTTACATACCAAGGTACTTAGTTAGAAGACAAGGTGTAATCCGTCAAGTAGATAGTAACATTTCAGAAACAGAATTGAGAGATTTAGTAAAACCAATGTACTTTGATAATTTTAAAATAATAGAAGTTCGCAGACTAAAACGTAAAGTAGTTGAAAATGATAAAGTCGATTACTTGCCCACACAGTCTGTTTTAGTTTCATTTAGAGGTCAAATATTACCGGAAAAAGTTTTAATTGAGAAAATTGTGTTTCCAGTCGAGCCATATATACAAAAAGTTATCCAGTGTCTCAAGTGTTTGAGATACGGACATATAAGTCAGCAGTGTAAGGGAAAAGAACGGTGTAAAAAATGCTCTCAAGAACACAATCACAGTATATGTCAATCCGAAAAAATCCTGTGTGCATCCTGTGGTGGCGAACATCTTGCTACAGACCGGAATGTTTGTCCGGAATTTGCCAAACAAAAAGCTGTTAAAAATATGATGGGACTAGAAAATATTTCATTTAAATCTGCCATAGAAAGGTATAACACAGGTTATGCCTATCCTCTTAAAACAAATAATATAATAGGTCAAAATACAACAACTCAAACACACAAAAATAGTTATTTTATAAAAATACAACCAAAACGTAAAAGAACAGAAGGCATATATTATAATCGGTCAGGTATGTCGCAACAGCACAGAGACATTGTATCTTTTCCAAAATTACCCTCTACATCCGTTATATCTCAGACATCGAATCCCTGTCACAGCAACCCTACTAGCCTAAAAGACTTGACTAGTATAGAAACAATGGCAGACAGAATTTATATATTTATAAAAGATAAAATGATAAATGTTAATAATAGCTTTGAGTTGATAGATAAAGACGTTAAGGACAGCATATTACAAATTTTAGGTGGTCGCAATGCATAATCTAAATATATTGCAATGGAATGCTAGATCAATAGCGTCTAATAAAGGACAGTTAGAAAAATTTTTGTATGATCATAGTATAGACATTGCTATTGTGAGCGAAACTTGGTTAAAAATAACAAATAATATTATATTTTCGGGTTATAACTTACTGCGAAAAGATAGAGCTGACGGTTTTGGGGGAGTAGCACTTATAGTTAAAAATGCAATACTACATTTAGAAATAAGAGACATACCTCATATTGAGTGCTTAATGTGCGTGGGCGCCAGATTGTATTTGGGTACTGAAATGTCGAAATTAGATATATATTCAGTATATTCACCACCCAATAATATTATCTCGAGTAATCGATGGGAAACATTTCTTAGAAGTCTTAACTCACCTTTTATTTTAGCCGGGGACCTTAATGTTCATAGTCCTGCCTTTGGTAGTACTTGGAGTGATACAGCAGGTAGAAATTTGCTTCAGGCTATCGATAACAGCAGATTAATTTTTCATAATACGGGGCATGAAACTTTACTGAATAAACCAAACTCAACTAATAAATCAGCAGTGGATTTGACATTGAGTTCCCCGGAAATAGGGCCAAGAATTGACAACTGGTATGTACACGAGACAACATTGGGATCAGATCATTACGCGATAACATATTTATATAAAACTATTCTGAATAGAGATACTTCAAGTGACAATTTTAATATTCAAACTAGTAATATTATTAACGAAAACAGTGCATATTCATTCTTGTTAGAAAACTACAAATATAAATGGGATTTAAGTAATGCAGAATGGGGCTGTTTTTCACATTTGTTTGATCAAGCAGTAGTGGTGATTGGGGAAACTATAAGTTATGAAAATTTATATTCTATTATATTAGACGTTAGTAGTCAAACCATCCCCATTAAAAGTAAAGTATTTAATAAAAAATTCAGAAAAATATGGTGGAATGAACAATGTAAAATAGCAATATACGACCAAAAGCAAGCCTTGAGAGAGTACAAAAGAAATCCTAGTGCTGCCAATTTTACAAACTACAATCGGGCAGTAGCTATAAAAAAGAGAACAATAAAAAATAGCAAATGTCAATGCTGGAAAGATTACTGCAACCAGTTAAACAGAAATGTTTCCATAACAAATATATGGCAACAAATTAAAAAAATTTCTTGTACATTTCAGACTCCAAGAATAAGCCTTCAGCTAAACGAATGCATGGAGGAATTTTTTCACAAGCTAGCCCCACCATGGGTTCAAGAACAAATAACATTTAGGGACGAGGAAGAGGAACACATTTTGCTTAAAGATTTCACTCTGTTAGAATTGGAAAAGTGTTTAAAAAATAATAAAAATACTGCTCCAGGTATTGATAACATACACTACAAAATGTTATCAGAATTATCTAAAGAAGGAAAACTGACGCTGGTGCGTCTTTATAACAGCATATGGATAACAGAAGAAATTCCAGAAATCTGGAAGATATATATAGTTATTTCCATGCTGAAACCTGGAAAAGATCCCACAAAAAAAGAGTCGTATAGAGCGTTATCTTTGGCTTCATGTGTCCTGAAAATCTATGAAAATCTCATAAAAAATAGATTAGAGGCATGGTTAGAGCAGTGTGAGAAGATTCCGAAATCACAATTTGGCTTTAGGAAAGAATATTCAACTATAGGAAACATTTCACATCTGGTTTCAGATATTAATCTAGCTTTCTCACATAACAAGTCTTTGGTTGCGCTGTTTATTGATATAGAGAGCGCTTACGATAACATAAATTTAAGTATTTTATACAAGAAAATGCTAGCCATAGGATTACCTTGTGCTTTCTCAAGAAAAATCATAAAATTGTACACTAATAGAATTAACTATTTTAAAGTACACAATAATTTGATTGGCCCCCGTAAAGTAAATAGAGGATTACCACAAGGCGGGAAACTTAGTCCTATTCTGTATATAATATACACCTTAGATATAGATGACAATATTAAAATACCAGGTGCAGATACTCTGTATTATGCTGATGACATATGTATTTATTCTAGTAACAATGACATTGAAAAGGCAATAGATCTAGTGAAAATAGTATTTAAGAAACTATCTTTGTGGTGTTTCCGCAATGGTTTGTCAGTCTCTATTGCTAAATCAGAATCGTGTATTTTTTCTAGGAAAAGAAGTATTGAACCGATATACATAGATATAGCGGGCACTATAATACCTATAAAACCATATGTTAAGTATTTAGGAATACTTTTAGACAGAAAATTATTGTGGAGACACCACATAGAATATCTTATAAAGCGTAGTGAGAAGGGCATCAATATACTAAGGTCAACTACACACACTACATGGGGAGCAGACGTGGAGGTAGCACTGTTGATGTATAGATCATATATAAGGTCCATTTTAGATTATGGGAGTATGCTGTACCAACAAGCGGCACGTACACATTTAAGTAAATTAGATGTAATTCAAAATAGGTGTATCAGAATATGTCTAGGGGCCTTTAGAAGTACTCCTATAAATAACATGCTGGCCGAATGTAACGAAATGCCGTTAGCTTACAGAAGGCAAATACTAGGTTGTCGTTTTATAGCAAAAATGTTTGCCAACAACAGTAGTCTTATTGACAAGGTCCACCAGCTGTTTTTGTTGGATCTGACAAATTTGTATTGGGTCAAAAAGAAATCCCCTGCTTTAGTCTCCTGTTATGAAGATTTTAAACAAACCCATGAGAACATATACAGGTCTAACATATGTCCAGTTTATCATCTTTTTCCATCTGTTCTTCCAAATATTACAGTCACAATTTTGAGAGATTATTCCCAGTACCCGGCACAAATAAGAAACGCCATGTTTAATAGTGATATAGAGGAGTTTCATAAAACATCCTACCAGTTGTTTACAGATGCTTCTAAATCAAACGAAGGAACTGCCTGTGCTGTTTACGATCCTCAACTGAATAAAAAATTCAAATACCGTTTAGATTGTAAGATGAGTATTTTTTCAGCAGAGACAATAGCTATAATAGAAGCCCTAAAATATACAAAAAATATTGGAAATAAAAATATTCTAATTTTGACTGACAGCAAAAGCTGTGCGGATTCACTAAAGTACTTCTACTACAACTATAAAAACAATTATTTAATAATTCAGATTATCCGCATTTTAATAGAGTTAGAAGAGATGGAGATCGATGTTAGATTTGCATGGATCAAAGCTCATTGTGGGATTACAAATAACGAAACTGTGGACAGAATGGCTAAAGAAGCTTTAAATTGTGAAAACCTTTTAGAATATCCCTGTCCATGGACAGACATAAAAACTTTATTTTTCAGACAACAAAGACAGCTGTGGGAAACTGAATATCACAGAAACGATAAAGGTATATTTTATAAAAGAATTGTACCAAAGTTACCTTGCCAGCTATGGTTTGCTGGATATCCTAGAGGATTAGTAACTAGCATATGTCGTTTGCGATTTAACCACTCCTTGATACCTACCCATTTACACAAACTCAACCTTAAAAATGACCCATATTGCGAATGTGGTGAAGAAGGAAGCGCACAACATGTTTTACTAGAGTGCTCAATTGGATGGAATTACAGAAATGAATTCCTAAACAGAATACACAACTTAAAAGACGTTGAGCAACCCTTTAATTTGGAACAACTTCTACAAATGGAAAGTAATAAAAACATATATTTGCTTATATATAAGTTAATTAAAAAACTCCAACTAAAAATATGAAAAAAACTAGGCTTTAAGTTTATGTGTCATTTGTGTCTATCCTTTATATGTACCCATGACGTTAGTGGCCCTCCTGTATGTCAAAGAGAAAAGTTGCCATGATAGGCCCCATTGGCATGAAGAATATGTGTCCCTGTCTAAATCATTTAAGTAGTATCTAGATCTTAAGTAGGCTTAAGTTAGAATTAAAAGCACCACTATTAATATTATTATACAAATAAATAAAATAAAAAATATACAAAACTACATGTTGGAACAAATTTCAATGCACCATGACAGAATGCATATGAACTGTTGAATTCACATACTAGTTGTAACAAAAGGCTTTTAAAATGTGCGAATGGTAACCATACCGCAGCCAGTGCAATCTGACGTCACACACACACACACACATATATATATATATATATATATATATATATATATATATATATATATATATATATATATATATATATATATATATATATATATATATATATATATATATATATATATCACAAGTATTCTTACATAAATGTTTGTAATTATACAAAAAACTAATCACCACAATTCAAGGATGTTTAACTTGTAGGTACCTACCTACCCAAATTTAGTTGAAAAGGAACTTCACTTTAGTAATGGTACTGTCTATTACAGACCTAATTTGAGTTCTGATGAAATGACTTGGAGATTCAAACAATGAACTACAAGTTCTTTCACCGAAATTAACCATAGAAACCTATTAATTGATTCATTTTACCACTTGAAGACAGGCACTCTGGATTTTTAACTGTGAAAACGTTAATGTCATGGGTGTCTAGATAATTAAACTTGTTGCCCGTTTTTAATTACAAACAAACTTGTTATTTAGATTGTCCACATTCTTTTAAACAACTGAAAATACGCTTATTTGACTATTAACAATTAAACAGGTACTAAAATACCTAAAAATCTAGACAGCGTAGAACAGTCAAATGCAATAAATTCGTAGTATATCAATTAGTGTGCGTGTTTAAAAAAATCCAGAAACACGTCAATTGTAGATTAAAAATGACTTCATGCAACGTGAAAACTTCATCTCACATTCAACATGCAACCCCCAAATTACAAAAAAAAAAAAGAAATAGTAGCTTGTAGTACCCCATTTGAAAGATATCTCCATTCTCTATTTAAAGATATAGAAAGTTTATTTGCTTCAATGCGGTGGACATTATTGGCATGGGTAGCAAAATACTACATCCTTTTTATAGAATATCTCAACTCTTTAAAGTGTTTGAACCAATATTTTGTTCTCTTGGATCATTATTTAAAATAACTTGCCCGATTCAAGCTGAGCTGTAGCATCAGCAATTCTAGAATTGATTCTACAACTAGTATTGAGACTATTTTTGTTTTCAGTTGAACTTGTAGGAAGTCTAACTGCCAGATCTTCTGCATCTAACTGTGTTGCGGAATGAGTTTGTTCTTATTCAGCTTTCTTGTCAAGTCGCTGCTTTTTCGGATATTTTCGAAAAAAGCTCTTATATCAGTAATTCTTTAGCAAATCTGGTTGAGCAACCTACTTACTTTCCTCGCATCCCAACACACAGCTTAAATCCCTTGGATGTCCTTCTTACTACAAATCCTGACTGCTATAAGATATCAGTCACCGCCCCCCTGGGTCGCTCAGACCACGGCATGGTCACTGCTTCCTGCGCAATGCAACCCGAGGTCACACAATCATCACACTCACATATCGTTTGGCACTACAACTCCGCAAACTGGGACGAAATGCGAGATTACTTTTGCTCTTTCCATGGGCGTCTGTCTGCTTCTCTCATCCTGACGCCTCTGATATCTCACAAAACGGCACCAAAATCATCCAAGCTGGCGCGGAATTATTTATTCCACGTACACAGAAAACCTCTGCAGCCACTCAAAAGCCCTGGTTCTGTAAATCCTGTGACAAGGCCAGACTTGAAAAGGTCAAAGCTCACAAAAAGCTTCTACACAATCCCAGTCAAGAAAACCGTCAAGCATTTAACGACGCAAGAAACCGCTGTGTCCGCATTCTTTCTGAGGCAAAAAACTCGTTTAATAACCACATCAAAAACAAAGTCCTCTTAAACTCCAGCGGCAGCAAACCCTTCTGGACTCTTGCTAAATCTATTGGGAATAATTTATGCAAGAGCACGTTCCCACCTCTTGTTTCAGGGGATGAAATTGATTCTACCACCCTGGGCAAGGCTGAACTTTTTGCCTTGTTGTTCGCCGACAATTATACTCCCAACCTACCTCCAAATGTTCAACCACCAACAGTCCCCAATGTCGCGCATAAAATGACGGATATCACTTCCGAACTAAAAAGGTACGAAATATGATCTCTTCTCTTAATGCCAGGAAAGCCTCTGCCCTTGACGAGATCCCAGCATTTGTTCTGAAAAAATGCGCACCAGAACTTGCTCCTTTCCTGACTCGTCTGTTTCAGACATCTTATAATAGAGGCATATTCCCTAGTAACTGGAAAACTGCTCGAGTACAATCCGTCCCCAAGAAAGGATCCAAAGCGATTCCTAGCAACTACCTATTTCTCTCCTTTCAGTCGTCTCTAAAGTGATGGAAAAGTATATAAACACCGAATTACTAAAATTTCTTGAAAAACACAGTCTAATCCACGACAGGCAGTATGGATTCCGTCAGCGCAGATCAACTGCCGACCTCCTTTCCTTTGTCACCCATTCTTGGAACAAGTCTATGGAACTACACGGTGAATCCCAGATTGTCGCTCTAGACATATCCAAAGCATTCGGCCAGGTCTGGCACGCAGCGCTGCTTAATAAACTACCGGCCTATGGCCTACCACCAAAACTCTGTACGTGGACAGCAAATTTTCTCTCCAACCGGAGCATTTCTGTTGTCGTAGATGGCCATTCCTCTAAACTGTATCCAATTAATGCAGGAGTTCCTCAAGGTTCAGCTTTAGCCCCTACTTTGTTTCTTCTCCACATCAATGACCCCCTCTCTAGCACATCCAACCCAGTTCACAGTTACGCGGACGACAGCACCCTCCACTCAAATATACAATATTCTAAGCCTGTCTCTTTAGCCCAATTAGATGAGGATCGCAGACTCATGGAGGGTTCTGTCTCTGTGGATCTCCAAAAAATATTAGACTGGGGAAGTAGAAATCATGTACAATTCAACCCCGCCAAATCACAGTCTTGTTTTCTTTCTCATAAGAGATACCCAGCCTAGACCCATCACAATAAACAACCAAGTTATTCAAAGTAATGAGTCCTTTTCACTTGTTGGCATTTCTTTGGATGGAAATCTCAACTGGCACCAACATGCCACATCAATTGCAGAAGCGACTGCTAAGAAATTAGGTTTTCTCTTCCGGGCTCGCAAATACTTTTCACCAGCTAATCTCTATATCTTATATACTTCACAAATAAGACCAAACCCCGAATACTGCTCGCACATCTGGGGGTGCCGCTGCCGCTTCTACACTCGCTATCCTGGACTTCATTCAGAAGAGAGCTATACGTCTCATCGGTGATCCTACCCTCACCCAAAGGCTGCCATCCCTTGCCCACCGACGTGCCGCTCGTGACCTCTTTCTCTTTTATAGATATCTGCACGGTCACTGCCCAGAGGAGCTTTCTTCCATAGTTCCTCCACCTGGTGCGCCCAACAGATCTACCAGGGGAACAGAGTGAATGCATCCTTTTACTGTCCAGGTCACCAGACATAGAACATCTTGTTATGCCCGGTCTTTTGTCCCGAGGACTTCCTTGCCTGCACATGTTTTTCCTTCACCCCCGAATCTCTAAACCTTCAAGTCCAGAATTAACAAGTTGCCTCTTCCCTCCTTGTCGACACCCATGGTACGATAGTATTTAGGATGTAAGCCCTCGTGGTGTGTTGCTGAAATAAAAAAATATCCATATTTATACCTACTACCTTAATTTACTGGTTGTCGGTTATACAATTCAAAATACATAAAATATTACAAAAGATGGAGGCAAGAAAGGACACAATAACAAGGCCTTAGGGAGTATGTCATGATCTCTGCAAGTTTTATAAAATATGGAATATTTTTTAAGGTAGGGCATTTGCATGTTAAGGTAAGGCATTGCCCATATCTGTCCCCTTTTAGCTACGGCTCTGCATCCAACGTTGTGGCTGCTTGTCGACTGGAAGTTTGTGGGTTTTTCTCAATCTCAAGCATAACACCAATTTGGCATCATTACCCAGTGCATTAAAATATTTTTTTCTATCTACAATCTGCAAGCTACATCTGTGCTGTGCTGTCTGTATAAAGTTGCAAGTTGCTGTGTAACAAGAATACCTACTGGTTCGACATAAACTTGTATAAACCGTTGCATATATCATATATCGTATTGCCAGGTACTTGTATATCTAATTTTGTCATCTAATTTGATATCTACTGTTCCCATTAAAAATTCTTACGCCCATGGCAAGAAAACATACGTCTACTTGAACGTTTAATGTTTTCGTAAATTTTCTTTAAAAAAAATCACTAATGAGGAGATCCCGACTATTGAATTAAAAACAAATCTTCAAATGAGCGCTAATTAGCCCCTCCGGAACACATATCCGGGGTCAGTTTGAATATATATATATATATATATATATATATATATATATATATATATATATATATATATATATATATATATATATATATATATATCAGGAAGAAAGACGATTGCGAGACAGATTTGGTATAAATGTTTGGTGCGGCTTATTATAGGTAAAAAAGTGTTATTTTTATTTGTAGATTACACAGTTAATTAAAAAAAAATTCAGGTAATTTCATTGTTGGTCCGTTCTTTTAGCGAATTTTCTTAAAAAAAATCCACTAATGAGGAGATCCCGACTTTTGAATTTTGAAAAAATTTCTTCAAATGAGCGTTAATTAGGCCCCCCAAACACATACCCGGGGTCAGTTAAAATTTTTATATGTTTATATATATATATATATAGGTTTATATATATATATATATATATATATATATATATATATATATATATATATATATATATATATATATATATATATATATATATATATTGTGTGTGTGTGTGTGTGTGTGTGTGTGTGTGTGTGTGTGTGTGTGTGTGTGTGTGTGTGTGTGTGTGTGTGTGTGTGTATGTATCACACCGATAGCTCAAAAATAATGGGCCGATTTTGATTAAATTTGGTGAATACCTTCCTTTTGCAAATGGCTTGGATAAGTTCGTTAGCTAGAAAAATCAGTCCAGGTTTTCTTTCGAAAAAAATTTATATCTCCGGAATTAACAAAGTAAGGGCAACCAAATTTGGTACGCGTGTTTGTATGACAAACAGTGAACCATGTACTAGAATTTAGGTGTGTAAGTTTAAGCACAAAAAAGGTATGGGCATTTTAAGAAAAAATTGGGTTTTCCTCAAAACGTCAAAGTTGGTACGCGGGTTTACATCCTTATAGGTAAGCTGCCTACCAAAATTTAGCTCTGTAGCTCAAAAGACAAAAAAGTTATAGGCATTTAAAGAAAAATAAATTGGGGTTTTCCACAAAACGTCAAAGTTGCGATTTAAACGTCAAAATTGGCAACATTTAGGAAAAGAACTTGAATCTAATATGGGCTATGGAAATAAAATGTCTCAAGATGAATGTTTTACAAACCCTGAAGTCTTAGTTTCAACCGTCATTGTCCTTCATTTTAATAAAATATTTCCAGAAAATTCATTTCAAATAGACCCTTTCTCTGACGCTTGGCAGTAGCCTTAGCTATAGAGTTTATCGTTTAATGGTATATAATTTTTGTAGAATTTTCGTAAAAAAATCAATAAAGCTCAATATATCTGTTATTATACAAGATATGAAAAAAATTGTATATATTAATTATAGGGTGTCTTGAGCTATATCTTTAAAAAATTATTTCTACAATCACAGAGTGGCCCATTAGTCGTTGGTGATACAAATTTTCTTTTTTTTTTTAATCAAACACGCCTTATGTTATTGCATTTTTGCATTTTCCATCCAATATAATGCATGTTGGTAAGAAAAAAATTATGGACGCAGTTAGTGCGTTATGGTAGCGAATTTTGATCAACTGCTTAATATTTGAATAGCTCAATTTGCTATTAACCTATAAGGTTGACCAAGAAACGAGTTTTTTCGGGAACACTTTAAGTTTACTTTCGGAAATTTTTGTACATTTTCAAACAATAAAGTTATTTTGATGAAACATGGCACATTGTTTTTATTATATATTATATACTGGTAACCAAATTTCATGCCTGCTTTCTTAAAAAAACACACATAATTGCTATTAAAAAATAGTTTTATGAAAATTCACTACCATAACGCACTTGCTGCGTCCAGAGTTTTTATGTCTTCTTTTTTTTAAAATAATTTAACTGCGGAAAGGTATCTTAATCTATTCAGAAAAAATTAGGAGAGTTCATGATAATTTAGAAGAGATTTGGTACGAACAAGACGGTTGTCCAGCTCACAATTTCGTCAAAGAATTTTTGTACAAAATTTGAATAATCGTGTCATTTGTAACAATGGGCCGGTTCATTGGTGTGTTCGAAGTCCTGCTTTAACACCCATGGATTTTTATTTTTGGGGTAGTCTGAAGAATGATGTGTATAAATTCGATCCACCACAAAATATCAATTAATTACGAAACAGAATCACGGAAGCTATAAATCATATTAACCAAAACACCCTCACCAGAGTTTGCAGGCATGTTTTAAAAAGGTGTATGAAGTGCATTGAACAAAACGGTGGCCATATTGAACAATTTTCTATTTAGTGTATTTTTAAGTTTCTATTTTATTGTTGAGTTCCGTTTCTAATTGTGTTGTTTTGTGGGGTTTAAGTTTCTATTTGTTATTGCCGGGTTTCGTTATTAAACTGTTTCATATAATGTTACCTAGCATTATTACCTAATTAAGAATTCTAAATTAAATCACAATATTTTTTATCGTAAATCATTACGAAAAATTATTTTAAAGGTAGAAGTCTATTGTTAGGCTCCATAGTCTACTGCTTTTTGAACACTTTTCTTTTCATTTGTTTTCTGGTATTGGATTTCATAGCCTACTATCCTCAAAACGGTTTTTCTCAAAAATGTCAGTGCAATTACAAGATTTCTCAAGCATGTTGTACATAATTGGAAAGCTGTTTACACAGGCTATCGCATGAGCAAAAAATCCAATATGGCTGCCATAATAAAAACAAACGTTGATATCTGTAGCTCACAAACAAATGACAATCCAAAGATGAGAATAGCACAAAAAGATTATACTGCAAAAAGTGTCCTAATAATGTGCAAGTCTTAGACATGTCAGATCAACGCCTACTTAGATATTGTAGAAAAAAGAAATCGACAAATTTTGGTTTTTTCAAAATAACTCGAAAACGAAAAGAGGCAGGGCAAAATACAAGCCATATTTGGAACGAGCATGAAATTCTAGAACACATTGCTAATTTAACCGTCTCCCTATCTCTAATAATAACGGAGATAGCAATACATTCCCATCCAGTTTGGGACACACTGTATATATGTGAAAAATTCGATTCCACTCACTTTAATAATTTAAAACATATAGCGTTGTCGAAGAGTTTTCTCCGATTTTCCACCGGAAAAACTTGAGCATAAAGGCCGATTAAGGAACGCGACCTCGGTTTCTTCAGATGAGCGCGAATTTGGGTCCCTATAACCCAAAACCCAGGCCCGTTAAATATATATATATATATATATATATATATATATATATATATATATATATATATATATATATATATATATATATATATATATATATATATATATATTTATATATATATATATATATAATATTATTTATTGGTCATAATTATACAGCACATCAATATATATTAGTTGTTGGCTTGTGAAGTATTTCTACATAATTTTACCAAACGTCATTTTAAAAATGTTTGACAGCTATCCTTTGAATAACATACTTCCAATTTTGGCATACTAATTTTCAAATTTAGATCTGCCTCTTTCTTTCTCCATCTAAAATTTCAACCAAAACCTTTATTGCCTCGTATTCCTTTTCATATACCAATACTTCAGAACAAACAACTTTCTTTTCTGTTCCATATTTTCGCCAAAATAACAAATTTTGTGAAGAGCCAAGTTACATTGACTTTTACAATATATATCAGTGGCGTCTCCTGACCAAAATGTTCGGGTGTGCGGTAACGAGTTGCTGTTAGTGGTGGCTTTAAAAATTATTAACACTAAATGTACATATATATATATATATATATATATATATATATATATATATATATATATATATATATATATATATATATATATATGACCTATATGGGAATGATACGTAGATAAATAAATTAATTTCCCACTGCAACACTAACAAATTAAAAAGTCACTTAAAACTTTAAAACACGAAAAGAACATGGAATTATTATCAAGCTCTTCTCTTCACACAAATTTGTGTTAGCGTCAGCACTGTCCGGAACGGGGTGAAAACTGTAAACATTAAAAGTAGTTCAATGTTAATATGGTACTAAATAATAAAATGTGTAAAAATCCTGGATGCAGCAAGTGCGTTATGGTAGTGAATTTTCATAGAAATGATCTGGCACAAAATATTTTATTATAACTTTTTTATCTTGCAACATAGAAATCTAAATTTTGGTGTATAGTTTAATTTTTATATCGTAAACCTACCTACCAAATTTAGTTATCTTATCTTTTTTATTTTTTGAGATACAAATTTTTTTCCAATAAAAACTCAAAATTTTCCCGGAAAACCTCGTCCGATTTTCCTGACTAACGAAATTATCCAATACATTTACAGAAGGAAGGTACATGCCAAATTTTATCAAAATCGGCCGATTATATTTTGAGTTATCGGTGTGATACCTATGTATATATATATATATATATATATATATATATATATATATATATATGTATGTATATATATATATATATATATATATATATATATATATATATATATATATATATATATATATATATATATATAGTTTATTTTTATATAAATAGTACAAAGCATCTTACAAATAAGTCTAAACTTGTGACTGCAAATGATGCAATTTTGACTAAATTTTAATCTAAATGTCAATTGTTCTAAAGTTCTGTCATCTGATTTCTAATCTCCAAAATTACCTCACCTCATTATGTACCATTACAATTTCTAGAAATATGGATGGTACTTGAAATCAGTTTCTTCATTTTATCAAAAATTTCTATATTTTAAAACTTGACTCAAATTAAATTCTTATATATAAAAATTGAAACTGACCCCGGATATGGGTTCTAGGGGTCCTAGTTCGCGCTCATTTGCAAACAATTTTTCAAAATTCAAAAGTCGAGATCTCCCCATTAGTGAATTTTTTCTACGAAAATTTACTAAAATGTATTATAGTCTTTGATTCTAGAATACTGTGGTCCAGGCAAGCGCAGTTGTAATGTTTGTAAATAATGCTATCACAACGTTTGTTAAACCGGCGTTCCATTCATTTGTCTTGAGCGGTATTTTTACCGCTCACTGCAGTGTTAAAACGAATGGTATTTCCTTACTATTTTAAACACATGGGTGGGGGACTGTATTGTATACCAATACAGCTATGTCGAGTGAAGTTGTTCGGAAATAACAACGCACACCTAACCCGAATTCATTCCCAGTTGCTATTGACCTACTCATATTTTCTGAATGAAGACGTGGTGCCGACTTCATTCCAAGTCACTATTAACCGACTATTTATGAAATCAAATAAGTAAATTAAATCGATTGTCATAACATATGTAGTGTATTAAGACTAAGGGAAAAAGAAATAAAACATATTTAACTGTGCAGATTTTAATTATATTTTAGGGTGTGCGGCGCACACCCAGCTCACTAGGAGAAATCGCCACTGATATATATATATATATATATATATATATATATATATATATATATATATATATATATATATATATATATATATACATAGAAAAAATTTAATTGACCTGGGTTTTGGGTTCGAGGGGCCCAAATTCGCGCTCATCTGAAGAAATTTTTCCAAAAGCTTCTCATCGTGACCTCTCTATTAGCGGATTTTTTCTAATGAAAATTTGCTAATAGGATAATTTTGCCCATACAGTTAGTTTAGCGACAGCTACTAATGAAGACAACGTAGTTGTCGAAATACGTATCTACCGCATAACAACTTTCTGTTACTATTTTTGTGGTTTTTAGTATGATTCTGCTTTTTGTTTAATCCTTTGAAGTAAAGTGGTTTCACACAGAAACCACTTACCTTATGTTTTTTTTCTATATGTAGACTGGTTTTACAGTGAAACCACACTTCCTACTTGGGTATTAGTGCGCCATCTATTGATCTTCATCGCAAGTTTGCAATTGGCGAACATTGTATTGCTAGTATTCGTTAGAATTTGTCAAAGAAACCACGTTTTGTTTTATGAATGATTTCGTTTTTATCTACATATAAATACTCCGTTTCTTTGGACGATTGTGTTACTGAGGCACTAATAGAAAGGTAATAATACTTATATATATATATATATATATATATATATATATATATATATATATATATATATATATATATATATATATATATATATAGTTTATTGTTTTTACTTTGTCAATCGGATATGGTTTTGCGGCGAAACCAGTGTGCTTGCAGTAAAGTAAATTTGTTTTTGTTGACCGGATATGGTTTCGCGGCGAAACCAGTGTGCGTGCAATGCACTAAAGTAAATTTGTTTAGGTTAGGATGGAAAATCAAATTGATTTGTCGCAAGTGATGAAAAAACAAATCGATTTCTCACAACTAAACTCGGATGAAGCTTACGCTCTGCTTGATGGAATTTCTTCTGGAGAGTCAGTAATAAGCGAATATGAGGAAGAAGAGGAAAAAATGATTGAAGACATCATAGAAAATAATGAAACTACCGAAGCGATTGCTCAGGACACTATTTTGAGTGACAACGTTTTGGCAATTGGGAGCGACACAGATGACGACCCAGGCGATTTAGAAGATGATATACCACTTATCCACTTTGTGTATTGGAGAAAACAAGAAATTGCTCCGAATCTAAATCATTTTCAGCAACTAACTGGTCCCAGCTCTGAAGTAACACCTGATGTCACTAAACCTATAGATTTATTCTTGCTTATTTTTGACGATGCTATTCGTCTGGTTACAGAACAAACAAACTTGTATGCCACCCAGGAAAAAAGAAACTTTATTCCGACAACTGAGGAGGAAATGAAAATTTTTATAGCGGTAAATTTGCTCATGGGTATAAAAAAGTCTCCCTCCTTTCGCGATTACTGGTCTTCGCGTCCAGAACTACGTGATGATTTCATAGCATCAAAAATAGGCGTAAACCGTTTTGGCTCCCTGCTAACTAGCCTCCATTACAATGACAATGCCACAATGGCAAAAAAGGGGAGGCCGGTTTTGATCACTTGTTTAAAATGAGACCATACATTGAACTCCTAAAGAAAAACTTCCAGAAATATTATTGCCCATCAAAAGAAGTGTCAGTTGATGAAAGCATGGTGAAGTTCAAAGGCCGAATAGCTTTCAAGCAATATATGCCAATGAAACCTGTAAAAAGGGGGTTTAAAATCTGGGCGTGCGCCGATAAAGAAGGTTATCTAAGTAATTTTGAATTATATACAGGAAAGCAACAAGATAAATCTGAGGAAGGTTTAGGTGAACGGGTAGTGCTTGACATGACTAAGGGTCTCGAAGGAAAAGGACACCACGCTTACTTTGATAACTATTTCACAATTGACCTTTTACTTTCTTTACAAGAAAATAAAATCTACGCGTGTGGAACCGTACGCGCAAACAGAAAAAATCTTCCCACTGGATTGAAAGACGATAAGGAAATGAATCTAGGTGATTTTGATTGGGCAGTTTATAGAGACAAAGTATCTTGTATCAAGTGGAAGGACAAAAGAACCATTCAGATGCTCTCTACTATACATTCTCCTACAGATCAAACTAAAGTGAATAAAAGGGAGAAAGATGGAAGTATGACTGAAGTCAATTGCCCTAAAGCAGTTGTAGACTACCGAAGGTATATGGGTGGAGTTGACAAAGCTGATATGATGAAATCTTACTACGCCATCGATCGGAAATCCCGAAAATGGTACCACCGTCTATTTTGGCATTTTCTCGATACATCAGTAGTCAACTCATATATAATATTCAAACGGAGGACCAAAAGTGCTAGGAGTCTCAAAATATTCCGATGTGAAGTAATACTGAGTTTGATTGGGGCTTCCGTTTCAAGAGGCTCTTGTGGAAGGACATCTTCTACTAAAAAAGTTGTATCCAGATTCAAGCCTTATGTACCAATAGACCAACGGCGTGATCAAGCAAAACATCTACCTGTGCACGGAACATCAAGACGCTGTGCTCAGTGTAGCACGGCCGAAAAACCTCATCGAACCAGATGGAGCTGCATACAGTGTAAAGTCGGGTTGTGTTTACTGGCAGAAAGAAACTGTTTTCTAACTTATCATCAATAATATAAAATATATGTAATATTTCGATTTTGTATGTGTTCACTTGCATTGTGGTTTCATATCGAAACCACTTGCAAAAGTTAAAATAAATGTTTTTTTGCAACAAAGAAATACCAAATGTCATTAGTATTGGAAATAACATTGAAATTCGTGCTTCAAAGGGTTAAAAACTAAGCGTTTTTTTTGACTGCAAAGTTATTCTTTTATTTTCATTTTAAAGATTGTCTAATCCATTCTCGTACAACGATGTTAATTTTTTTACCAAATGACATTTTATATATTTATATTTTCCAATCAGTAAATTAGACATATGATCTTTACATACATATGCGAGTTTTATGTTAATCTCGTTAATTTACGGAATCTGACTAATGGTAAAAGTTAAGCTGTCTTTTATTATCACTTAATTATTAATAAATTCATGGAAGTGAAATATCAAGTTCACTTAGCCCGAGGGTCCTATGGAACTTACTAGAAGAACGTGTTCTGACAATCAGGTTATTAGAGCGTTTACGAAAAAAATACAATAAAATCGATAATTTAAGTTTGTTACCAAATCGAACTTTGACATTCGTTTTGATATTTCAATCTAATAAACTTAATTTGCTTAATTTTGTAAGAAATTCGATAAATCTTACACCCAGTTGCTAAGAGATTTGACTTTTCCTCTAAATATATGGATGCGACAATGTTTAAATGCCGAAATTTCTAAGAACAAGAGAAGGCAAATAAATTTGCGAGCTTAAAACGAGTAGATACGAGAGCAGGTCAATAAGTCCGTGACTTTTTTAATAAAACACAGGTTTTTGACAAAAAAAACATTTTATTTCTCAACATAGTCTCCTTTGAGCTCCATACACTTCGTCCCACGTTTCTCCATTTTTTTTATCCCTTCCAAAAAATAAGATTAGTCGAGGTCTTCAAAATAGGTATTTGTTTGTGAAATGATTCCATCATTGGAGTCAAATACCTTTCCGCCTAGCCATTTATTTAAGTTTGGAAACAAGAAATAGTCACTCGTGGCTAAATCCGGAGAATAGGGCGGATGAGGGAGCAATTCTTAGCCCAATTTATGCAATTTCGCCATAGAGACTACACATGTGTGCACCCTTGCATTCTCTTGGTAGAAAAGAACTTTTTCTTGGTCAAATTCGGTCGTTTTTTCTTCAAATCGTCATTAAATCGGTCCAATGAGTTGGTATAATGTTCGCCATTGATTGTTCTTCCCTTTTGAAGGTAATCAATGTGGATTATACCGCGTGCATCCCAAAAAACGGTCGCGTTACTTTATTGTCTGACAAACCCACGTTGGCCTTCTTCGGCGCCGATTCGCACGGAGAAACCCACTGTTTTGACTGCTGCTTGGTCTCTGGTGTGTTGTGGTGAATCCATGTTTCGCCCACGGTTACGAAACGGCGCGGTTAAAGAACGCCAAACACTCCCTCGAAGTTGTCACACGATTGCGTTTGTGGTCGATTGTGAGCAAACACGGCACCCGCATCTCGCGGATAGCTTTCTCATACCCAAGTGATCATGCAAAATCGAAACCACTGAGCCATGTGATATGCATATGGCTTCCACAATCTCCCGCAATTTCAATCTTTTTCAATTGTTTCGGTAGCGACCCTAACTGGGCGTCCAGAACGTTCGGCGTCATTTGTGCTTGTACGGTCGCAACGAAATTCAGTAAGCCACTTTTTTACCATGGAAATTGATGGTGCAGAGTCCGCATAGTATTTATCAAGCTTAGCCTTGGTTTTAGTGATGGTTTTTTTCGCAAAAAATAATGTTTGATGAGCACACGAAATTCACTTTTTTCCATTTTCGTTATAACTCGAGAGGTTGTCTGCTTTCAATGGCTATCTAACATAAACTAAATGACGCAGCTTGTTCGAAATTTGACAGGAGTCAACTGACAGATGCTTGCTGACAGGAGCAGTGTTGAGCTTCCTGTGAAGAGGCGGTAAATTCAAAAAGTCGCGGTCTGGTAAAACGTGTCAATTGCTTAAGAACCAGTAACTTCTGCAGACGCAACAATTCTATGGTGTGATACTTAATTCGTTCTACACTGTTGGACAAGTCAATAGTTTGACACTGAAAGCTAGCGTTCATAAACAAAATTTATTTTTGCATTAAAAAAATCAACATATGAGCGCAACCTAGAAGCTCTAGAATCCATATTCAGGGTCAGTTTCAATGTTTATATTTTTGTATTAAATACAGTGATCTGCAAAATTATGGAATAAATTCATTGAAGTACGAGCGATTCGTGTTTTGACGAAATGCTCGCACAACTATAGTTTTCAAAAATACACATTTTTGCATAAAATTTACGTTTCTCCCACTCCTGCTTCTCAAATATGACGTCATCGACATTGTTTTTTAATTACAACCCCCTTTTATCGAATTTTCATTAGGAAAAAAAAACATAAACAAATAGAATAAAATTGAAAAGATACGTGAAGTCTAAAATGACAAAGATCACATATTGTGATGTTTTTATATCAAACAACACATTTAAAATGATATAATCTTAAGCTACATAGGCTAATCCGTTTATAAATATATAAATTAATAGACGAGTAAAAGAACATATAAATAAATAGAATTAAGCTAATTATAAAGTAACGTGGATAAGTAAATACAATGAAAGTAATTGTCAATTTTAAATCTAAAATTATTGACATTATTACTACACTATAAATGACGCCATATAATTAACTTACTTCTGTTGATATTTTTTAAGTATTTATTCTTCTTCTTAAGACGCCGTCTCCCTACGAAGGTTGGCGATCCAACTGGCTATAATGGTGCGTGATACCGCACCTCTGAAAATCTCCACAGATGTCCGTCCGAACCATCGACGCAGATCTTTCAGCCATGAGTTCTGCCGTCTGCCCACAGATCGTTTACCCTCGATCTTTCCTTCGATGAGGAGTCGGAGGAGCTCCTACCGCTCCCCCCTCATAATGTGCCCGATGTATTGGAGCTTTCGTTCTTTGATGGTTGTCAGCAATTCTTTGCCTTTACCTATTCTCCTTAGCACTTCCTCGTTGGTTATCCTGTCTACCCAGGATATACGCAGTATACGGCGATACAAGTACATCTCAAAGGCGTCAATACGGCTCTCCATTGATTGGCAGAATGCCCAGCTCTCGGAGCCATAGAGTAGCACTGGGAAGATATAACAGCGCAATATACGTATGCGAAGCTGTAGGTGTAGGTCTCTACTGGTCAAGAGGTTCTTCATGGAGATGAATGTCCTTCTGGCCTGTTCTACCCTTGATTTGATTTCCATTTTAGGGCCACTGTTCTCGTTGACGAGGGCTCCAAGGTATTTAACGGACGGCACTTGTTCCACAACCTGGTTGTTAATTTGAAGGATCGCCCGTCTTGGTGCCCTGGAGAAGACACACCTTGGTCTTGGCAACGTTTATGTGTAAACCATACCGTGGGCTATGCTCAACGATGAGGTCCATCATATTCTGGAGATGTGGTAGGCTGTCGGCGACCACGACCGTATCGTCGGCGAATCGTATATTATTAATAAGGGTGCCGTTGATTTTAACGCCCTCTTTCATATTCTCCAGTGCCTCCCGGAACACCACCTCCGAGTATATGTTGAAGAGTAGAGGGGACAGGACACATCCTTGTCTAACACCCCTTCTAATCTCGTCTGATGCCAGTACAGCTGCGTGATGATGTTCAGATCTCCTGCATCGACTCCGGTGTATTTTAGGATGTCAATGAGCTTCTGGTGCGAGACACAGTCGAAAGCTTTTCGGTAGTCAATAAAGCAGGCGTATATATCAACATTCATGTCTCTGCATCGCTGTGTGAGAACGTTGAGAGAGAAGAGAGCCTCGCGCGTGCCCATTCCGTTCTTAAATCCAAACTGCGTCTCCCCAGCCTGTCCCTCACATCTGGCGTATAGGCGAGTGTGAACGATGCGAAGAAACACCTTGAGGACGTGAGACATCAGGCTTATCATTCGGTGGTCGTCGCATTGAGAAGCGTTCGGTTTCTTTGGCAGAGCGATGAACGTCGACCTCAGCCAGTCCATTGGTATTTTCCCAGTTTCATATATTGAGTTGAACAACGATGTAAGAAGTTTTAGGCCTCCATCATCTGCACTGACGACCAATTTCAAGGTTTCCGCGTGAATATTGTCTGGTCCTACAGCCTTGTCATTTTTCTAAAGTTTTATAGCACGTCTCACTTCCTCTGCCGTGATAGCAGGGCTAGGTTCGTTGATACCATCATAGTCGCTAGGTGGTTGGTGGGGTCGTGTGTCATTGAAGAGGGCCTCAACATACCCCTTCCATCTTTTAAGCTTTTCCTCAACGCTTGTTAAGATCTTGTTGTTAGTGTCCTTCAAAATACCGTGTGTTTGTGAATTCCTTGATCTTTTTGTGGAGATTAAACGAGTCGTGCTTTTTTTCTAGTGTCTCCATTTCACTGCATTTTTCAACTAGCCATCCTTCCCTTGCTTTTCTGCATTCCGATCTTACCGTCCTGTTCAGCTCCTGGTATCGGTTATTGTCTGTGGCCTTGTATTTCCTTCTCTCGTTCATAAGTTGGAGGATTTCATCTGTCATCCACTGTTGCTTTTTAAAGGCTTGTACATATCCATTGTCATCCTCCTGGGTTTCCAAAAGTGCCTTCTTCAAAACAGTCCACCGAGGCTCTACGCCGTCGTCATTGCAAGAGTTAGTTGTTTGTAGACGCGCCTCGATTTATTTGCGTATTTACGTATTTATTAACGTTTTTTAAAGTATAATATATGCTGACTCTTATGTATAATTTAATTACATAATGAGCAGGAAAGGCAGGACAGGGATGACTACAAGGCAGTCTTTTGCAAACTTGTAAGAAATTGTGGAAAATTTTTGGCCCAAGGATAAAAGTTTCAAAATTATGTTGGAATACTGTTTCGATGTGTGTTATATAATTAACAAAACATTTCTTCTTGAGTTATTCGATTTACTACCGCGTCGAATTCTTTTATAAAGCCAAGACCAGCAGGAATTATTTGTATTCTATAAAGGGTGTTTGTTGTAAAGATTATAGCTCCCGAGAATTAGAATAATGCGGCAAATAATCCCTTGTAGGTATATGCTAAACACGACTCGTGTATAAGAGGCACTCGGTCACCGAGTTAATAGTTTCAAGTTTTGTCAAAAAACCATGGTTAAGTAATGATTTCATCTTTCATCTTTCATCTTTCATCTTTCATCTTTCATCTTTCATCTTTCATCTTTCATCTTTCATCTTTCATCTTTCATCTTTCATCTTTCATCTTTCATCTTTCATCTTTCATCTTTCATCTTTCATCTTTCATCTTTCATCTTTCATCTTTCATCTTTCATCTTTCATCTTTCATCTTTCATCTTTCATCTTTCATCTTTCATCTTTCATCTTTCATCTTTCATCTTTCATCTTTCATCTTTCATCTTTCATCTTTCATCTTTCATCTTTCATCTTTCATCTTTCATCTTTCATCTTTCATCTTTCATCTTTCATCTTTCATCTTTCATCTTTCATCTTTCATCTTTCATCTTTCATCTTTCATCTTTCATCTTTCATCTTTCATCTTTCATCTTTCATCTTTCATCTTTCATCTTTCATCTTTCGTCTTTCATCTTTCATCTTTCATCTTTCATCTTTCATCTTTCGTCTTTCATCTTTCACCTTTCACCTTTTCATCTTTCATCTTTCATCTTTCATCTTTCACCTTTCATCTTTCATCTTTCATCTTTCACCTTTCATCTTTCATCTTTCATCTTTCATCTTTCATCTTTCATCTTTCATCTTTCATCTTTCATCTTTCATCTTTCTTCTTTCATCTTTCATCTTTCGTCTTTCGTCTTTCGTCTTTCGTCTTTCGTCTTTCGTCTTTCGTCTTTCGTCTTTCATCTTTCATCTTTCATCTTTCATCTTTCATCTTTCATCTTTCATCTTTCATCTTTCATCTTTCATCTTTCATCTTTCATCTTTCATCTTTCATCTTTCGTCTTTCATCTTTCACCTTTCACCTTTTCATCTTTCATCTTTCATCTTTCATCTTTCACCTTTCATCTTTCATCTTTCATCTTTCACCTTTCATCTTTCATCTTTCATCTTTCATCTTTCATCTTTCATCTTTCATCTTTCATCTTTCATCTTTCATCTTTCATCTTTCATCTTTCATCTTTCTTCTTTCATCTTTCATCTTTCGTCTTTCGTCTTTCGTCTTTCGTCTTTCGTCTTTCGTCTTTCGTCTTTCATCTTTCATCTTTCATCTTTCATCTTTCATCTTTCATCTTTCATCTTTCATCTTTCATCTTTCATCTTTCATCTTTTACAAATCGCTTTAGCGTATAGGGGCTGAATGGGGGGTGATTTGATGAAAATTGACATTTTTCGCGTTAAAACTGGAGTCTTTTTTGGGATTATTTATTCAAAAACTTTTATCTGGTATTTTGTACTGAAATTAAAGTAGAGGTTGAATATGTGAAGGTGGAATATTGTTGCCAAAAGTGCAGACATTTTTTTTTGCTAAAGCGCCGTAAAAAATCTCAAAACATATAGAAAACTTGATTCTGATACGAATTTTTGTTTGTTTGTCAGTCTGTCGGCATGTACGTCTGTATGTTAATAGGCGCAATAACTTTCAAACGAATTGAGATAACATCTTCAAATTTGGTATTCAACTAGCACCCGACAAAGGAACGCTTATAATTGTTTTTGGGTAAGATCGCTTCAGGGGGCAGGCGATAAATAAGGGATGATTTTGTGAAAATTTACATTTTTTCAATAAAACTCGAGTAATATAATGTTTCAAATGTTTATGGGTACAGGAATACAAAATATTTTCTTTGTGGTCAAGTCATGGCCCCTAAATTCATTCCATGAGAATACCTTTCTAAAGACAATAAATTATCACAGCTATGTGGAAGTTCTGATTCAACTTGCTGCACTATTTTATTTATTTTAGGTTCCTATATGATTGGCGTTTATTTAAGCTAAAGTATGACTGATTTGGCGATGATTGTTCTCTGTTGACAGGTCCGTATGATATAAAATATTCTGAAACACCCGTTAGTTGCATTTACCATTTCAAAGACAGCTTGATTATAAATTTGACTAAACGCACGGTACAAGGAACTGTAACAACAAGTGGAAGTGTGATAGAAAGTTTCATTCCCATGCATACATAGCATTATCTATTCAACAACAGCAGATTTCCTATTGCGGCTGGCTTTTTTTATGAACACAACCCGAGATTTTATATAATTCGATCAGATGATCAGGAAACTTACGTAATACGTTGATTATACTTGTATATTATAACTGAATAGACGATAACTTTCGTTTAACGGTATTAACATTTAACCTATTGTTTAGCTAATGGTAATAGTTAATAGATAATAAGTAACAATTAGATTAAATAAATATGTCTAGTTTCTAACGGTAATCGGTAATTATCTAAGAAATTATAACCAAGTTATTCTTACACTTATGGCCAGTTTCACAAAGCACGATTAAATATTTAACGGCCGATTAGTTAATCAGGACCTCAGACGACCAATCACAGTCTCAAAATATTTGGTCGTCATGGCAAAAACCCGAATTATAGTCTGTGATTGGTCGTCTATAGCCTTGATTAACTAACCGGCCGTTAAATGTTTAATCAAGCTTTGTGAAACTGGGCATTATTCTTTCGAATAATGCCGAATTGCCTATCCTAAATAATGATTATCTGTTATCCTATAATAATTATATGACTTTAGCCTGAAGGGCTTTCACACTCCCTCAAAGAGGGCATTCACTCATCCCAGATATCTCAGATACCAAAGGGACTGAGCTCAGAAGGAGCTCTTTGCAAGTTATCGGGCTCTGAACGACAATGCGACACATCCTCATTTTCCAAAAATCTTCGCGCGGTGTTGGCAGTTGCAAGTAATGCCGCTTTCTGCATAACCTTATAAAGGTGAAGATTTGAACCTGTGATGTGATGAGCACTGATCAGCACACTTGGAGAACCCAAATCACCACAACACATTAAAAAGCCTGACGATCGTTTCACTAACCAAGTTAGCATCATCAGAGGATGAATAATTCTAAATATCTTATATTCACAACTCTATTTATATTTTTCTACAGGTAGTCGGTCACTAACGATTAATGGAGGTTTAGCGACACAAAAAATTAACATATTTTGCGTGGCGGAAATATTTGTATTTTCTTATTAACTCTTGGACCTGCTTCTGCCGGTAGTTATTTTTTAAAGTAATCTATCAGGAGATGACCCTGGCCGTCACTAGGCGGCTATATGGAAAAACGTGGGGACTAAGACCTAGTATCGCCCACTGGCTGTACACAAGGGTGGTCAGACCATCGTTAACATACGCGGCACTGGTCTGGTGGCCTAAAGTGACACAATCCAGTGCCAAACAAAAACTAGGCGAGATCCAAAGGATGGCTTGCCTAGGCATCACAGAGGCCATGTCTTCAACCCCAACAGCCGCCATGGAGGTGTTGCTGGATCTACCCCCCCCCCCACTACACTTATTTATCATGGGGGAGACCAGGCTAGGACTATACAAACTAGCCTGCAATGATAGACTGAAGATCACCCGGGCTGCAGGGGCCTCTGCAAAATTCAGGAGATCGTGAAGGAGCCCATGCTTGAAATGAGGTCAGACTTCGCGATCCCGCGTATCTGCAGGGAAAACAATTTTACAGTGGGAATCCCCGACCGCAAGGCATGGCGGGAGGAGACGCCGGGCTTATAACGGGACGCGCTCGTCTGGTTCACGGACGGATCCGGCTGGGAGCGTGGGACGGGGACAGGCGTTTATTCGGAAGGACAGAGGGTAGGTCACAGTATTTCCCTCGGAGCCGATGCAACGGTCTTTCAGGCCGAAATGTACTGCGTGCGAGAGAAGAGAGAACAAGAGGAGGGGCTACACCAACAAGCGGATCCTCATAGCCACAGACAGCCAGGCAGCCCTTAAGGCCCTAAGTAGCCCACGGGTGAATTCTGGTAAGTGAATGTCGAGACGAGACGAGCGACCTGGCTGAGCAGAATGAGGTGACCCTCATCTGGGTGCCGGGTCACTTGGGGGTCAAAGGCAATGAAGAAGCTAACAGTCTCGCGAAGAGAGGGTCAGCCGAGCCATTTATGGGACCAGAACCGGCTCTGGGCGTAACAAAAAGCACTGCCAGGGGAGCCATTAAGTCCTGGGTCAGAAACCAACACAAGGTATACTGGACAGACTGTCCAGGGCTTAGACATGGGAAGTCAGTAATTAAGGAACCCAATTCAAAGAGAGCTGTGGAGCTGCTAAATCTTTGCAGAGGACAGCTCAGAAACATAACAGGACTCTTGACGGGACACATGGTAGTCGAGAAACACCTGCATAAAATGGGGCGGTTAGAGAAGGACCTGGCATACAGACTCTGCGGAGAGTGGGGGGAATCAGCGCAGCACATCTTGTGCGAGTGTAAAGCTCTGGACCGCAAAAGGCAACTGATCTACGGTCAGCCTAAACCGGAGACAGAGTAATATAAAACTTCACACTACCAAAATTCTATTTAAAATAATGAAGTAGCTCTCAACTTCATTATATTAAATAGAACGCTATACTTTTTATTGTATTTTTTGGATAAAGATTAAAAAATAAGTGTGACTTTATGTCGCATTCCCTATATCTATCTTTGACATTTGTGAAAATTATACGACTTTCTTTTTTTTTTAGCTCCGATTTATATGTTACTTCAAACGTATGCTGTGGGCTGAGCTTTGAGTTTCACTACCTTAAATTCGAAATGTCAATAGACGACATTTAATTCTTTGAAATAGTTAGAGAATTATTTCTTATCATTGTACAAGGTGTATTTCTTTTGGGTTACAATATACCTAATATTAAAGTGGCATAACTTGCTTTTCTTTTAAATGGAACACCTATGTATAACTATAACTATAATACTAATAATAATAATAATAACAATAATAATAAACCACAGTCATTAGCATAAAAAAATTACCTAAAAGAGACGATACGTTAGTTATTCGAAATTTTAGTGACGTTTATCTGTCATCTCACAATAAATATCAGTTGTTACGTTCTCTGTGCCTCCTGTATCTAACAGAATACAGTTTTTACAAGCGAAAGTAAAACAAACCACTATAACTCGAAAACTATCCCCTAGAGATATAGGGAAACCCATACTACATCGATGCAGAATTAATGACTTACGTGACCAATCCATAAAATACCTATTATATATTCCATTTGAAAAACAAAAGTTATGCCATTTTGAAGTTAGGTATGTTCTAACCTAAAAGAAATACACCCTGTACAATGATGATAAATTATTCTTTAACTATTTCAACGAACTGAATGTCATCTATTGATATTTCGAATAAACTCAAAACTCAGCCTCATAGCTTAAATAGTTTGAAGTAACATATCAATCGGGGCTAAAAAAAAAAGAAAGTTGTAATATTTTCACAAATATCAAAGATGGCTGTAGAGAATACTACACAAAGTCACACTTATTTTTTAATCCCTATCTAAAAATGCAATAAAAAGTATGGCATTCCATTTAAAATAACGAAGTTGATAGCTACTTCCAGTGCATCTGGAGGTTCCAGAAAGCTGAATATATTTTCTCGATATAGCTTATATAATGACAAGAAAATTATTTGGAAGTTTTTTGGCTAGCTCTTAGGGTAAGGGATATATATATATATATATATATATATATATATATATATATATATATATATATATATATATATATATATATATATATATATATATATGATTTTTTCTACGAAAATTCACTAAACGAAGACAAAGACTTTTTAATCGCAAATTAATGATAATGTGAAACGTCTCTTTTGATATCATCTGCACTATTATATATAATACGAGTAATGTTTTTAGATACGCCTGGTGGATCTTTAATAACGCAACTGTGTCGTGTAACCGAACAAATTGTATACAATTTCGGTATATTTCCAGTCATTTGGATTTTCTAGTGATATTTCAGAAGTCGTGGTGAGGAATTTCCCATTATGCGTATTTATATCTACATAAAGTGTGGTGAAACCAAAGTTATATAAGGATATGATACGTAAACTATACATTTGGTCAGAAAATGGTACAAGCCAAAATGTTTTGTGTTAAGTTAACAAAACTATTGAAGATTACAGACGGAGATTAAAAAATACGAGAAAATTTAAAAATTTACTTTGAAAATTTTATAGTTTTTAGTGACTTTTCTTTAAAAAATTCACTAATGAGGAGATCGCGACTTTCGAGTCTTCAAATGTGCGGAGACTAGGACCTCTGGAACCCAAATCCGAAGTTATAGTTTAAGATTTACATATATATATATATATATATATATATATATATATATATATATATATATATATATATATATATATATATATATATATATATATATATATATATATATATATATGTCACACCGATAACTCAGATAATAAAATAATAGGCCGAATTTGATGAAATTTAGGGAGTACCTTCCCTACTCAAGTCGCTTGGATAAGTTCGTTAGCCAGGAAAATCGGACTAGTGTTTCCCGGAAAATTCTGTGTCATATTATGCAAGGTCGCCGCGTCTGTCAAGCCATTTTGTTTTTGTTCCCTTAGGGCTCGTCCGTGGCCTTGCTGCCCCGATAGCACTGCAACCTTTGGTTGATTGTGCATACCCTTAGTCTTACTCCATCCATTCCAAAATCACTGTGCATTGAACTAGTCTGCACAGCGATTGGTAGGGTGAAGTTTTATATTGCTCTGTCTCCGGTCTAGACTGACCGTAGATCAGTTGTCTTTTGCGGTCCAGAGCTTTACACTCGCACAAGATGTGCTGGGTTGATTCCTCCCCCTCGCCGCAGAGTCTGCATGTGAGGTCCCCTTCGAACCGCCCCATTGTATGCAGGTGTTTCTTGACGGCCATTTGTCCCGTCAAGAGACCTGTTGTGTTTCTGAGCTGTCCTCTGCTAAGGTTTAGCAGCTCCACCGCTCTCTTTGAACTGGGTCCGTCAATTATTGACTTCCCATGTCTGAGCCCTGGACAGTCCGCCCAGTACACCTTGTGTTGATTTCTGACCCAGGACTTAATGGCTCCCCTGGCAGTGCTTTTTGTTACGCCCAGAGCCGGTTCTGGTCCTATAAATGGTTCTGCTCACCCTCTCTTCGCGAGACTGTCAGCTTCTTCATTGCCTTTGACCTGGCACCCAGATGAGGGTCACCTCATTCTGCCAAGCCAGGTCGCTCGTCTCGTCTCGGCACTCACTTACCAGCCTAGAATTTACCCGTGGGCTACTTAGTGCCTTAAGGGCTGCCTGGCTGCCTGTTGCTATGAGGATCCGCTTGTTGGTGTAGCCCCTCCTCTTGTTCTCCCGCACACAGTGCAGGATGGCGTACATCTCGGCTTGAAACACCGTTGCATGGGCTCCGAGGGAAATACTATGACTTACCCTCGGTCCTTCCGAGTAAACACCTGCCCCCGCCCCACGCTCCCCGCCGTATCCGTCCGTGAACCAGACGAGCGCGTCCCGTGGTATGCCCGGCGTCTCCTCCCGCCATGCGTCGCGGTCGGGGATTCCACTGTAAAGTTGTTTTTCCTGCACATTCGCGGGCTCGCGAAGTCTGACCTCATTTCAAGCATGGGCTCCTTCACGATCTCCTAAATTTTGCAGTGGCCCCTGAAGCCTGGGTTGATCTTCAGTATACCATTGCAGGCTAGTCTGTATAGTCCTAGCCTGCCCCCCCCCCCCCCCCATAATAACTAAGTGTATGGGAGGCAGATCCAGCAACACCTCCATTGCGGCTGTTGGGGTTGAAGACATGTCTGTCAACCCATACAGCCCAATATATTCTCAGAATGTTCTGACAATGTGAGCACATTCTTTTTTCAGAATATTTGTTTCAAAATGTTCTAATAACATTTATGGAATTACAAACTTCAATCTTGAATATTCTGAGTACATTCATTCAATCACATCCTAAAAAAATTCTTCATCAATATACTGAGAATATTTGAATAGATTATTATACCGAATATTCGCTCAGAATGTGCTTGAGATGTCCTTATAATATTATATAACTTTAAAATTTAATGAAAAAGATAGATGATGATGATTACGGTAAAGTGGTGGTAATTATAATTGTAACTATTTTGCATGTTTGATTCTGTTACCTGTCTATGGTAAACACATCCGAATTTATATATTTAGGCAATCCAATGTTTAGGCACAGAGCGCTTGTCCATGCCGCCGGGAAGGGAAGATGGCAAGGTGGCTGCTATACCTAAAAAATAAGTAATGTCAAAATGAATGATCTGTGGTCAACGTTGTATAAGGTTATATTCTAACATAATTAATTAAAAATAATAATGTGATGTGATCACGGAGAACTCTGCAATTGCAAACAACATAGATCCAGAGTACAGAAGCAACTAAAACATTGTGTGAGGTTATCAAGAACTAAGACGCACCTAGTAAAGAAACAAGTTTTAAAGCATCTTCTGTAGTTCACACTCATGATGGGTTCGTCAATTTTGCTTGAGACTGGATCATCTTACTAATTAGGTACACCTACATAGTATAATATATAATTTAAAAATTGTGTTATGTTCAATAGTACCTAAGTCATGCAATATAAACCACCACAGTTTGATGTGGATGGACTGGAAAAGTGCAAGAATAATTGTCTAAGCCAACATCTCGGGCTTTTTACTCATTTGGAAGAAGTTAATGCTGTAAGAAGTATCACTATACAGCGCAGAAAATGTGGACCTAGACATATGGTAGGAAGATGAATGTACAATAAAACTTGCAATTTATCAGATACGGAATCACTTTGCCAAAGTATGCCTTTACAACCAGAATATCGATGCTGTTGGTGACAAACATTGGGCATTGGGATATTGAAATAGCTTTAGATTAAAAATCAAGTCTGCATAAGCAGAGCAGAAAGCAATTATACAAGGGAAAGCTCAAAAGGTCTGATCGATGACAGTTGTAGTTTTGTGTAAGTGCAAGTTAGTGTGATTTTGTGGCATGTTCTGTTCAATTTAGTTGTATTACATAAAGGTGTAAGTACTATTGTGTAATGCAATTCCTTTAATGCCACACTGAAAGCCTGTAGGATCAATAGTGTAGCCAAATTTCAAGTTACTTCAGTGTGGGTAACCGTGATTATTCATCTCGGAAACTTTGTATTTGGCTATTACATTTTTTGGCAACTCCAAGAACTGTATCTTTATTTATTTAATTTTTATGTTATTGAAATTTTGACTGTTTTATTAATATATTATTCAGACATTTCTTTGTATTCGTTATTAGTACATACTTAATCTGAATAAACGTGCAATACTCGAATTGTTGACTTATTCCGTATCTGAACTTGAGTTTACAGGTGTGTGTAGCCACTGGAACAACATGGTAACCTAAACAAGGGTGAGTGATTGAAGTTCAAATGCTAGCCTCTCGGGCTTGATTATACGAAAATATATAAAAGGCCAGTTAAATGGTGGAAAATCGGTAAGTTTTGAAGATAAATTCAATATTTCATATCTTTGCATTTTCTTAATTTCTGTATCATTCAAAAAATGTATACAGGGTGTTTCGCATAAGAACCGACACAGGGCAGGGGCATATAGGTAAACGTAAAATATGGTTATTTAACGCAACTTACCCCTATATTAAGTTGCACCCCTGAGAAGTTATAGGCCTTCAGTGGGGTTTCAAATTTCGAAAAAAATCAGTATCTCTGTAATACTTTAACTTGGAAAAACCAAGTTTAGTACCTGTTTTGAGTGTACCAAGGGCATTAATCAATGGTAAGTAGAGTTCAATTAAGGCATGTGGAAGGGTTTATTAGGGGTGATGCATACCCTTAAAATGTCACAATTTTTTAACAGATTGATGGATTTAAGAACATGTTTTATTTTATGAGGAATTTTACTCTAAAACTTTGTTACTCCTGTTATTTTCAAAAAACTTTGTTGTTTTCAAGAAAAACACGAATAAGTAAAGAAACATATTTTATCAAGCTTACTAAAAATCATCGAAAATTAATTGCCAATAAACTTATGTATAGGTCAAATTTGACAATCAGGAAAAAAGTGTGAATAAGTATAAACAGACAACTCAAACAACAGAAATTAAAAAAAAAATGCTATCGATAAGTTATACAAATTCTTCAACATGATAATTTCACAGGCATCTATTGAGTTTTTGATGATTTTAAGCAACATTAATAATATATGCGTCTTTAGTTATTCGGGGTTTTCTTGAAAACGACAAACGTTTTTTTGAAAAATAACACGAGTAAAAAAGTTTTATAATTTACTTCCCCATAAAATGAAATAATAATTTTTTAGATCCGCCAATAGGTTAAGAAATTCTATCACATTTTATAGGTGCATCACCACTATTCAACCCTTTGAAATGCTTCGATTGAACTCTACTCACCAACGAATAATGCTCTTGGTACACCCAAAACGTGTACCAAATTTGTTTTTTCTATGTTGTAGTGTAAGTATTACTCAGATATTGATTTTTTTTCGAAATTTAAAACCCCACTTTGAAGGCCTATAACTTCTTAGGGATGCACCTTAGTATAGGAGTAAGTTGCGTTAAATCACCATATTTTAGGTTCCCCTACATGCACCTGCTCTGTGTCGTTTTTTATGCAAAACACCCTGTATATCTTAAAAAAACGCAATGTTCCCATGAGCATATGTATGAACATTTTGAGAAGATTCATTGAATGTTTGTGGAACGATACTGGGAGCTCTTAAGAATATTCTAAGTAACATTCTAAGAACCTTATTAGTATGACAGAATCTGTCCCACTCTCATGTTCATAGAATGTTCTATAAATATATATTGTACCTTGTGAGAATGTTCTGGGGATGTTTGAATATTCTTTCCAAACATTCCTGGTATATTCTCAGAATGTGTCTGTGCTGTCTGGGAGGCGTCTGCGACATTGCCAAACTCAATAAATATTCTAAATATCTACCTACAACTAGATTAGAACTTAATTAAAGAAAAAATATAATTTAAAAGGAAAAATACAATTTTACTACAAATATTTAGGGGAAGGAGTGCTTCCATTGCTCTAATGGACCGCACGCCCCTGGAAACTATTAATGACTACGACAGATTACAACATAACACTATAATAGCCCCTTTAATAATGTAAACCGTTTAATTTCTGGGAAACTTGAAGAAAGCGAGTAGAGGAAACAGATGATTATGCAGCAGTTACCAAAAAGAGAGATCAAGAAGTAATGCAAGAGTAGAACCTCAGTAAGTGGGACAAGTTGTGTTTGCCTTGAATCATTTTTATTTGGGATCGTGCATTCGTTTTACGTGTTATTATTGTTTTTACTGTTATAACAAAAAGTATTTACCAATGTCATAATAAAAGTAACTGAAATTTCAAGTTTTAGCTCAAGGATATAGTACATAGTAAATAGATGAAGAAATGATATTGAATGGGTTCGTAAAATTGGCAGGTAGTAACATTTATAATTCAATTTTACCACATATCAACAATTAGTTACTGTAGAATGCAAATAATAAAAAGTCTGGACGCAGCAAGTGCGTTTTGGTAGTGTATTAATAGCAAATATGTTTATATACAGGGTGTTTCGTATAAGAACCGACACAGAGCAGGGGCATGTAGGGGAACCCAAAATATTGTAATTTAAAGCTTACCCCTATACTAAGTTGCACCCCTGGGAAGCTATAGGCCTTCAAAGTGGGGTTTCTAATTTCGAAAAAAATCAATATCTCAGTTATGCTTGAACTTAGAAGAACTAAATTTGGTACACGTTTTCGGTGTTCTAAGTGCAATAATCGACAGTAATAAGAATCTAATCGAAGCATTTTAAAGGGTTGATAAGAGATGATTCACCCTTAAAATATGACAGAAATTTTTAACCTATTGGCGGATTTCAAAAAGTATTATTACCTTTTATGGGGAATTTAATCATAAAACTTTTATTGCTCCTAATAATTTTCAAAAAACTTTGTCGTTTTCAACAAAATTTCGAATAAGTAAATGCACGTATTGGGGCTGTGTTATTTAAAATCATCGGAAATTCAAACGTTGGCTATGAAATTTAACGTCAGACTTGACAATCAGGCAAAAAGTTGTAATAAGAATAATTTAATATAATTTAATAGAAAAACAAACAACTTAAACAATAGAAATAACATAACATTTGCACCGATAAATTACAGAAATTCTTCAAAATGATCACCATTCTCTCTCAGGCATAAATTTATTCTTCGTCGAAAAGTGAAGACTACTCTATCTAACAACTGTTGATTGTTTCTAATAAGTGTGCATTTATGTGTAATGCGATTCCAGAATTCGGCTCGAGACGCTATTGGCGAGAAATACACAAATTCTTTTAACATTCCCCAAAGAAAGAAGTCACATTTGTCGAGGTCTGGCGATTGTGGAGGCCTAACTTGTGGGCAATTATTTCCTCTTCCAATCCATTTATTTGGATACTGGTGGTTTAAATAGTCTCTAACAGCAATACTGAAATGAGGCGGTGCTCCATCTTGCATAAACCAATGGTCCAGTCTAAGTTGTAGAGGCACCTCGTCGAGTGTATCCGGAAGATTGTTTGGACAAATTCTAAATAAGTTTCGCCATTTAATTGATTCGGTAAAATAACTGTACCAATTAAATACTGATCAATAATACCGACCCAAACATTTATTTTAAACTCGCGTTGGAAATGTCGAGGAGTTACTGAATAAGGGTTTACATCAGAATATTCATGATGGTTATGTAAATTTGTAATATCTCTGCGGGTGAACCAAGCTTCGTCAGTAAAAATAATTTTCTTTTGAAAATGAATTTCAATTCAATTAAATAAACTGACAGAAATCCACTCGTTTAACCAAATCTTCCGGTAACAATTCTTGTACTTTTTGGACATGATATGGGTGCAGTAGATTAGGTCTTCTTACTCGGTGAACAGAAGTTTGCAATATACCAGTTTGTCGAGATAGATTTCTAGTACTAATATGTGGGTCTTCTTCAATTGTATTTAAAATAAGTTCTTCGTCTTGTGCCCTGGTTGCAGTAGCACGATCTCTAGTGTTACAGAAAAACTTGCCAGTTTCTCGAGTCCGTCTTGCAACATTTCTCTATGAGGGACTACACGATTAGGAAATCTCCGATAATCTTCAACACTTTTTCTATAGTTTTTTTTCTTCACAGAAACCTAACACTAATAGCATGTCAACTTGTTCGCTAAATGAAAACTTCCCGACCATTTTCACAACACTCAGCGTGGAGTGCTCGGCGGGGAAGAATATAAAGAGGAATTATAAACGAAAAAGGTTTAAAAAACTGATTAGCCGGACCTATATATGCTGCCTTTATCCCAATTTTCAGCTATACTTCCTTAAAATCCCCTTAACCCCGCACAGAACCCCTATTCGCCCCAGATCTCGTAACTTTCTTAGGGATTGTTTCCAAGAAAGTTTTCTTGGTTTATGCATTAAAGGTGGTTGTATGTATGCAGAAGGTGCAACCACACGCAAAGTGTTTTGCGTGTGGAGGCAGCGACGGGATGCAATCGCGAAGGAGGGGGGGGTCAGGTTCATCCTGGGGGTTTAGTTTCCTCTCTACATACATACAAGCATGCAACAACCATCCTCAATGCATAAACCATAAGAACAATTTTATGTTCAGCTTTCTGTTATATTTTTTGTTGAGTATATTTCCTATTTATCAATTGTTTTGTGTGAATTTTTTATCCAAATTTCTGTATAAATATTTGTGTTAGAGACCATGTTCTTGCTTGCCTTTTGCCTTATTTTGTACTGTTCCTAATTTAATAAAGTAATTTTTTATAACTTTAATATAGGGCTATATGGCTAACTTATGAAAGTTCAGTACTAGAACGCACGTGCTGCATCCAGTACTTTTATTACATTTCGAAAGCGGCAAAGAAGACATTTATGTAGGCAATCTTGCGTACCTATCATTTAAAAGGGCACAGATAAACAAGTATTTAAGTTAACATAATTATTGTTAACCCCTAAAAAGTAGAAAAATATAAACTGTCTCGTTTGTCATAACTGGACACTACTCACTTGGTACCGTGTATTGGGGTTACTTTGCCCCAGGGGGTCACTTTGCCAACGCAACTAAAATATTTTAAAATAAACAAATTTGCAACAATGGCATCGCCGATTTAATCGCGTGAAGTGAAGTTTTAAACCGAGATACTTCAGTTGTTGACGTTGTTGACTAGCGCTGATGCGAGCTTGATGTGACGTGTATGAACGTAACAGTAGCCATGTAAGTATTTACCTAAAATTGCATACTTTAATGATGGTGAAATGCTAACGGACCTAGAAGAGAATTGAAACATTGTTTTGTCGCTTTAAGTCTACTATGTCGGATATTATACGCCTGGGCCTCAATGTACTAAAAATTACGCTGATATTTATGTATTTTTGTGTGTTTTTTTGTTAAATAGCGTCCACCTTGGGGTGACTTTACCCAACGGTTTAATTTGAAACAATTTTTGAACTAATTACATTTTTGTTAATTTTGTTATATGAGGCGATATTACTGTATCTGCACTCTTTCATTGCAGATATCTTTATTATGCCAAGAAATTATGTAGGAAAAGTTGGGTGTAGAAGGTACAAAGACTACACTTGATGACTTGGGTAAAGCTGTTCAAGTTTTGAATAAGCATCGACAGAAACATATGGGATCCGTCGGTGGACAAACAGCGCTCACCGAAATTGAGGAACGTCATTTTGTCGATTTATTAACTGCAAGTGCTGAGTTCGGAGCACCTCTAACCAAATTTGATTTGAAAATGATCGTCAAAATATATTTTGAAAAGCAAGGGAAACGGATAAAATAGTTTAAAGACGGTACTACACCAGACACAGCGCTAGACTATCACAGCGTGCATGCCAAAATATTAAGTATGCCCGTGCTCAAAAAAGTGAGAAGAAAGTTAGAACCTACTTCCAAAATCTTTCTGACAGTATCGCTGATGTTCCACCTGAGAATATCCTCAAGTATGACGAAACTAACCTCACAGACGATCCTGGGGCTAGAAACTGTATTTTTCGTCGTGGGATGAAGTATCCAGAACGGATAATGAATTTTTCTAAGTCATCAGTTTCCATTATGTTTTGTGCGACAGGTGCTGGTGAAATACTTCCTCTATATGTCGTGTACAAAGCTGAACGGTTGTATGACCGATGGTTAATTGGTGGTCCAAAAGGTACTAAATTCAACAGAACAAAGTCGGGTTGGTTTGGCTCTGTTTGTTTTTTGGACTGGTTTGAGAAGGTAGCGATTCCATTGACTCGTACAAGGTCAGGTCTCAAAGTTATTATTGGATATATTTTATCATCACATATCAATATTGAAGTTCTTAGGTCCTGCCAACGTAATAATATTAGATTCGTTTTCCTACCTCAACATTCAACTCACCTTACTCAACCACTGGGTGTGCAATATTTCAAATCCCTCAAAACTTGTTGGAGAGATATAATAACATACTACAAAACAATAAATCCAAGAGAGAACTGTGTCAATAAAACATCATTTCCTTCGTTGTTAAAGATTCTGATGGACAAAATCCAAATAAATCAAGAAGTGACCATTAAAAATGCTTTTAGGGCAACAGGAATCATTCCGTTAGATCCTCAACAAGTTCTTAAAAGGCTCCCACAACAAAAGTTGGAAGAAAATGTTAACGATCAAATTGACAACGCGGTGCTGGATTATTTGAAGGAAATTAGAAGTCCCAGATCCTCTACAATAGCATCTAGAGGAAGGAAAAAAATGCTCTAAGTTTCTGCTGGAAAGTCTGTGTCCTTTGAAGAATTATTCCCACAAGAAAACCCAGAAAATGACATGAATGTGTCAGATCAATATTTATTTTGGTTAAAATTATGTTAATATTTTCCTAGTGAGTATTTAGTGGCTTTTTTAACGTGCCTGTGCATTTAAAAAACTCATATGTACGTAATACGTTGTGATATTGATTGTACCTATTTGTTGATCATATCTTTTGCTAAAGCAAGATGCACAGAAATAAATATAATAGTTTATAAACTTGTGTTTTTTTTTTGGTCATCTCAAGCACTTCTTCCTTGCGGAATTTTTTTGGGGTTTCTAGGCGGGCAAGGTAACCCTTGTACCGGCACAACTTTGCTTTAAACTGCAGTTAAATACCCGTAACTAGGTGTTTATTGCCAGTGGGCAAAGTAACACTTACGGGTAACTTTGCCCTACCGTTAAAAAAATTAATAGAAAATAATCTTGAATGTCCAGACAACTGTAAATAAGTCTACGAGTAGCCTGAAGTGAGATATACCACATATCGTCAGCATTTTAAGATATTGTCTTTGGTTTGGAAGTTATTCAAAAATATATGACAAAATCGTGGCAAAGTAACCCCAAGATACGGTATTATTAAAGCAATCTACGCCTATGTTAACAAGTGAAGCATGTAATTTCGAAAGAAGCACTACTAATGAACGCTTTACAAAGAATTCAGTGGGTACTGACGAAGACAAAAGGAACCAGTCATTTTACTGAGGCAGCTAATTAAGGAAATTACAACATACCTTTTTTACACATTCATTTACTCTATAATTTTGACTCATATTAGAAACAGGTAAAATGCGCCAGCTGCACCGTGAAGAATTAGAGCAACATTTAATGGTTCAGCAAAATGTAATTTATTTTAAAGAAACAATAATAAAATTGTTATTGTTAATTATGAATATACTTAGCAATTACATAAGATTGTGTACAAACCATAATTAAGAGATTTGTTAACTTAAAATTGTATGAAATTAAAAAGAAAAGAAAAGGATTTCTAGATCTCTGCACACGAGTTTATAGCTGTTTTACTTTTCAGGATATTACATAGTTATTAGGGGGATTGGTATTTCTAGTCCCAGCTAAAGTTGGTAAACAACCGCCTTATAAATTTACGATAAAATTCCTTTTATAATAACAATATTATTATTATTATTATTATTATTAATAATAATAATTAATAATAATAATAACAATAGTAATAATAATAATAATAATAATAATAATAATAATAATAATAATAATAATAATAATAATTCCGCCATGGAGAAAGGAGGAGGGGGTGGAGTAACAACCACGTGAAAAAAACAGGGTCCGTCTGGCCCGGACGGTAGCACCCTGTAAGGGCTCCTGGCCAGGGTTACAGGCACTTACCATCCCTATTACCTTTCCCCATCCACCAACATCCTAAATCCGCATCCTAACCAGAGGTTTCTTTTTTCCCTCCCTTGTTCTAGCCTCTTACCCAAAAAAAAGAACAAAGGGGGACATCCCATGAAGATGGAGAACAATGAAAGCCTCGTAAAAAGGTCGCTGCCTGGGGAGCGCCAGGGCATGCTTGGAGCTGGTGCTGGGCATGACAGTATGCGGGACTAACGCTTATATAAAATAATAATAATAATAATAACGTCTACATTGAGAACAAATATTCAGTTTCAGTTACGGGTACAAACTGGTGACAATATCGTAACCAGCACGATACCAATTAGAAGAGGTACATTTCAAGGCGACTCGTTAAGCCCATTGTGGTTTTGCCTCGCATTGAATCCACTATCAAACCGCCTGAACTCCACCAGATATGGCATCAGTAACAAAACCAATGGCAGGGAACAAATGAGACTAAATCATCTGCTGTACATGGATGATCTTAAGCTGATGGCCTCCACAAAGAACCACCTGGAACAAGTCCTTAAAATCGTGGAAGGGTTTTCTAGAGATATTGACATGCAGTTTGGACTCGAAGAATGTCGCACCTTATGTGTAGTCAGAGGGAAAATACAACCAGGTGTATATGAAATGCAAAACGGCCAGCAAATTGCCTTGATGGATGTAAAATAGTCTTATACCTGGGAATACAGCAAGCGAGGAAAATAAACCACTCGGTAATGAAGAACGATCTGACAGATGAGTTTACGAAACGAGTAAAGCAGGTGGTGCGATCACATCTTAACAGCTAGAACCCGATTAAAGCTCTAAGTACATATGCATGTTCTGCACAAAGCTACTCATTTGGGATTGTGAACTGGTGTAAAACGGACATCGAAAATCTACAACGGAAGGTTCGACAAATTTTGGTTTTTTCAAAATAACGCGAAAACGAAAAAAGGCAGGGAAAAATACGAGTCATATTTGGAACGAGCATGAAATTCTACAAAACATTGCTGTTTAACCGTCTCCCTATCACTAATAATAACGGAGATAGCAATACATTCCTCGGATGAGTCCGTAGACAGTTTTGACACTCACCTATTTTCTAAAAAAATGCGAAAAACTTTTTGAAGACACATTACCTTTTAAATTACTGGAAGGATGAAAGTAAAATTTTAAACGCACGTAGATACCATATAAATGGGCTTATTTACCAAACTTTAACGCAATTGGTTCAGCAAATCTTTAGTTTTTTTGTAAATGAAAAATAAATAATCTACGACATAACCTGTCGTCTGAATGGATACCTAAAATATTACACAAGGTTAGCCAGATATGTCCGCGTTCTGCTGCCATTGCAAACAATATCTCCAACTTAAATTTTAAACGACAGGCAACAAAAATATGTCACAATAAACAATCAGCGGGGTTGTCATTTGCCAAAACTCTCATCTGAATCTAAAGATATCAGGAAAATGTACAGCAATAAATAAACATTCGAATTGAAGTAATTCAATTTGTTTGAAAGCAATCTAGAACTACGTTTTATTATGTACAAATTTGAAGCTTCCTCTTCTTCACGGTGTTTAAAAGTGGTCTTCCGCTTCTGGTTTAATCTAACAACACTACCTAGCTATTTGTCATTTGTTGTAATTTTCCTAAACAGCAGTGACAAATAACAAATGACAGCAGTAATGGGAGAATCGTATGGACTATAATAATTTGTTTGCACGAAAATCCATTAAAACCTTATTTTCGACGAATTTCGTTTAAAAAATGTTCCATTAGTTGAATACTTTTTCAAACAAAAATTCGCAACCAATGTTTCTTCAAAGAAAATTCATTAAAGTCATTTATAACAAAATTCGCTATTAAAATAACATTTTGCAAAAGAAAATTCGCTAATAAAAATAAATAAATTAAATTAAAAAATATTCAAAATCTGATCTAAATACAGAGGTACATAGATACTTTTTCTGTAGCTTCACGGAGACAATTCTGTTGCCTGTCGATGCCATAAAAAATGAACCCGGTTGTAGAGAAGAAAACAAACTCTTCTGAAGCCACAAATATCTACCTATGTGTTAACTGTGGAACGGTTTGATCAACTGATGGCAACAAGAGCTGCTATTAAACTTGAATTAAAAGTCTTAAAAGTCCTTATCTTTCATTAGTGATTTTGCACCAAAAAGTCTTAAAAAATATTTGAATTACACAATCTGATCAGAAAATGTTAAAATTGAATCAAAGACGAAAAAAAAAAACAAACAAAAAGTTGAAAGAGAAATTCAGTCAATAATGAGATTTGAATCCACGTCCCTTTGATCATGGGTCAGCCGTCTAATCCCTAGACCACCGTAGATTTGGCAAGGAAAGTGCAGTAAAAGGTAGATAATCCTTAATGGTCTTCAGTTATTTATTTGTAATATGTAAGGTCTATTTAAGAGGCATTTTTGCAACTATTTTAACAAATGAGAAGAGTAGCATAAATCTAGAACATTCTAATATAAATTTTGTGCAATATTTACCATTGATAAACTGCAATAGTTATACTAATTTTCACGTTTCAAATATCCAGTTTGACATTTACAGAAGAAAAATTTTAAAAAGTTTCAAATTAATTTTGTCGTACTTCTTGACTTTGTTGCACCATGAAAAAATAAACAATGTCTGTAATATTTGATATATTTTGTTCAACGCATACATACATAACAAGTTTATATGGATTCAGTGGACAGTACACGAGACCATGGTATGACTCCTAACCTACAAGTTTACTTACCTGTTATTCGACTACAAATTGAATTACAAGTTACCCAGGTAATGTTAAAGTCCACAGAGAGACTTGTACAAGAAATGGAAAAACAAATAAGTGAAAAAAGTTTAATTATTATCTTGTTAAATAAGGATAGTTCTAAAAGAGACGTAGACAACTCAAAACGCCACGTTGCCAATGTGACAAAGTTGGCAGAGAAAGAAGCAAATTTAAAATTTAGCGTGACTGACTGTGAAGTCTTCTGACAAGGTTAGCATTGACTCAGAGACAACCCAAAATATAATCCAGCAGAAGAGGCAGGAGACTATCATAGGCGAGTGTGACATTTGGGCGTTTTCAAAAATGCCTCTTTTAGCAGTGTAGCATGCAGAGCTTGGATGTATGTGGGTAGGGTGGAGCCAAGTGCCACAACAGAAAATAGAAAAAATTATTTTCAAGAAAAATTTTCAAATAATACATTTTCGGTAGAAATGCTGTCAAAAAGGGAAGAAGCCAAGAGTATTTCATTTAAGGTGGGTGCAGATCTATCGCTAATGGAAGTTTTAAACAAACCACAGACATGGCCCAGTGGTGTGATGGTAAAACAGTTTCTTTTTTTTTATATATAAATAATAATAAAAGGGATACAATGCGGGGTAAGTGCAGGGACGTTTTTGTACTTTTGAATTTAAATTTTACTGGCATAGGCAATAAAATGAATTATTTCGAATCCTATTTAAAGGATAGTAACATAGACGTCCTTTGTATAACGGAGCATTTCATTACCTCAGAATGGTGTAAAGAGCTTTGCTATACAAGGGTATAATCTGGACAGTATTTTCTGTAGGAAACAGCATATGCATGGTGGAGCGTTGATTGCAGTCAAGGATGGGATCAGATTCACAGAAATCGAGACAATTAAAAACTTGTCGAAAGAAATATACATTGAGCTAGCAGCAATTGAAATTAAATTAAATAAAATCATTAAAAGGGTAACCCACCCCCTTTTGAGTTTATATCTACTTCAATTTTTTGTCAAATAACGATGGTGATAAAAGAAAACCATCTACCAAATTTGGTTGTTCTATGTTAGGGCACTGCTGCATTACAGCTGTTTCTTATAATTATTAAAGAATCTTCCAAGGTCAATATCCCATGGGCGTCAGAAAAAGAAAGTGGCATGTTTTGAGGTCCTCTACACACACACACACACCCACACGCACACACACACATTCTGTGTCCATTGCGTTGTGAATCACCCTGTATATATATATATATATATATATATATATATATATATATATATATATATATATATATATATATATATATATATATATGTATACGTATATATATATATATATATATATATATATATATATATATATATATATATATATATATAGGGTGACGCATTGAAAACGAAACAGACCGATTTGTACGTTTTTATTAAACTCTACAGTCAATCTTCATAATTGTTTTTATTGGGCAGATAATAATCCAAGAAATTTTCACGAAGTCCACACTTAAACTCCACAAAAATTTTTGGAGACCGTTAAATCGGACCAATTTTTCTTGATGGCAATTTGAGTGGCGAGGCGTATTTGGAGTTACTAGAAGATATCGTTTACCCTCTACTAATTGACAATGTTGAAAATGATGATATCTATCAAGAAAATCAATTAGTGTTTCAACAAGATGGAGCTCCTCCGCATTTTTCACAACGTGTTAGGGAGTTTTTGAACAGATAGTTTTCAGGACAATGGATTGAGCGTAGAGATGCTATTGAGTGGCCCCCTAGATCACCGGGTTTAACTCCTTTAGACTTCTTTCTATGGGGCCATTTAAGGAGTAGAATTTACGCAACAGAACCGGATTCTCAGGAAGAATTACTACGACGCATTGTTGAAGAATGCCGTCTAATAACTCTACAAATGCTCCAGAATGTCAGAACTCATTTTGAACAAAATTTGTACTTTTGTATGAAAGCTAGTGGTCAACAATTTGAATACTTACTTATCTGAATAAACATTTTTTAACGTTTGGTTTTGTTTTTTAGTTTTTTTAACGAAAAATTGACTAATTAGTGCATTTCTTATCATAATGAATGAAATACGTGCTTGAAACTTCAACTTTGAATACTTTTTAAACGAGTTGATAAAACTTCCAAAAAAATTAGTCTGCTGAATTCAGAAAAGAAAGAGCTTTCAAATGATGTAACACTCGACCCACGTTCCCTATTTAAAATATCAGCGTTGTTATCACCACCCTTAAGGGGTTGATGTGACAAAGTTGAGTTGTATGTCAGAACATATATATATATATATATATATATATATATATATATATATATATATATATATATATATATATATATATATATATAAAAGTCAGGTGATCATAAAAACGTTTCAAACTACAGACCTATTAGTCTACTTAGTGTGTTTTCAAAAATTTTTGAAAAACTATTAAATATCAGATTAAATGAATATTTGGATAAACATAGCATGTTGTCCAAAAGGCAATTTGGTTTTAGACGAGGACTATCCACTCAAGATGCATTGTATGAATTGACAAGTACTGTTCTCGGAAGCTTTAATAGCAATATGAAAACTCTAGCTGTGTTTTTGGACCTAAAAAAGGCTTTCGATACAGTTTGTCATAAAAAGTTGTTGGCTAAACTAGAGTTGATTGGGATAAGAGGACATACGTTGTCACTTTTTGGTAGCTACCTTCATGAGAGAATCCAGCGTGTGAGAGTGGGTGACTGTGTGAGTGAGGGACGAGTGGTTACGTGTGGTGTACCACAGGGAAGTATATTGGGTCCAATATTGTTTTCTATTTATGTAAATGATATAATTGAAGACCTAACTTTGGACTGTATACCTATTGCTTATGCAGATGATACCGTTCTGGTGTTTGTGGGAAATCAATGGGAAAAATTGTTTGAAAGAGCGGAGACAACAATCAATCATGTGAAAGAGGTACTAGACAGTAACCTACTAGCGCTGAATCTAACAAAAACATCATATGTGGCTTTCTCACCGACAGCAGCCGGAAGACCATCCTCCAGTTTATCAATTAGTATACATGATGATTGCTGTAAACTGACTGAGTCTCACAGTGTCAAATATCTTGGTCTGCTGGTAGACAATAATTTAAAATGGCAAGAACATGCAGCGTATATGAATGCAAAGGTGAAAAAGATTATATACAAATTCTATACCCTGCGAAATATTTTAACAACAGAAAACCTAATACTGGTTTACAAGTCTCTCGTGGAGTCTTTTGTGGGGTATGGTATTATTTTCTGGGGTGCGTGCTATGAAAATCCATTAGCTGCGCTTCAAGTTACTCAAAATAGTATATTGAGAGTCATTCTTCATAGGGATTCTAGGTCTAGTACGAACTTTCTTTATAGTAACGACTATATTAAACTACTCGATATAAGAGGAATGTTTATATTAAATGTACTAAAACATATGCATCATCATTTTCGGGCAATAAATGTGGTGGACCACACATATGGCACAAGTTGTAGAATAGGTGAAAACTTGACTATTCCACCGGTAAATAGGAGCGTTTATAAAAGATCGGTTTTATTTTGGGGTCCAAAGTTATATAATCAATTACCAGCAAATTTGAGGATTTTCTCTAAATCTAAATTTAAAAAAAGAAATTTTTAGCTTTGTTATTTTGAAACAGGTCGAACTGAAAGCAATGTTAAAGTAGAGAGCAGTATGATAGTTGAGTGGTATGGAGAAAGTGGAGTGGATGTGTTGCCTGGACAAGGTGCAGGGAAAGTAAGTGTGTGCTGTGTGGGATTGTGCTGTCGTGAGTGCGTGTCTGTGTGCATATGTGTGTGTAAATATAATATGCATGGGTGGAGAAATGGGTGGGTGAGTACTATGATGTGTATGAACATTTTGGTTGTGGGTGGTATAGAGGTGTTGGTTGTATGGATATCATATATGCAGAAGAAAGATATGAAAAAGGGAGACTAAGGGTTGACAAAGTGAACTATATTGAGTGTAGGATATGCTGTTGATTCCCCTACTGAGGTTAAAACTAAGACATTGTTTTGGTTTGGAGTTGCATCTCTCATCTTTTGAGGATCGGGGCACATCTGGTTAGATAGGGGCACAAAAAAAAGAGGGAAAAAAACTAAAAAATGTGGATATTAAGTGGTTTAAATTAATGTACTGGCGATTGTGTGGAGTTAGCTGTAAAGGATACAAACAAGTCATGTTGACTTAGGTATCCAAGAAAATATATTTTAGTTGTATTAATAAATGTCTGATATTTGGAAGTGTTTAGGATCTTAAGTTCTGTGTATGATCACGTGTAATGGTGGATTGAATTGAATAAATAAATAAATATATATATATATATATATATATATATATATATATATATATATATATATATATATATATATATATATATATATTTAAACTGACCCCGGATATGTGTTGTAGCAGGTCTAGTTGCCACTCATTTGAAGACATTTTTTCAAGATTCTAAAGTTGCGATCTCCGCATTAGTGAATTTTTTCTATAAAAATGAATATGAAAAAAAAACAACACAATTAAAATTGAGGTAAACGTCTCTTTGTGACCAAGTTCTAGATCTGTACTAAAGATAAATACATAGATGATATTAACATGACAGCCAGCGCATGGCCATATGCAGCAATTATTAACGTTCAACAACATGAAAATCGTGTCTCCCCAAAGGACATTATCCCTGTAATCATCTCCGACAGCAATTAAAATCATGATAATTACACCCTTTTATAATGATGTAATGTTGTAACCCCGGCAACAAGATATTGTGTTAGCTGTTATAATTGTCCTCACAGATTGTCATTTGTTTCGTGCCGATTGTTACCTATACTTGTCTGAATAAAATGTATCTAGGTACATTTTCGTAGTTTAGTTTAATAACAGTAATAACAATAATGATTACTTCTTACTACAAAACCTGAATGCTATAAGATATCAGTCGCTCAGACCACGGCATGGTCACTGCTTCCTGCACAATGCAACCCGAGGTCACACAGTCATCACACCCATGTATCGTTTGGCACTAAACTCCGCGAACTGGGACGAAATGCGGGATTACTTTTCCTCATTTCCATGGGCGTCTGTCTGCTTCTCTCATCCTGACCTCTCTGATATCTCACAAAACGTCACCGAAATTATCCAAGCTGGCATGGAATTAATTATTCCACGTCCACAAAAACCTCTTCAGCAACACAAAAGCCCTGGTTCTCTAAATCCTGTGACAAGGCCAGACTTGAAAAGGTCAAAGCTCACAAAACGCTTCGACACAATCCCAGTCAAGAAAACCGTCAAGCATTTAACGACGCAAGAAACCGCTATGTCCGCGTTCTTTCTGAGGCAAAAAATTCGTTTAATAATCACATCAAAAACAACGACCTCTCAAGCTTCAAGGGCAGCAAATTCTTTTGGACTCTTGCTAAATATATTGGGAATAATTTCTGCAAGAGCACGTTCCCACCTCTTGTTTCAGGGGAGGAAATTGTTTCTACCGCCCTGAGCAAGGCTGAACTTTTTGTCACGTTGTTCGCCGGCAATTCTACTCTCAACCCACCTCCAAATGTTCAACCACCAACAGTCCCCGATGTCGCGCATAAAATGACGGATATCATATTCAAAACTAAAAAGGTACGAAAGATGCTCTCTTCTCTTAATACCAGGAAAGCCTCTGGCCTTGACGATATCCCAGCAATTGTTGTCAAAAATGCGCACCATAACTTGCTCCTGTCCTGACTCGTCTATTTCAGACATTTTACAATAGGCATATTCCCTACTAACTGGAAAACTGCTCGAGTACGACCCGTCCCCAGGAAAGGATCCAAAGCACTTCCTAGCAACTACATGCCTATTTCTCTCCTTTCAGTCGTCGCTAAAGTGATGAAAAAGTATATAAACACCGAATTACTAAAATTTCTTGGAAAACACAGTCTAATCCACGACAGGCAGTATGGATTCCGTCAGCGCAGATCAACTGCCGACCTCCTTTCCTTTGTCACCCATTCTTGGAACAAGTCTATGGAACTAGACGGTGAATCCCAGATTGTCGCTCTAGACATATCCAAAGCATTCGACCAGGTCTGGCACGCAGCGCTGCTTAATAAACTTCCGGCCTGTGGCCTACCACCAAAACTCTGTACCTGGACAGCAAATTTCCTGTCCAACCGGAACATTTCTGTTGTCGTGGATGGCCATTCCTCTAAACTGTATCTAACTAATGCAGGAGTTCCTCAAGGTTCAGCTTTAGCCCCTACTTTGTTTCTTCTCCACATCAATGATCTCCTCTCTAGCACATCCAACCCAGTTCACATTTACGCGGACGACAGTACCCTCCACTCAAATATACAATATTCTAAGCCTGTATCTTTAGCCCAATTATATGAGGATCGCAGACTCATGGAGGGTTCTGTCTCTGTGGGTCTCCAAAAAATATTAGACTGGGGAAGTAGCAATCTTGTACAATTCAACCCCACCAAATCTCAGTCTTGCTTTCTTTCTCATAAGAGATACACCAGCCCTAGACCTATCGCAATCAACAACCAAGTTATTCCAAGTAATGAATCCTTTTCACTTATTGGCATTTCTGTGGATCGAAATCTCAATTGGCACCAACATGTCACATCAATTGCAGAAGCGGCTGCTAAGAAATTAGGTGTCCTCTTCCGGGCTCGCAAATACTTTTCACCAGCTAATCTCTATACCTTATATGCTTCACAATTAAGGCTGAACCTCGAATACTGCTGCCACATCTGGGGTGCAGCTGCCGCTTCTACACTCGCTATCTTGGACTCCATCCAGAAGAGAGATATACGTCTCATCGGTGACCCTACCTTCACCCAAAGGCTGCCATTCCTTGCCCACCGACGTACCGTTGGTGACTTCTCTCTCTTTTATAGATATCTGCACCGGCACTGCTCAGAGGAGCTTTCTTCCATAGTTCCTCCATCTGGTGCCCCCAACAGATCTACCAGGGGAGCAGAGCGAATGCACTATTTTACTGTCCAGATCACCAGAGATAGAACATCTTGTTATGCCCGCTCTTTTGTCCCGAGGACTTCCAAGTTGTGGAATTCCTTGCCGGCACATGTTTTTCCTTCTCCTCCGAACCTCCAAACCTTTAAGTCCAGAATTAACAAGTTGCCTCTTTCCTCTTTGTCGACACCCACGGTACGATAGTATTTAGGCGTGGTGTGTTGTTGAAATATAAAAAAAAATACTAATGAAGCTAAATAATTTGCTGTATATGGATGATCTTAAGCTGAAGACCTCCACAAAGAACCACCTGAAACAACTCGTTAAAATCGTCGAAGGGTTTTCCAGAGATATTGACATGCAGTTTAGGGTTTCCAAATGTCGCACCTTAGGTGTAGTCAGAGGGACGAGACAACCGGGTGTATATGAATGCAGAATGGCCAGCAAATTACCTCAATGGATGTAGAAGAGTGTTATAAATACCTGGGAATACAGCAACCGAGGAAAATAAACCACTTAGTAATGAAGAACGATCTGATAAGTGAGTTTACGAAACGTGTAAACCAGGTGGTACGAGCACATCTCGACTTGGTGTCTAAAAACTCCATAACCTCTAAAGATCGAAGGAATATTTGTTTTGTACAGTAAAACGTAAAAGAGGTGTCTAACGGGGCACAGTGTAATATGTTATAGTGTGCCCTTGCGAGTATTTTCTTTTCTTATAGGTGCATACATCGAAAATGGTTCGAGATCCGAGTAGGAAGACGAAAATTGGTCTACATGATGCAAATGCTATGAAAGGAGTAATAGAATCGGTAGAAAAATGAGTACCTTTGAAAAAATCAGCCGAGAGAAAGAACGTGAATTACGGTACTTTACATCGCTACGTAAAGAAGAAAAACACTTGTTTAGACAAGGAGGCTGTAAATCTACGATTGACGCCGAATTACGTGGTTAATCAATTATTTTCAAGTGCTCAAGAATCAGCACTAAACGAATATCTAATACCGTACCCAAAAAAGTGCTACGGGCGTGATACGATTGAAACAAGAAAACTAGCATATGAAATAGTTACTTAAACACCACTAAAGGTGACAGAAACTGGAGAAGAAAGAAAAATTTCAGGAAAATATTGGTTGCATGGTTTATGAAAAAGAAATCCTGATTTAACTTTGCGAAAACCAGAAGCCTGTAGCCTTTCAAGACCTACGTCATTCAACTGGCCCAATCTCATGATGTTTTATAACCAGTGAGAAGAGGTAATGAGAAGGTTTCCTAGTTTTAGCAATATCACTAGAATATTCTGTCTTGATGAGACCGGTACGACCACGGTACAAAAGCCAAAAAGGGCATAGGCAGCAAAAGGATCAAAACAACTTAATACAGTCACAAGTGGTGAAAGGTGCATCCATGCTGCACAGTTTCTTGCTATTGCCCGCGATGGTGTTCCTAAGGAAACATTTCAAAGCACACATGTTGAAGGGAGCACCTACCGACACATTCGGCTTGGCACAACTGACGGGGTGGATGAACTCTCAGTTGCTAACCGAGGTTGTCAAGCATTTTGTAAAGGTGACTGGAAGCTCAAAAGATAATTCATCGCTTTTTTTCCCAGATAACCACGACAGGCACTTGATTGTTAAACTGTGCCCCACTGGAGGGACACACTATAACAAAATGTCTGGACGCAGCAAGTGCGTTATGGTAGCGAATTTTTATAGAAATGTTTTTAATGGCACATATGTTTTGTTTTTAAAAGAAGTACATTTGGTTGGCAGTATAACCTATATAGTAGTAACAATCTACCATATTTCATTAAAATAGCTTCGTTGTTTCAAAAAGTACAAACATTTTCCGAAAATAAACTTAAAAAGTTCCAGAAAAAACTGATCTGAGTTTCCTGGCCAACGAACCTCTTTAAACTATTTACACACCTGCCAAGATATAATTATTCACAAACAGCTTTATGAACAAAAATCTCGGGACGCAGTAAGTGCGTTATGGTAGTGAATTTTCATAAAAATGTTTTTATTGCAAATATGTGTGTTTTCTTTTTAAGAAAGCAGACATCAATTTTGGTTACCAGTATAACCTATATAGAAAAAGCAGGCATCAAATTTGATTACCAGTATAACATATATAGTAAAAACAATGTGCCATGTTTCATCAAAATAACTTGATTGTTTGAAAACGTACAGAAATTTCCAAAAGTAAACCAAAAGTGTTACTGAAATAATCCGTTTCTTGGTCAACCTTATAGGTTAATAGCAAATTGAGCTTTTCAAATATGAAGCATTTAATCAAAATTCGCAACCACAACGCACTTGCTGCCTCCAGAATTTCTTAACTTACAAACATGCATTATATTTCGATGGAAAATGCAAAAAAATAAGGCGTTTTCGACAAAAAAAATTTATTTGTATCATCAACGACTTATGGGCCACCCTGTGATTGTCGCAATAATTTTTTAAGATGTAGCTCAAAACACCGTATAATTAATGTATACAATATTTTTTCATATCTTGTATAATAACGAATATATTGAGCTTTATTGATTTTTTACGAAAATTCGACAAAAATTATATACCATTAAACAATAAACTCTATAGCTAAGGCTACTGCCAAGCATCAGAGAAAGGATCTATTAGAAATGAATTTTCTGGAAATATTTTAGTAAAATGAAGGACAATGACGGTTGAAACTAAGAGTTCGGTGTATGTAAAACATTCTTCTTGAGACATTTTCTTTCCATAGCCCGTATTAGATTCAAGTTATTTGCCTAAATGTTGCGAATTTTGACGTTTTCAATTGTCACTTTGACGTTTTGAGGAAACCCCCAATTTATTTTTCTTTAAATGCCCATAACTTTTTTGTCTTTTGACCTACAGAGCTAAATTTTGGTAGGTGGCACACCTATAACGATATAAACCAGCTTACCAAATTTGGTTGCCCTTACTTTGTTAATTTTAGAGATATAAATATTTTGCGAAAGAAAACACAAATTTTTCCGGGAAAACCTCGGCGGATTTTCCTGGCTAACAAAATTATCCAAGCGACTTGCGAAAGGAATGTACTCACCAATTTTGACGTTTAAAATCGCATTTTGACGTTTTGAGGAAAATCCAAATTTATTTTTCTTTGAATGCCTGTAACTTTTTTATCCTTTAACCTACGGAGCTAAATTTTGCCTATAATGATATAAATCCGCGTATGAAATTTGGTTGCCCTTACTTTGTTAATTTTGGAGATATAATTTTTTTTCGAAAGAAAACATAAAATTTTCCGGGAAAACCTCGGCGGATTTTCCTGGCTAACGAACTTATTGAAGCCACTTGCGAAAGGAAGGCACTCACCAATTTTGACGTTTAAAGTCGCGATTTTGACGTTTTGAGGAAAACCCAAATTTATTGTTCTTTAAATGCCTGTAACTTTTTTGTTCTTTAACCTACAGAGCTAAATTTTTAGGTATTTTACCCATAATGATATAAACCCGCGTGTGAAATTTGGTTGCCCTTATTTTGTTAATTCCGGAGAAATAAATTTTTTTCGATTTTTTTCGAAAGAAAACACAAAATTTTCCGGGAAAACCTCGGCGGATTTTCCTGGCTAACGAACTTATCCAAGCCACTTGTGAAAGGAAGGTACTCACCAAGTTTTATCAAAATCGGTCCATTATTTTTTTAGTTATAGGTGTGACACATAAATATATAAATATATATATATATATATATATATATATATATATATATATATATATATATATATATATATATATATATATATATATATATATATATATATATATATATATATAAACATATAAAAATTTAAACCGACCCCGGATATGTGTTCTGGGGGGCCTAATTAGCGCTCATTTGAAGAAATTTTTTCAAAATTCAAAAGTCGGGATCTTCTCATTAGTGAATTTTTTTTTAAGAAAATTCACTAAAATGAAAAAAATTTATGAAAATTTGCAAAAATTTCTTTTATAAAAAAATCACCATTTTTTTTTACAGAAATTGCCTTCAGTAATGTTACACTAAATTATATTTTTCACAAAAATTCGACAACATTTTTCTTACAATAACTAACTAAACATTTTTTTATTAATTACTAATATATCACAAAAATCTTGCATTATATTTCGATGGAAAACACAAAAATGCAATAACATAAGGGGGTGTTCTATTAAAAAAAGAAAGTGAGTATCACCAAAGACTTTTGGGCCAGCCTGTGATGGTCAAAATAGCTTTATAAGATGCAGCTCGAGACACCCTATAATTAACGTATACAATTTTTTCTCATATCTTGTATAATAACGGATATATTGAGCTATACCGTAGAAATGCGTCACCTTGTATATGCGTAAACAGACAAAAACTGAAATTATATGGGTTTTAGGGGTTCTAGTTCGCACTCATTTCAAGAAATCTTTTTAAAATTCATTCGTTCAAGTCGCGGTCTCTCACTAACGAATTTTTTCTACGAAAATTTGCTAAATTATAGACTATTAAACCATAAACTCTATAGGTGAAACCACTACCGAAGCATCAGAAAGAGGGTCTATTTAAAATGGGTTTTCCGAAAATATTTTAGTAAAATGAAGGACAATGATGCCTGAAGCTGAAACTTAAGGCTTTGTAAAACACATTTATCAAGACATTTTTTCTACATAATTCATATTTGTTTCAGATTCGTTGTCTGTAAATTGCAAATTTTGACGTTCCAAATTGCGACAATTTAAGAAGAAAAATGATAAAATTTTCAAAATATTTTTTCTGCTACTTCTTAACCTTTTTGCGTCAAGAAAACTTAACGGTTGTATGTAATATTCAATTGGTTTTGTTAGTCACACAAAATATTTTGTTCTTGTGCTTTCCTCTGATCACCAGTGGCACCCGATTTTTTTTTCTTAAAATGCCTATAACTTTTTTTGCTTTCAACTTAGAGATCTGAATTTTGGGTTGTGGGGTGAGATTGATAGCATAAACCAAATTTAGTTCACATAGCTTTGTTATTTTCGAAGATACAATTTTCCGAAAGAAAAACCAAAATTTTACTGGAAAAACTGGCCCGATTTTCCTGGCTACCGAACTTGTCCAAGCCATTTACAAAATGAAGGTACGTATCACATTTTATCAAAATCGGCCCATTATTTTTTGAGTTATCGATACGGTATATATATATATATATATATATATATATATATATATATATATATATATATATATATATATATATATATATATATATATATATATATATAAACACAGATCTCGTCATAAAATTGTGATTTCAGAAAACTGCCAAATTAAGTACTTTGTAAGTATAATTTCAATGTTTTTTTAATCTTAATTAAAACGCTAAAGACTGCTGATTCTTTAGACAATACTAAGAGGAAGATACAATAGTGAATTTTCTTTAAAAAATCATTGAGGAGAGCCCGACTTTTGAATTTTGAAAAAATTTCTTCAAATTCGCGCTAATTAGGCCCCAGAACATATATATATATATATATATATATATATATATATATATATATATATATATATATATATATATATATATATATATATATATATATATATATATATATTTATATACTACCTTCCTTTTGCGGTGGCTTGGATAAGTTCGTTAGCCAAAAAAATCTGATCAGTTCCAAATAGATTAAAGAATGCTTTGTTTTAATCACTCAGTCGGAGTTCCCCGGTCTGTACCAGTTCTGAGCTGAGATTTAATATATCGAATTTCGACCACCGCACAAGTCCACTAGTTTATATCTAATAACCGATCAGATTACGTGGCTAGGTACTTAGCGATTTTTAGTGAATTTTCTTTTAAAAAAATCACTATTGAGATCCCGACTTTTGAATTTTGAAAAAACTTAATCAAATGAGCGCAAATTAGGAACCCTAGAACCCATATCCGGGGCCAGTTTCAATTTATATATATATATATATATATATATATATATATATATATATATATATATATATATATATATATATATATATATATATATGTTAGCATCACTGTCAGATAAAGATGTCAAAATTTTGGTACTACAGAATAATGTTTTTTTGCGAAGTTTTGGTTTGAAAGAAGGAATGGTTTTTGTATTAAATGGATTCTAAATATCTAGGATTGCAGCAGGAATGTTGGTGGGAATAGAAATCGCAGCTGAAGAAAAACTTAGTTGAAAATCAAAAAGTGACAAGAGCAAAATAATTTGACATTTATACGTTAGGGAGAGACTGTTCAAAATCGTGTCCTAGTGTAAGCACAAGCATAGCTTTTTTGTATGGCATAATGTATAATTTGAATTAATAATAATAAATAAAATAAAATTATATATATATATATATATATATATATATATATATATATATATATATATATATATATATATATATATATGTATGTATGTATGTATGTATGTATGTATGTATGTATGTATGTATCACACCGAACACCGATAACTCAAAAAATTCCTAAAATAATGGGCTGATTTTGATCAAATTTGGTGAGTACCTTTCTTTTGCAAGTGTCTTGGATAAGTTCGTTAGCTACGAAAACCGGCCCAGGTTTTCCCGGAAAATTTTAGTTTTTTTTTTCGGAAAAAATGTATATCTCCGGAAATAACAAAGTAAGGGCAACCAAATTTGGTGTGCGTGTTTGTATTATAAATAGCGACCCACGTACCAAAGTTTAGGTCTGTTAGTTAAAAGACAAAAAACTTATAGGCATTTATGGAAAAAAATTGGGGTTTTCCTCAAAATGTCAAAGTTGCGACTTGAAACGTCAAAATTCGCAACATTTAGGCAAAGAACCTCAAAAATACGGATTATGTAAAGAAAATGTCGCAAGAAGAGTGTTCTGCAAACCCTTAAGTTTCAGCTTCAACCGTCATTGTCCTTCATTTTACTATAATATTTACAGAAAATTCATTTCAAAGAGACGCTTTCTCTGATACTTTGGATGTAGGTTTAGTTAAGTTGATGCTTTGGCTATAGGCTTTGTTAAATTTTTTGTTTAAGAGTCTATAATTTTTAGCTAATTTCGTAGATAAAAATCGTTAATGAGGAGACCGCGACTTTTAAATTTTAAAAAGATTCTTCAAATAAGCGCAAACTAGGCCCCCTAGAAACCATATCCGCGTTTACTTTCAGTTTTTATCGGTTTACATATATACAGGGTGATGCATTTCCACCGTAAAGCTCAATATACTTATTATTATACAAGATACTAGAAAAAATTGTATACGTTAATTATTGGATGTTTTAAGCTGCATCTTATAAAAATATGTTAACAATCACATGGTGGTCTATAAGTCGTTGGTGATCCATACAATCGTTCTTTCGAACACAATATTATTGCATTTTTGCATTTTTTATCGACATATGATGCATGAAAAAAAATCGAGACGCAATAAGTGCGTCTTGGTAGCGAATTTTCAATTTCCAAGCCCGTTCTTTTGGCAGTGGTTTCGCTAGATAGTGGGTAGGGATAGTGGGAATCTCGTTAACCTCTTGCAATTTGCTATTAACCTAAGGTTTGTTGCCTAGAAAACCAGTTTTCTCCGAAACATTTAAAGGTTATTTTCGAAAAATTTGTGTACATTTTCAAACAATAAGTAATTTTGATAAAATGTGGTACATTGTTTCTACTATATAGGCTATACCGGTAACCAGATTGACGCCTGCTTGCATTTGAAAGACATAATATTTGCTATTGAAAACATTTTTACGAAAATTCACTTCCATAACGCACTTGCTGCGTCCAGACTTTTTAAAAATAAAATGCCTTTTTTGTTACACTGTACCCCCAACTGACCATATCGCTGATGTATCTGTTTTCAATTGAAATGAAATATTAAGCTTTTATTCCACCTAGTATAAAATTTCTTTGCAAAGATTGTCATTTGTCTCGCGCCGACTGTCAACTGTTTCCAGTTATATTGTCGTGTGGAAGCACGCTTTCTAGTTGCCGTAGCATTGAGACCTCTAAAACAAATCAACGAACGACTAAATGAAAATGGTAATTCTAGTAATCACGAGTCTTGAATCGTAGGTTGCCATGCTTTCTGTTGCTGTCGTTGTTTATTGTTGTCGTTATACGCCGTTAGTCATATGTTTTTCCTAAGTGTAACATGGCCAACTTCGGTATTGCATAATGATCTGTGGGGGATTGTAGACTGCTTTTGTTGTTGTTGTAGGTTGTTTTTTCACAGGTCGGGTTATTCATTAACGGAAAAAGATCGAGAGATATGATTTATAGTTTTGACCCAATAAATGTTACATTTAAGAATTTAACAGACATTTGTGAGTCATTTGCCACCAAAGACAAGTTGTAACTACTTTCAAATTCCATATTTTAGCGAATGCTACTGCGAAGTGTTTGTTTAGAATTGCGTCATTTTATTTTTGAAGATCAAGAGAATTTTAGGATAAATATGTAGAAATTAATTTACTGCTATTTTTGCAGCTATCATAGTCAGTTTTTACACAAATTAGTTTCAGGTATGGAAATGTAAATTAAAATGGAAAAAATAACTTTGTAATTTTCGGGAAAAAAAATTTTTCGAAAGGAAATTCAAAATTTGAATAACTCAATTTTTTATAAACTTAGAGAGTTTAATTTCAGTACGTAGTAATATCTCTCCCGAGGCAACATATATAGTAAATTTCATTAAAACAGCTTTGTTACTTTCGGAGAAAAAAAAACTTGAAAGAAAACTCAAAATTTCCCCGGAAAACCTCGTCCGATTTTTCTGGCTAACGAACTCATCCAAGCCATTAATGAAAGAAAGCCACTTGCGAAGTTTCATTCAAATCGGTTAATTATTTTTTGAGTTATCAAAGTCTCACCATCGATACCTCTCTATTAGTGAATTTTTAAAAATAAAAATTCACTAATCACAGGCTTTTAGGTAGTGTATTATTTTTATTAAAAACTACAAAGAACGAATATTTTTAAAAAGTAATTTAAGAAGTAAATTCTGCTCTCAAAGGGGAAGGCTTTTAAGATTATGTTCAACATTGCAACACCAACCCTTAAGCGGTGGTGCAATCCACCTCTAAAACCTTAAATGGCAGTGGGGCTCAGGCAACTCATCATTTCAGAGCTGGTGTCTTTTCAACGGCATCTTATTAGTGAATTTTCTTTAAAAAAATCACTAATGAGGAGATCTGCGTTTATATATATATATATATATATATATATATATATATATATATATATATATATATATATATATATATATATATATATATATATATATATATATATATATATATATATATACCACTAACTAAAAAAATAATGGACCGATTTTAATAAAATTGGGTAGCTGCCTTCCTTTTGCAAGTGCCTTAGACAAGTTTGTTAGTCAGGAAAGTCCGACCAGTTCTTCCTGGAAAATTTTGGATTTTCTTTCGGAAAAACTTTGCATCTCCAAAAATAACAAAGCTATGGCAACCAAATTTGACACTTAGATTTATACTATTAAACTTACCCTACACGCCAAAATTCAGATCTCTAAGTTAAAAGGAAAAAATTATAGACATTTAAAAAATGGGTGCGACTGATGACCAGAAAAATGCACAAAACCAAAATGTTTTGTGTGGTTAGCAAGATGTATTATATATTACGGACAAAGAATTTACTTTACTTGTCCTCATTTCCATGAGCGTCGGTTTGCTTCTCTCATCCTGACCCCTCCGATATCTCACAAAACGTCACCGAAATTATCCAAGCTGGCATGGAATTATTTATTCCACGTACACAGAAAACCTCTTCAGCAACTCAAAAGCCCTGGTTCTCTAAATCCTGTGACAAGGCCAGACTTGAAAAGGTCAAAGCTCACAAAAAGCTTCTACACAATCCCAGTCAAGAAACCGTCAAGCATTTAACGACGCAAGAAACCGCTATGTCCGCATTCTTTCTGAAGCAAAAAACTCGTTTAATAACCACATAAAAAACAAAGTGCTCTCAAGCTCTAACGGCAGCAAACCCTTCTCGACTCTTGCTAAATGTATTGGGAATAATTTCTGCAAGAGCACGTTCCCACCCCTTGTTTCAGGGGAAGAAATTGTTTCTACCGCCCTGGGCAAGGGTGAACTTTTTGCCTCGTTGTTCGCCGGCAATTCTACTCTCAATCCACCTCCAAATGTTCAACCACCAACAATCCCCAATGTCGCGCATAAAGTGACGGATATCATTTTCAAAACTAAAAAGGTACGAAATATGCTCTCTTCTCTTAATACCAGGAAAGCCTCTGGCTTGACGAAATCCCAGCAATTGTTCTGAAAAAATGCGCACCAGAACTTGCTCCTGTCCTGACACGTCTGTTTCAGACATCTTACAATAGAGGTATATTCCCTGGTAACTGGAAAACTGCTCGAGTACAACCTGTCCCTAAGAAAGGATACAAAGCGCTTCCTAGCAACTACAGGCCTATTTATCTCCTGTCAGTCATCTCTAAAGTGATGGAAAAGTATATAAACACAGAATTACTCAAATTTCTTGAAAAACACAGTCTAATCCACGGCAGACAGTATGGATTCCGTCAGCGCAGATCAACTGCCGACCTCCTTTCCTTTGTCACCCATTCTTGTAACAAGTCTGTGGAACTACACTGTGAATCCCAGATTGTCGCTCTAGACATATCCAAAGTATTCGACCACGTCTGACACGCAGCGCTGCTTATTAAACCTCCTGCCTCTGGCCTACCACCAAAACTCTGTACCTGGACAGCAAATTTCTTCTCCAACCGGAGCATTTCTGTTGTCGTGGATGGTCATTCCTCTAAACTGTATCCAATTAATGCAGGAGTCCCTCAGGGTTCAGCTTTAGCCCATACTTTGTTTCTTCTCCACATCAATGACCTCATCTCCAGCACATACAACCCAATACACAGTTATGCGGACGACAGCACCCTCCACCCAAATATACAATATTCTAAGCCTGTCTCTTTAGCCCAATTAGATGAGGATCGCAGACTCATGGAGGGTTCTGTCTCTGTGGATCTCCAAAAAATATTGGACTGAGGAAGTAGTAATCTTGTACAATGCATCTCCACCAAATCTCAGTCTTGCCGTCTATCTCATAAGAGATACACCAGCCCTAGACCCATCACAATTAACAACCAAGTTATTCAAAGTAATTAGTCCTTTTACTTTGTTGGCATTTCTGTGGATCGAAATCTCAATTGGCACCAACATGTCACATCAATTGCAGAAGCGGCTGCTAATAAATTAGGTTTCCTCTTCCGGGCTCGCAAAGACTTTTCACCAGCTAATCTCTATACCTTATATACTTCACAAATATGGCCAAACCTCGAATACTGCTCCCACATCTGGGGTGCTGCTGTCGCTTCTATGCTCGCTATCCTGCACTCCATTCAAAAGAGAGCTATACGTCTTATCGGTGACCCTACCCTCACCCATAGGCTGCCATCCTTTGCCCACCGACGTGCCGTTGGTGACCTCTCTTTCTTTTACAGATATCTGCACGGGCACTGCTCGGAGGAGCTTTCTTCCATATTTCCTCCACCTGCTGCCCCCAACAGATCTACCAGGGGCACAGAGCGAATGCACCCTTTTACTGTCCAGGTCACCAGATATAGAACATCTTGTTATGCCCGCTCTTCTGTCCCGGGGACTTCCAAGTTTTGGAATTCCTTGCTGACACATGTTTTTCCTTCTCCTCCGAACCTCCAAACCTTCAAGTCCAGAATTAAAACAAGTTGCCTCTTTCCTCCTTGTCGACACCCACGGTCCGATAATATTTAGGCTGTAAGCCCTCGTGGTGTGTTGTTGAAATAAAAAAATAAAAAATTAGGTTCTCTTGACGCAAAAAGTTCAAAAAATAACAGACAAATTACTTAGAAAATTTTTTTCTTCTTAAAATGTCAGCAATGTCCGTTTCAGTTTTTATCTCTTTACATATATACTGGGTGACGCATTTCTGAGGTAAAGTTACCAAGTGAAGATTGGTGTACTTATCTGGGGTACAGTTTAATATATTCGTTATTATAGAAGATACGAGACAAAATGGTAAAGGTTATTTATTGGATATCTTGAGCTGCATCTTATAAAATTATTTTGACAATCACAGGCTGGCCCATAAGTTGGTGGTGATACATTTTTTTTCTAACATCCCCTATGTTATTGCAATTTTGCATTTTTAATCGAAATATAATACATCTTTGTAAGAAAAAAATTCTATACGCAGTAAGTGCGTTTTGGTAGCGAATTTTCATTAAATGCTTCAAATTTAAATAACTCAATTTGCTATTAATCTAAGGTTGGTTGGCTAGGAAAGCAGTCTCGGAAACATTTTAGAATTATTTCCGGAAAATTGGTGTACATTTTCAAGCAATAAAGTTATTTTACTAAAATATGGCACATTGTTTCTACTATATAGGTTATACCTGTAACCAAATTGAATGCCGGCTCGCATTTAAAAAGACATATTTTATATTAAAAACATGTTTATGAAAATTCACTTCCATAACGCACTTGCTGCATCAGTGCTTTTAAATTTGAAGCTCTGGGTTCTGAGGAATTGACCTCTAAAGATAAGAAAGGGGCTTCTTCAATTTTCTACAACTATCATCGTGTTTTGCTTCTTGTTTTACCTCATTATCACTTACGAAAAAGTTAAAGCTTGCCAGATATATCACCCCTGTTTTTTTTTGCGTTACATAAAAAGTTAAATTTATTCTACACAGCCTGATTCCTTACAAAATTTAAACCAGCGAATGACGCAAAACCACTCCAAAAATATTACAGGAGGTGCGCCGACGAAACTTGGACTATTTTTTGGAGGTTGGTGGTCGAAATTTTGAGCATTTGATAAACTGACATGCAAGTTTTTGATAAATAGACCTCTCTCTCTCTCTTTTATAGATATCTGCACGGGCACTGCTCAGAGGAGCTTTCTTCCATAGTTCCTCCACCTGCTGTCCCCAACAGATCTACCAGGGGAACAGAGCGAATGCATCGTTTTACTGTCCAGGTCACCAGACATAGAACATCTTGTTATGCCCGCTCTTTTGTCCCGAGGACTTCCAAGTTGTGGAACTCCTTGCCGGCACATGTTTTTCCTTCTTCTCCGAATCTCCAAACGTTCAAGTCCAGAATTAACAAGTTGCCTCTTTCCTCCTTGTCGACACCCACGGTACGATAGTATTTAGGCTGTAAGCCTTCGTGGTGTGTTGTTGAAATAATAAAAAACACACCATTAGAAGTCGATTTCCCAGAACCTACTGCTTAAAATTTAAAAAATAAGGCACCGTTAAAAGAGATTTACACGAACTCTAAAATGACGTGTTCCTTGATCTCCCCTTGCCATTTGAGATTTTAGGAGTGGATCACACCTCCGCTTAAGAGTTGGGTGTTGTAGGTTGAAAATACGCCTACAGGTCTTGCCCCTTGAAAGCAAAATTGACCTCTTAGAGCCATTTTCAACAAAATCACGATAAGTGGCCTATAAAACGGCTCTGTTTCGTTATTATGTCGCCATCCCGTATTGTATGACACATTTAGTCTAGGTGAAATTTAATTGCCACAGAGATTTATTGATTTGAAAGTTAGCAAAAGACGTTATCTCGCTTTGACGACTTTCAGATGGCTTATAGTTCCCACGTTGTCGTGTCTATTACAGCTTGGCGTGACTTTCAGTTTACATAAATGGCATATGATAAAGAAACACCCGTTAGAACCAAACAAGAATGAAAGAACATAGTATATTATTCGCTCAACCTTAAAAGACAGATCTGCATAACATAATGTTGGTAGTAGGTAGGCTATAAGGTGATACATATTCAAACCGTTAACATTGAATCACATTTAATGAGATCATAACCCAAAGTTTCTTGTATATTAATGAGCTTTCATACTGTAATGTAGCGACAGTCAAATGTTCTTGTTATGTTTCCTTTGTTGTGATTTTATATTCATGTTTTTTCCTTCCAATGCCCTTGTAGTCTAAATGTGTGAAAGGGACAATAACAGTATATTGAAACAGTGTTAATATTATTTAACAACAAACGACCAATCCCAGACAGCACAGACACATTCTGGGAATATACCAGGAATGTTTCCAAAAAATATTCAAACATCCCCAGAACATTCTCACGAGGTACAATATATATTCATAGAACATTCTATGAACATGAGAGTGGGACAGATTCTGTCATACTAATAAGGTTCTTAGAATGTTACTTAGAATATTCTTAAGAGCTCCCAGTATCGTTCCACAAACATTCAATGAATCTTCTCAAAATGTTCATACATATGCTCATGGGAACATTGCGTTTTTTTAAGATATACAGGGTGTTTCGCATAAGAAACGACAGAGCATGGGCATGTAGGAGAACCTAAAATATGGTGATTTAACACAACTTACCCCTATACTAAGGTGCATCCCTGAGAAGTTATAGGCCTTCAAAGTGGGGTTTTAAATTTCGAAAAAATCAATATCTCAGTAATACTTCAATTTAGAAAAACAAAATTTGGTACACGTTTTGGGTGTACCAAGAGCATTAATCGTTAGTGAGAAGAGTTCAATTAAAGCATTTCGAGGGGTTGAATAGTGGCGATGCACCCATAAAATGTGACAGAATTTTTTAACCTATTGGCGGATCTAAAAAATTATTATTTCGTTCTATGGGGAAGAAAATTATAAAACTTTTTTACTCTTGTTATTTTTCCAAAAACGTTTGTCGTTTTCAAGAAAAACCCCAATAACTAACGACACATATATTATCAGTTACTTAAAATCAACAAAAATTCAATAGACGCCTGTGAAATTATCATGTTGAAGAATTTCTATAACTTATCGATAGCAGTTTTTTTATTTCTGTTGTTTGAGTTGTCTGTTTTCTAATAAATTATACTTATTCACACTTTTCCTGATTGTCAAATTTGACCTATACATAAGTTTATTGGAAAATATTTAATTTTCGATGCTTTCTAGTAAGATTGATAAAATATGCTCCTTCACTTATTCGTGTTTTTCTTGAAAACAACAAAGTTTTTTGAAAATAACAGGAGTAACATAGTTTTAGAATTAAATACCTCATAAAATGAAATATTTTCTTAAATCCACCAATCTGTTAAAAAATTGTGACATTTTAAGGGTGCATCATCCCTAATCAACCCTTTGAAATGCCTTAATTGAACTCTACTTACCATTGATTAATGCTCTTGGTAGACTCAAAACGGGTATTGGATTTGGTTTTTTCATGTTAAAGTATTACAGAGATGTTGATTTTTTCCGAAATTTGAAACCCCACTTTGAAGGCCTATAACTTCTCAGGGGTGAAACTTAATATAGGGGTAAGTTGCGTTAAATCATCATATTTTACGTTTACCTACATGTCCCTGCCCTGTGTCGGTTCTTATGCGAAACACCCTGTATATATTTTTTGAATGATACAGAAATTAATAAAATGCAAAGATATGAAATATTGGATTTATCTTCAAAATTTACTGATTTTTCACCATTTAACTGGCCTCTTATATATTTAAAAGTATTTGAGTGTCAAAGCTGTCTAACGAACTCATCCATGGAATTTCCTCTACAATTGAAGAAAATCTTCGACCGGAATGCTCCTTCAACAATATATCGTAGATACCTACATCAAACAAAATTAGTTTATGCTGTAATTGTTAACAGTGTTGTAATTTTTTGTAACTTAGATGAATTTTTTGTTGTTGTAAATATCTCTCGCTTATAACCCTCGGGTTGAAGATAAAATTTATTTACAAAAAAAAAAAAACAGTATTTAACAAAGTCAAAACGATAATAAATTGAATTCTCTAAAATACTCGGCCAGTTGGTGGATCTTGACCAATCTCAAGGCAAAAAACTCGGGACGCAGCAAGTGCGTTATGGTAGTGAATTTTTATTAAATGCTTCAAATTTAAATAACTCAATTTTCTATAAACTTAGAGAGTTTAATTTTAATACGTAATAAGGTCTTTCCTAAGGCAAGATATTCACAAAATTTCATTAAAATAACTTTGTAATTTTCGGAGAAAAAATTTTTTCGAAGGAAAATTTAAAATTTGAATAACTCAGTTTTCTCTAAACTTATAAAGTTGAATTGTAGTACTTAGTAAGATCTCTCCTGAGGCAACATATATAGTAAATTTCATTAAAACAGCTTTGTTACTTTTTCGAACGTAAACTCAAAATTTTCCCGGAAAACTCCGTCCGATTTTTCTGGCTAACGAACTCATCCAAGCCATTTATAAAAGAAAGGCACTTGCCAAGTTTCATCTAAATCGGTTAATTATTTTTTGAGTCATCAGACGGATACATATATATATATATATATATATATATATATATATATATATATATATATATATATATATATATATATATATATATATATATATATATATATATATATATATATAAACATATAAAAATTGAAACTGACCCCGGATATGGGTTCTAGGGGTCCTAGTTCGCACTCATTTGAAAGAATTTTTGCAAAGTCTCACCATCGATACCTCTCTATTAGTGAATTTTTTTAAATAAAAATTCACTAATTATGAATATTGTGCTTTCTCAATATTCTGTGTATTGCCCAGATAGATAAACCCAAATCTTGAGACCTACGTCTTAACGAACTTTGTAGACATGCTTCAAAATATGCAAGAACTATAATTTCATTCATTTCATTGTCTTCAATTTTGAAACGTTTAACAACGCGTCGTGTCAGTATTACTCCATGACTTGACGACTTACTTTTAATTCTGCTGAATTTTGTTCTATTCATTGGAGCCAAATATAGGAATCTGTTGTTAAATGTTCGAACTGTTGTCTCAACTATTCTGTTACATTCACCATATATTGAAAACAAATTGAAAACATCATCTGCAGAGTAACAAACTAGCATGTACAACATTAGTTTTAAACACTGCTACTGCCTATCCTCTCATGTTATCCTGATACTGGAGACGTGAAAATCGTCTCGTCGTTTCTACGATTTCTGTGGTAAAAACTTCATGTTAAAATATTAAATGCTTCAAATTTAAATAACTCAATTTTCTATAAACTTAGAGAGTTTAATTTTGATGTGTAGTAAGTAGTAAGGTCTCTCCTAACGCAACATATCTACCAAATTTCATTAAAATAACTTTGTAATTTTCGGAGAAAAAAAAATTTTCGAAAGAAAATTTAAAATTTGAATAACTCAATTTTTTATAAACTTAGAAAGTTGAATTTCAGTACGTAATAAGACCTCTCCCAAGGCAACATATATAGTAAATGTCATTAAAACAGCTTTGTTACTTTCGAAAGAAAACTCAAAATTTTCCCGGAAAACCCCGTCCGATTTTTCTGGCTAACGAACTCATCCAAGCCATTACTAAAAGAAAGCCACTTGGCAAGTTTCATCGAAATCGGTTGATTATTTTTTGAGTTACCAGACGGATACATATATATATATATATATATATATATATATATATATATATATATATATATATATATATATATATATATATATATATATATATATATATATATATATATATATATATAAATTAAAACTGACCCCGGATATGGGTTCTAGGGGTCCTAGTTCGCGCTCATTTGCAAAAATTTTTCCAAATCTCACCATCGATACCTCTCTATTAGTGATTTTTTAAAAATAAAAATTCACTAAAAACAAGTGTTATTAAATATGAAATATCTTTAAAATAATGCAAGAAATATTTTAATGACATCCGAAACTTAATACTCTTGACTTTGTTTTAACTTCAATGTCATTTGTAATAAATATGTATTCAGTTACCTACACATACATATTTCTACTACAGTTCAAGTTTATTCTTATCTGACATAGTCACTTTAAATCTATCCAGTTTCCACTTGTTTTTCTCTCATATTTTCCACTTTGGATTGCATTCTAAGATGTTCAAGTCCCTCTGCAAATTCTACATCAGAATGTCTCAAATTTTCCTAAGTTATACGAGGCACAGTCAAATAGAAAAAGTCTGGCGCAGCAAGTACATTACGAGACGCTAATATGGAAAACTTTGAGAACTGCTTCCCTGTAAAAAAGAAAGAAATTATAACTGTTACAGGAAAAACTGTTAGATTAAAAAGATACGAAAACTCCAAAACTCTTTATGAGGGCCTTAAGAAACAACCGAGGACAAATTGACGCTTGGATTAGAAACTGTGACAGAGGTATAACTAAGAATGCTAATAATAAATCTAAGACCGTCTGGATGTTGATATATTCAAATGTAAAAACCCCAAGAATTAACCAAGGGGCAAGTACACTAGATTCAGATTTTCTAAATTGTCACGTTTTCAAAATTGGTGCAAATACTTCAGTTCCGGTCGAGGAAGGGCTTTATACTTTTGTGATTTTCACCAAGAGAATTATTAATCATATGGAATGAAAACTAATAGCTGAAAGACGTCCAAGGTTTCTGATAATCTTTCTCGCAAATCTGTGAGAAAAAAGTTCACTAAAGGTGCATAGATTCATACTCTGTGGTAGGGATGGGCACATTTCTTAAAACATCGATGTTAACATCGATGTTTAACATCGAAACCTACTATTGATGGTAGGAAAAACATCGGCTGGAAAACATCGATGTTGAGAAACATCGATGTTTTCAAAATAATTGTGAATTTACCAATTCTATAATTCTATGTTCTTCCGAGAAAAAAAATAGTTTGTAGTTTTGTAGGCATTAGAAAATGGAAACATATTCCGATGCAGATTATGGCAGGTGCAAGTAATACAAAAAATAAGTGGTAACAAAAATAAATAAATGTTTATTGTACTGCAATAAAATAAGAAAGAATGTGTAAAACAAAAATAGAAAAACTTAACTTCTAATTAATGACTTTAATAATAAAAAGTAAACTTCAAATTTAATTCTAAACTGTTAATAACCCTGTTTATATATATATATATATATATATATATATATATATATATATATATATATATATATATATATATATATATATATATATATATATATATATATATATATATATATATATATATATATATATATATATATATATATATATATATATATATTATATAATTCACCAATATTAGTGATAATACTGATAATCTCACCATAGAGTTTTATATACTCCAGTAATCTCTGTCAATGGACTGAAGGAATCATATTTTGCCCAAGTGTTCTCCAGTTAAACGGTTTCTTTCTTGCGTGGCTGTCTGTCCAGCTTTGGAAAAAAAATTCTGCCGGTGCAGAAGTCGCCACTATGGACAAGAATTTTTTCGCGAGAGGGTATACATGGGGACATACATTTTTATTATCTGACCACCATTTCAGTGGATTCTCGGTAAGATTAATTAGAGGATTCTTGAAATACAAAGACATTTCGCTTAATTGTTCTTTCTCTTGTGAAGCACTCTTTTGAACTAACTGAGAATGATGCGCCCATATATTGCCCTTTGGAGTAACTATAATTATGTTAAAAATTTGACCAAACATCATTGTGACAATCTAGCCTACTTATCCGTGTCCTGTTTATTATTTGTCGTTTCACTTTCTATTATTTCGCGATTGTGGTCATCATCTCCTTGCGTTTCTGCTAACAGTGATAACTGTTGTATTAGATTAACTGCTGCTGCAACATTATGAGGACTCTTAAAATAAATCTTTTTGAACCTCGGATCCAGCAAGATTGCCACGGCTAATTGTTGGACTTGTTCAACAGCAGAAAATCGTTTCCTACATTCTTGGAGAAGTGCTACTTTTAGTGAAATACCTAAGGTGTCGTTTACATCACATTCAATGTGTGAGACTTCTTTTTCCAAATTATACGTGAGAGGGATTACAAGACTCGAACTAATATACTTTTGACCACAAATTTCTGTTGTTACTGCTTCTAACGTCTTTAGAAGTTCAATGATTTTATTCAGTTCAAAAACTTCCTTGGCTGTAACCATTGTGGGGGCAGAAGGATGTCTGTTCACTATGGTATTTATGTATTCCCGCAGTTCAAGAAAACGATTAATCATGTAGTATGTGGAATTCCAGCGGGTGGACACCTCTTGTATAATTTTTTTTTCAGGTTTATGGTCGCTTGTTTGTGCCTTCCGTAATTCATCAGCAGCTACTACTGAATGCCTAAACCACGTTACAATTGTTTTAATTTAGATATAACTGATCACAATTCCGAAATAGATTTTATAGCTCTGTCAGCAACTAAATTTATTTGATGAGCGAAGCAATGAATGTGTCTTTTTTTTGGAAAACGTTTCCTCAATAGCTTTTGTCATATTGGCCGCTCCATCCGTAACAAGAGTAGTAACTTTAGTTTCTAGGATACCCCATTCCTCACATATACGTTTTAACACTCCTGAAATGTATTCGGCTGTATGCCGTTCATCTAAAACATATACACCTAAGTCAACAGAATTTATGGAATTGTTATCTTCAAAGTGCATAGTAACACCAATAAAACGTCTACATTGAATATCTGTCCATATATCTGTCGTCAAACAATAGCAAGACAATTTTTTTAAATTTGCAAACGATATGCATTGACAACAGGATTTGTGGGATACGTAACGATGTTTCGATGATTACAAGTAACATCGATGTTAAAAATATAACATCGAAATTACAACATCGATGTTTTAAACATCGATGTTCAATGGAAAATATCGATATTCCAAAAACATCGATGTTAGGTGCCCATCCCTACTGTGTGGTATTCCCCGGTTGAATTAATTTGATGGTTGGCACGATAAATTTGGTGTCCACCATGGCGAGGCGAGGAATATTCGGCTCGACACCCAACTGATCGACTAAATTTTCTGCACACTACCAGACGCTGTTAAAACTAGCGCCGATATTTTCCAGACGACTGGTAAGAATATAAATTGTGTTGTTTACTTGCCATGAAGATCGCGAGCGGTCTTCTGTAATAATTGACTCAAAGACTGAGTTAGAGACATTATATCACTCAAACACAATACTGATACGATGAATCGTGTGCTGCACAAAGTTGTTGCCAAGGAAGCAGCCCTGCCAGGCGTGCTTTGGTCAATCTATCCCAGAGTCTCCACCATCTTTGTGAGGTCAACAGAAAATTGGAGTACGCCTGCATGCTGCTCTACCCACCGGGTCTCACAAAGCGATGTTAGCGCATCTCCTAAGGTGCTCACGAGGACAGCGTTTAGTTTCGGATGTGATATGAGGAAAGCAATTATTCGTTGATAACTGCAACAGCCTCCCGGGTCGCATGTACTTTGGAGCTACGTGAAATGGGGTTGTTCAGCTTGTGGCTGTAGCCATGGTGTCTTGACAGCATTTTTGGCTTCCCCCTGAACTTCCGTGGCGGAACCTCGAAGTTCCGAAAGCGTAACAGCACATCCCTCTATTCGTTACTATACTATACACCAGGCAGAAGTTTATGCCATCGAGATGTGTGCGAGGGAAATTATACAAAAACATTGCACACACAAATCGATAAAGATATATTCAGATAGCCAAGCAGTGGAGGGACCGTTATGGCTCACTCACATTTTAACCTAAACTAACCTAACCTAATAGTGCCGTTTACGAGGAGAATGAAGTGCAACAGCCACAGAACTCTCACTCTATACGGTAGGAGCATTCCAATGGCAAGGGAGGTAAAATATCTTGGGGTCGTATTGGACTCTAAGTTAACCTGGAATGGTCACATTGGAAAAATACTGCGTTATGCAGTCATGACCTTAGCCGTCACTAGGCGGCTATATGGAAAAACGTGGGGACTAAGATCTAGTATGGCCCACTGGCTATACACAAGGGTGGTCAGACCATCGTTAACATACGCGGATCTGGTCTGGTGGCCTTAGGTGACACAATCCAGTGCCAAACAAAAACTAGGCAAGATCCAAAGGATGGCTTGACTAGGCATCACAGGGGCCATGTCTTCAACCCCAACAGCCGCCATGAAGGTGTTGCTGGATCTGCCCCCGCTACACCTAGTTATTATGAGGGAGGCCAGGCTAGGACTATACAGACTAACCTGCAATGGTAGACTAGAGATCAACACAGGCTTCGGGGGCCACTGCAAAATTCAGGAGATCGTGAAGGAGCCCGTGCTTGAAATGAGGTCAGACTTCGCGAGGCCGCGAATCTGCAGGGAAAACAACTTTACAGTGGAAATCCCCGACCGCGAGGCATGGCGGGAGGAGACGCCGGGTATACCACGGGACACGCTCGTCTGGTTCACGGACGGATCCGGCGGGGAGCGTGGGACGTGGGCAGGTGTTTACTCGGAAGGACCGACGGTAAGTCATAGTATTTTCCTCGGAGCCCATGCAACGGTGTTTCAGGCCGAGATGTACGCCATCCTGCACTGTGTATGGGAGAGCAAGAGGAGGGGCTACACCAACAAGCGGATCCTCATAGCCAGGCAGCCCTTAAGGCACTAAGTAGCCCACGGGTAAATTCCTGGCTGGTGAGTGAGTGCCGAGACGAGACGAGCGACCTGGCTGGGCAGAATGAGGTGACCCTCATCTGGGTGCTGGGTCAAAGGCAATAAAGAAGCTAACAGTCTCGCGAAGAGAGGGTCAGCAGAACCATTTATGGGACCAGAACCGGCTCTGGGCGTGACAAAGAGCACTGCCAGGGGAGCCATTAAGTCCTGGGTCAGAAACCAACACAATATGTACTGGGTAGACTATCCAGGGCTCAGACATGGGAAGTCAATAATTGACGGACCCAGTTCAAAGAGAGCTGTGGAGCTGCTAAATCTCAGCAGAGGACAGCTCAGAAACACAACAGGTCTCTTGACGGGACACATGGCCGTCAAGAAACACCTGCATAAAATGGGGCGGTTCGAAGCGGACCTCGCATGCAGACTGTGCGGTGAGTGGGAGGAATCAGCCCAGCACATCTTGTGCGAGTGTAAAGCTCTGGACCGCAAAAGACAACTGATCTACGGTCAGTCTAGACCGGAGACAGAGCAATATAAAACTTCACCCTACCAATCGCTGTGCAGACTAGTCCCAGGCACAGTGATTTTGGAATGGGTGGAGTAAGACTAAGGGTATGCACAATCAACCAAAGGTTGCGGTGCTATCGGGGCGGCAGGGCCGCGGAAGAGCCCTGAGGGAAAAAAAGCTATGCTATTTTGTATTGAGATAGTGACAGTCCACCAGTAAAGCTGTCGTTACTGTAGAAACGAATTATAAGGACAATTGCTTGGGTGTCGTCAACTCATTCGTGTCGTCAACTGTTTAAAAATTATAATATACTTACAATTAGTTTCCTTTTCAAATTTAATTGTTGCGTTTATGTTAAGCAGAATAAAGAAACATTCCCTAACTGTGGTACGGTAAACAACTATAAGACAAGGTAACTTAATAACGTTTATGTGACTGCTCACCGCCTAACCAAAACTTTTAAAGGGCACCCAATTATGGTGGCAAAATGATACAACCATTTTCCAGGTTCTGTAAGAGATAAGTATATCATTGTTGATTATTGTTTACTAGTGGCTAGACCGACAGAAAGGTCTGGTCGCTTCAAGATCGACATACAAATAGGCAGAGACAACCCTCACATCTTTCGGTTACAATTTAATCTCAGGGGTGCCACCGTTAGACAATTTTGTGTATTTTTAGTACAATATTGGTAGTTATATACGACTGGGGTGTCTCTGGTTAAACTATCTAGTAACTACAAACTAAAAATTGTATATACAATTCTGGCGGGAACCGACAATCATCTATAGCCTTAAAGTGGCTATAAAGCGTTTTTGCTTAAACTTAGCTTGTATAGTTCACACAACTTTTTTGATTGTGATACGAATAACATTATTGTATAAAAATTTTTGTTCCGTAAATGGTTAATGTTTTTACCTTTTAACCTTTGGATGTCCATTATTGAACTGCTTTTCTTTGTTTTATTTTGACACGTTATCTACGAAAATTCGCTGAAATAAAATATCTGTCAATTTGTAAGGACATGCTCCCTTCGATTCCTACATCTATGAGCTCCTTACTGCCTTCAGATTGCATGGAGGCGTGTGCGCATACGTCCGTAGCAATCTACCCTGCACCAGACTTCCCAATTTAGAAGCTGGAAGAAAAGACATACTATGGATAAAACTCTCTCTCAGGGCTGCAACTAAATTCATCTGTTGCATTTACCGGTCACCTTCTGACAACAACTTTGTCCAGCTCTTTGACTACCTTTCTGAAAAAACCGACTATCTGATTTCTGAATATCCTTCCTCCGAGGTCACTATTCTTGGCGACTTCAATGTCCATAATAATGAATGGCTAGGATCTTCAAAAACCGATCCACAAGGGAGAGCAGCGGAGGCCTTTGCAGTCAGCAATTCTTTGGCCAATATGGTTCAGCAACCTACTTACTTTCCTCGTATCCCAACACACAGCTCAAATCCTTGGATCTCCTTCTTACTACAAACCCTGAATGCTATAAGATATCAGTCACCGCCCCCCTTGGTCGCTCAGACCACGGTATGGTCACTGCTTCCTGTGCAATGCAACCCGAGGTCACACAGTCATCACACCCACGTATCGTTTGGCACTACAACTCCGCAAACTGGGACGAAATGCGGGATTACTTTTCCTCATTTCCATGGGCGTCTGTCTGCTTCTCTCATCCTGACCCCTCTGATATCTCACAAAACGTCACCGAAATTATCCAAGCTGGCATGGAATTATTTATTCCACGTACACAGAAAACCTCTTCAGCCACTGAAAAGCCCTGGTTCTCTAAATCCTGTGACAAGGCCAGACTTGAAAAGGTCAAAGCTCACAAAACGCTTCTACACAATCCCAGTCAAGAAAATCGTCAAGCATTCAACGACTCAAGAAACCGCTATGTCCGCATTCTTTCTGAGGCAAAAAACTCGTTTAATAACCACATCAAAAACAAAGTCCTCTCAAGCCCCAACGGCGGCAAACCCTTCTGGACTCTTGCTAAGTCTATTGGGAATAATTTCTGCAAGAGCACGTTCCCACCTCTTGTCTCAGGGGATGAAATTGTTTCTACCGCCCTGGGCAAGGCTGAACTTTTTGCTTCGTTGTTCGCCGGAAATTCTACTCTCAACCCACCTCCAAATGTTCAACCACCAACAGTCCCCAATGTCGCGCATAAAATGACTGATATCATTTTCAAAACTAAAAAGGTACGAAAGATGCTCTCTTCTCTTAATACCAGGAAAGCCTCTGGCCTTGACGAGATCCCAGCAATTGTTCTCAAAAAATGCGCACCAGAACTTGCTCCTGTCCTGACTCGTCTGTTTCAGATATCTTACAATAAAGGCATATTCCCTAGTAACTGGAAAACTGCTCGAGTACAACCCATCCCCAAGAAAGGATCCAAAGCGCTTCCTAGCAACTACAGGCCTATTTCTCTCCTTTCAGTCATCTCTAAAGTGATGGAAAAGTATATAAACACCGAACTACTAAAATTCCTTGAAAAACACAGTCTAATCCACGACAGGCAGTATGGATTCCGTCAGCGCAGATCGACTGCCGACCTCCTTTCCTTTGTCACCCATTCTTGGAACAAGTCTATGGAACAACACGGTGAATCCCAGATTGTTGCTCTAGACATATCCAAAGCATTCGACCAGGTCTGGCACGCAGCGCTGCTTAATAAACTTCCGGCCTATGGCCTACCACCAAAACTTTGTACCTGGACAGCAAATTTCCTCTCCAACAGGAGCATATCTGTTGTTGTGGATGGCCATTCCTCTAAGCTGTATCCAATTAATGCAGGAGTTCCTCAAGGTTCAGCTTTAGCCCCTACTTTGTTTCTTCTCCACATCAATGACCTCCTCTCTAGCACATCCAACCCAGTTCACAGTTACGCGGACGACAGCACCCTCCACTCAAATATACAATATTCTAAGCCTGTCTCTTTAGCCCAATTAGATGAGGATCGCAGACTCATGGAGGGTTCTGTCTCCGTGGACCTCCAAAAAATATTAGACTGGGGAAGTAGAAATCTTGTACAATTCAACCCCACCAAAACTAAGTCTTGCTTTCTTTCTCACAAGAGATACAGCAGCCCTAGACCCATCACAATGAACAATCAAGTTATTCAAAGTAATGAGTCCTTTTCTCTTGTTGGCATTTCTGTGGATCGAAATCTTAATTGGCACCAACATGTTACATCAATTGCAGAAGCGGCTGCTAAGAAATTGGGTTTCCTCTTCCGGGCTCGCAAATACTTTTCCCCAACTAATCTCTATACCTTATACACTTCACAAATAAGGCCAAACCTCGAATACTGCTCCCACATCTGGGGTGCAGCTGCCGCTTCTACACTCGCTATCCTGGACTCCATTCAAAAGAGAGCTATACGTCTCATCGGTGACCCTACCCTCACCCAAAGGCTTCCATCCCTTGCCCACCGACGTGCCTTTGGTGACCTCTCTCTCTTTTATAGATATCTGCACGGGCACTGCTCAGAGGAGCTTTCCTCTATAATTCCCCCACCTGCTGCCCCCAGCAGATCTACCAGGGGAACAGAGGGAATGCACCCTTTTAATGTCCAGGTCACCAGACATAGAACATCTTGTTACGCCCGCTCTTTTGTCCCGAGGACTTCCAAGTTGTGGAATTCCTTGCCGGCACATGTTTTTCCTTCTCCTCCGAACCTCCAAACCTTCAAGTCCAGAATTAACAAGCTGCCTCTTTCCTCCTTGTCAACACCCACGGTACGATAGTATTTAGGCTGTAAGCCCTCGTGGTGTGTTGTTGACATAAAAAAAAAAATCTTTTACAGAGGTGTTAGTGAATTTTTATTAATTCACTAATAGAGAGGTATCGATGGTGAGACTTTGCAAATGAGCGCGAATTTGGGCCCCTAGAACCCATATCCGGGGTCAGTTTCGATTTTTATATGTTATATATATATATATATATATATATATATATATATATATATATATATATATATATATATATATATATATATATATATATATGTGTGTATGTATGTATGTATCCAACCGATAAATCAAAAAATAATTAACCGATTTGGATAAAACTCGGCAAGTGCCTTTCTTTTATTAATAGTTTGGATGAGTTCGTTAGCCAGAAAAATCGGACACGGTTTTCCGGGAAAATTTTGAGTTTTCTTTCGAAAAAAATTTTTTCTCCGAAAATTACAAAGATATTTTGATAAAGTTTGGTGCACATATTGCTTTGGGAAATACCTAACTATGTGCCAAAATTCGGCTTTCTAAGGTTACAGAAAATTGAGCTATTCAAATTTGAAACATTTATGTTTAATTTCACCGCCTTTCATTGTCAACAACTTATACGAGATCTAGTATGTTGTTGCCGTGGTAACGGAACATTTTATATTATTGCGCAGGTCTGTTAGACGCTGTAACTGACATTTACCGTATGATATGAGATCGTTTATATGTTTATTTGTTTGAGTCGACGAATTATTTGTGTCATTTGGGAAATTTTTATATACAAGTGCAAATTATTCCTTTATTAATGTTAGTGGGTGGATTAAACAGTGTTTGTTATGTTTCATCAACATATATAAAGGATCGAAATTTTACAAAAGGGCTGATATTATACAGGCTGACGTGTTTCTAGGGTAAAGCTGAATATAATTATTATTATACAAGAGACGAGAAAAAATTGTATAAGTTAATTATAGGGTGTCTTGAGCTGCATCTTATATAATTATTTTGACAATCACCGGCTGGCCCACAAGTTGATCGTTGGTGATCCCTACAATTTTTTTTCAAACAGCCTTATTTTATTGCATTTTTTATCGAAATATGTTTGTAAGAAAAAAAAATCAAGACGCAGTATGTGCATTTTGGTAGCAAATTTTCATTAAATGCTTCAAATTTCAATGACTCAATTTGCTATTAACCTAAGATTTGTTGGTTAGAAAACCAACGTTTAAGGTATATTGTCGAAAAATTTTTGTACATTTTCTAACAATAAGTTATTTTGATAAAATATGGCACATTGTTTCTATTAGTGAATTTTTATTAAAAAAATTCACTAATAGAGAGGTATCGATGGTGAGACTTTGCAAAAATTCTTTCAAATGAGCGCGAATTAGGACCTCTAGAACCCATATCCGGGGTCAGTTTGAATTTTTATATGCTTATATATATATATATATATATATATATATATATATATATATATATATATATATATATATATATATATATATATATATATATATATATATCGACGGCCAAGAAGCAATAGAACGTAACTACAATTTTTGTGATTTTGCGTTTTACGTTGTATTGCCTTCTTTATCAATAGGCACACAGTTTGAGCATATAGAACGTATCGTTTTAGCCAATAAAAACTGTTTAAATCGAGTAGGCGCAATACAGCGTATCTAAAAATAGATGCTTTATGAGGTAATAAAGCTTATCTGCAGAGTGCGCAATAGAACACATCAAGAATGGAATATTTTGAGAGGTAATAGAACGTATCTTCAGTATGCCGCCATAACAAGGTGGTGTGAACAACAGTAGTAATGCATGTTTGACTGTTTTTATTTATATAACAGCATTAAATCATTACTTCACGTAAGTACAAGCTGTCTAAGTTGTTATTAATTTGTTTTAGTATTTGTCGATTTTGTATTTTAGTGAATAATTAACAATTAGACCCGCTGAGTTCATTATTTTAACGATACGTCGTATTCGCACTGAAGAATTCTGTAGTGAATTTGCACATAGGTTCTATTGCGTAGCAATATTATCTGATAAGTTGATTTTTATTTCAGGATGAATCCAATAAGTCGGTTGAGTAGAACACAGAGGATACTAGATTTGGCAGTGTCTGCTAACCATAAAGCTTCTAGACAGCAGGAAAACGAAGTGCATAATTCTAGACCCTTGGCCTTGGCAGAGCCAGATATCGAGAACAACTTTCCATCAAGTTGTACTTCCTACAATAGTTCTCGTTTTCCTCTACCATTGACTGAAATCAACGAAGAAAGTCTACTGAATATTGATTATTCTGATCTAGAAAGTCATTTAGAAGTACCCCTAATGTGCACCGATCCGGAATCAAGAGACCTTATTCTCGATGATAATAATATCTTGATTCAGTGTGATACAGTTCTAAAACGACTCAACGTCATAGTTGAAAACGAAGCAAAAAATGTTCCTTGCAGTAATGAAAATGAGGATACCCTCGAAACGTCAGCACCACAAGAAAAATCTACTAGTGTAATTAATGTACCTGAGAAAAGTAATAACGAAAAGTCTGACAGTATTAGTAAGCCTTATAATAGTGAGGAAGATGATGATAATTATTTGCCAGAATCTTCCAGTGAAGAGAGTGATAGTGCAGAAGATGAAGGGATAATAATCAATAATGAAGATAGAGAAGAAATTAAAGAAAACAAGCGAAGGAACAGAAAAGCGAAGCCTGGCCAGTGGAAAAGAAATGAAACGAAGAAGAACAGAATGGAAGGGAAAAACTATACCGGTTACACACGTAGCCGACTAGGCGTTATAAAATCAGGAATCCCACGGCAGGCGAGGAAAATTGGACCGACTTGTGAGTCAAAGATGTGTTACAAATCCAAAAAAAGGCACTGCCAAGAATTCTCTGAGGAGGATAGAAATAGTTTGTTTAAGCCGTTTTGGGAATCCATGAACTGGGACCAGAAAAGGATTTACGCCATGTCTTTGATAAAACAAAGCGAAAAAAAGAGGAGTTCTACAAATTCTAACGAACCTTCGAGAAGAAATTTTTCTTGCGAGTATTACTTGTATCATAAAAATGACAAAAAGGTAGTGTGCAAAAAAATGTTTCTTCATACCCTGGGCATCAAAGAAACAATGGTTCGGAAATGGATGAATAAAACAGACAACGGTAAAATGATTGCCAGCAGTGATAAATGGGTCAAAAAGCGATATCAAAAAACTGAAACAAACCGGAAACAAATTTTAAAAGACTGGCTAGGAAGCATTCCAACTATGGAATCCCATTATTGCCGCAAGGAGACCTCAAAAAAGTATGTCGAGCAGCAATTTCAATCAAAGGCTGAAGTGTATAGGGCATATTGCAAAAATCGCGAAGAATCTGGTGATACCCCACTTAGCAATTGGACATTTTACGAAACATTTCACGAACTAAATCTTGCTTTATACCGACCCAGAAAAGATCAATGCGATTTGTGCTGCTCATATGAAGTTGGTCAAGTAACGGATGCTGAATATCAGCTACATGTTGCAAGAAAAGATAGAGCCCGAGCAGAAAAAGAAACGGACAAACAAAGTGCAATAACTCATGAAAATTGTTATATTTTCACAATGGATCTGCAGGCTGTGAAGCAATGCCCGGTGTTACCTGCTAGTGCACTATATTTTAAAACCAAATTAACCGTCCACAACTTCACTATTTATAATTTGGCCACTCATCAGTGTTCCAACTACTGGTGGCATGAAGGAGAAGGTGATCTATCAGCTTCAAGTTTCGCATCGCTAATTATCAATCACTTAAACCAACATTGCCTAAATAAGAGTCTACCAATTATATTGTATTCAGATGGCTGCTGCTATCAAAATAGAAACCTAGTGTTAGCAAACGCTTTGTTGCACTATTCAACGACCAATAATGTTGTTATTACTCAAAAGTATCTGGAAAAAGGTCACACAGAAATGGAATGCGACAGTACCCATAGTATAATTGAAAGGAAGCTGAAGAACCGAAAGATTAATCTTCCTAGCGATTATATTCGCATAACAGAAGAAGCAAGAAGAAAACCATGTCCTCTTGATGCTGTATACGTAACACATGATTTTTTTTTCAAACTATGCCGATGACTCGTGTAAGGTGTATGAATCAATTCGCCCAGGAAGAAAAGCCCACGACCCTACAGTAACCGATATCCATGTTTTGAAGTACGAAAACGGAAGTATAAGTTATAAATTGTCTTTTGATGATGAGTTTACAGAATTGCCTAGTAGGAAGAAAAAAAAATTGTCTACTAATCAACCATTTGTGCTTAAAAAACTACATGCAGACAAATTGAAAATTCCTGAGAAAAAGTGGAAAAACCTTCAAATTTTGAAAAAAGAGCTACCCATTGATACACATTACTTTTATGATCACTTGCCACACGAATAGCCTTCTTTGATTTATTTGTCTAGTCTAATAGGCCAACATATTTTACTCATTATTTTTTTATAAACTAGTAGATACCTAGTTTAAGTTTATTTTTTTCTTAACTTGAACTTTGAGTTTACATGTGTTATTTAACTGCGTTTAGAGCCAGTTGATATTTCTTTATTATGAGAAAATAAATCTATGTTTTCTTTATGTTTAATTTTTTTTTTTTTGTTGTTGAGATATAAAAAATGCAGAGAGCGACAATGAAATGAAACTAAAATAAAATATGCACGCTTCTATTTGTCAATAAGCACGACTGTTCTTATCTATGTCTCATTTCTTTGTGACACATTTTTTCGTAAAATATAGGTAGTGCCGTTATTGCTAAAAGCATGCACATTGTTTTATGTTGCTTTCCGCTTCTAAAATCTCAGCTATAATAATGTTATTGTTGGAAATTCAATAATTCTTATAATTTCCAACAATCAATAAGTTTTGTGAGAATAAAACGCATCGTAAATTACCTCACTTAAATCAAAAGCAATAAAACCTATGTGCGACAAAAAAACAAACAAAACGTTACTTTGTATTCTGGTTACTTTCAGATGATGTAATTATGTCTAAAAAACGTGTGATAAAATCCTTATGTCAAAAAAAAAGAATGTTTCTGTAAAATAATGTTTTTTCCCCCTCCTGTAAAATCGTATTTTTGTAGTTACGTTCTATTGCTTCTTAGCCGTCGATATATATATATATATATATATATATATATATATATATATATATATATATATATATATATATATATATATATATATATATATATATATATATATATATATATATATATATATATATATATATATATATGTATCCGTGTGATAACTCAAAAAATAATTAACCGATTTAGATGAAACTCGGCAAGTGCCTTTTTTTTATTAATGGCTTGGATGAGTTCGTTGGCCAGGAAAATCGGACGGGGTTTTCCGGGAAAATTTTGAGTTTTCTTTCAAAAAAAAATTTTTTTTCCGAAAATTTCGATAAAATTTGGTCTACATATTGCTTTGGGAAATACCTAACTATGTGCCAAAATTCAGCTTTCTAGGGTTACAGAAAATTGAGCTATTCAAATTTGAAACATGTTTAAATCATAAGTATGTGGTTGCTGTTGGTTAGTCAATGCTTTTCTTATTGACTCATGAGATTCGTTCATCAACCTTCCATTGACTTCTGCTTCTGCCGCTGTTACAGTCCTTTTATTTAGATCTAGAGTTGTAACCACTCAGACAAACAGTGTTTTTTAACCACGTGGCTGGGCGACTGACCGAATTCATTCCCAGTTGCTGTTGATTTACTCATATTCTCTTAATATGTTTGAAGATGTGGTGTCTACTTCATTCCAAGTCACTATTAACCGACTATTTATGAAATCAAATAAGTACATTAAATCGATTGTCATAAAATATGTAGTGTATTAAGACAAGGGAAAAAGAAATAAAACATATATAACTGTGCACATTTTGATTATATTTTAGGGTGCTTGAGAGAGGTATTGTCACAGCATAATATCTTATTAAAGTTCATTTGTAAATAGGTTTAATTTTTATATGTTTATATATATATATATATATATATATATATATATATATATATATATATATATATATATATATATATATATATATATATATATATATATGATAACTCAAAAAATAATTAACCGATTTCGATGAAACTTGGCAAGTGCCTGTCTTTTATTAATGGCTTGGATGAGTTCGTTATCCAGAAAAATCAGACGGGGTTTTCCGGAAAAATTTTGAGTTTTCTTTCGAAAAAAATTTTTTTCTCCGAAAGTAACAAAGCTGTTTCAATGAAATTTACTATATATGTTGCCTCAACCTTACTACGTACCAAAATTCAACTTTCTAAGTTTAGAGAAAATTGAGTTACTCAAATTTTAAATTTTCTTTCGAAAAAATTTTTTTTCTCCGAAAATTACAAAGTTATTTTAATGACATTTTGTGGATATCTTGCCTTAGGAAAAACCTTACTACGTATTGAAATTAAACTCTCTAAGTTTATAGAAAATTGAGTTATTTAAATTTGAAGCATTTAATAAAAATTCACTACCATAACGCAATTGCTGCGTCCCGAGTTTTATATAGGTTATACCGGTAATCAAATTGATGACTGCTTGCATTAAAAAGACATATTCAAAGCATTTTTATAAAAATTCACTGCCATAACGCACTTGCTGCGTCCAGAGTTTTAAAGTTTCCACTTGACGCTGCCTCGTATTTTCGTGTGTTATATAAAGGACACAACATACAAATGGTATTTCAACTAACATATCTTTCTGCATCTGCTTATTCAAATAACAAAAGACTGTCTCGTATATTCTGTCGCCAAGGTCTAGAGGTATTTGAATATTACACTATTTCTGTCTCACAGCTATCTAGATTAGCATATAAAATAATATGTCATAGTGTGTAGATGACATGAGAAGAATATTGATTATGCAATTTAATTCATTATGAAGTAATATTACTTTATTATATAATTGATATGATTGTAACCTGATTCTAAATAGTTTTAAAAGGTAACGGGCGATCCATCAAAACAAATCCCTTATACCCCAAATTAAAAATGACATGCAGCCTTGGTGACTCGCATTTGTCTATAAGAAAGTTAGTCTAAATAACAGAGTGAAAATAAAACAAGAAGAATGCGCAAGTAATTGCTTACTGGTCATAACCGATTCCAGCTTGAATATTAGTGCAGTTTTTTTTTCATAGCGGAGGTGAATGCTTTTACGCAGGCCGATGGCTGGCGCTTCCGGGATCTGACACCAACCGGCACTGTGGTGACTACCCTTCCCTCCAGGTCGGGACTACCCACTAAACGTCCCCTTGACACCTAGAGACGTGGCGGAAACCACCCGCTGGCATTACTTCACCACGTCCCTAGTAGTAGTAGCAGCAGTGGTGGGGAGGCCAACGCCAAGCAAGTAGGCCACCATGGGCCCTTTTTGCCAACCCTAGCAACCTATTAACCATGCTCTACTCCTCCTCGGTTCCGTCGCCAAACCTCCTCGACCTCTAGATGAAGGCCGTGACGATATTCAATTAGACGGTACTTACCAGATTCCTCTGCCGAGTCCTCGATCCGAACAATTCTGCTCGAAGACTCCCAAAAGCCTCGCATTCACACAGGTAGTGGTAGGACGTTTCCACATCCTCGCCGCATTCCTGGCAAATGGAATCGCTCTCTACCCCTATCAATGTGAGGTGTCTTCTAAAGGCACAGTGGCCTGTGAGCAACGCAAGGATGCGGCGAAGCGTAGGTCGACGCCTTCCGAATAGCCAGACAGCTTTATCTCTGTCCGGCCCCTCCACAAAGTCCCTTGCCTGCCTGCAGCCACCAACCGACCCCCAGTGCCTCTTCATTGCTTCCTCTGTCCACCTGTCTAAGGCGACGAAGACCGTCTTCCTACTTATACCCATCGCCGGCTCCGGGCCACAGAACGGCCGCCGGAAACCGAGTCTTGCGAGATTATTCGCAACCTCATTCCCCGCTACGCCACAGTGTCCCGGAACCGACACTAGTTGTACCTCCTTTGTCCTGGCTAGGCCTCTGAGGGCGTCAGCGCACTCCTGAACCAGTGTAGACCTGATTCTGGCCGCGCAGACTGCCCGGAGGACTACCTGCGTCTCTAACGCTTGTTGTTCTCAAAACTTCTACATCCCGTCTTCATCCTCCTTTGACTTCATTATTTCCCTCTCTCCACAGTATTCCCCACACTTTCACTTGTTCCACCACATTATCTGCTGTTAAATCTCTGCCAATCTCCTTATACATTTGTTCTCTTATTTGCGACCATCTTGCGCACTCAAAGACCGTGTGTTCTGGCGTATCTCTATCAGCACAATACGTATAGTTTTCTTTGTCGACTATTTGCATTTTACTCAGGTAAGACCTGACACGTTCATGACCTAACAGAAATTGGGTAAAATAATAACCCACCTCCCCATGCTGCAGTAGCGGCTCGTGCTTTAATGCATTGGGGGTGTGCAAGAAAAAAAAGTTCAGGATGCAGCAAGTGCGTTATGGTAGTGAATTTTTATTAAATGCTTCAAATTTGGATAACTCAAGTTTCTACGAACTTACAAAGTTCAGTTTTGGTGTATAGTAGGGTCTTACTCAGAGCAACATATCCACCGAATTTTATCAAAATAACTTTGTCATTTTCGGAGAAAATTTTTTTTTCAAAAGAAAACTTTAAATTTAAATAACTCAATTTTCTAAAAATGTAGAAAGTTGAATTTTAATGTATTGTAAGGTCTTTTACAAGGTAATATATCCACCAAATTTCATTAAAATAGCTTTGTAATTTTCGGAGAAAAAAGTCCACTTATTAAGCAACCCGAACTAGTAGCCATCATAATAATAATTGTCTTGTTAGAACATGTAAACAACAACGAAATGATCTAATTAAAATCAATCCGACGCGCAGCACTACACGAAAATTACTGAACACACCGACACGCTCTGTGTGGAATTTGAGCGCACACCAGATTGCTTATTCGGTTGTTTTCGACGATGATACTCGATCATTTCGCACTAAAGTAACGCATTTCCTCAAGAGCGCCGAAAAATACACACCGCCGGCAACTGATGTATATATGAATATTTGGATATGGATGTATATAACGATAACGTCTGCAACCAATCATTAACACTATACTTATTCTGTGTATTAATGGCTGCAGACTCTGCGATCCTCGATATACTAATTTTGTTTGTTGAATGCAGGAGATAAAAAAGCAAATAAAAATTTATTAAAATATAGCATAATATTATTCTTTTTCCACGGCAGGCGGCAGTGCGCGCGCACGGGCGCACTTAAGAGCCCCTGCCATGCTGTCTCGATATCCATGGCTGTATGTGTGGAAGGTGGAAGGAGCCTCTTTGTCCACTGGGATGTTGAGATTTCCTCTTCCCATTCTCGCTCCCAATCCAGCATTGTTTCAGTTCTTACCTTCTTTTTTCTTCTCCTACCTTCTTTTTTTCTTCTCTTCTATTTTCGTGTCTTTCATAAGTTAACTCTTTTGCCAATAAGTGTATAGGGATCGTTCCTGCAATCATCTGTATTGCTTTCGTTCCCACTGTTCTATATGCACTTGCTATTCTGATGGCTACCTTCCTCTGTGCCCCCTCAACCTGTTTGCTACAACTTGTCTTTGACAACACCTCCTTCCATGCCGTGGCGCCATACAGTATGATTGAGTTTATCACACTACTCAGCACTCTCAACTCACTACTCACAACTGCGAGGTGCTCCAGTGGGTTCACCACTCTCTCCTGCGTTGGATAACATTTTCATGGAAAATTTTGAGACACAAAGATCTCTCTTAGGCCTAGGGTTGAACACACTGAGATTATAGAGACGATCTCCGGCGAGATTTGGGGAGTAGGCAGATTGAGGCCCCGTTATCGAGCTACAACAAACCAACCCCTCTTTGTTGACCGCTCTAAGGAGTCGGTAGATTGAGCCCTTAGAGTTCATGTCCTTACATATTTCCTTTACCTCTTGAAAATGGCTCCAAAACAGGAGTCGAAACGTCGATTTTTAATAAATTCTCACAGCCTAAATACTATCGTACCATGGGTCTCGACAAGGAGGAAAGAGGCAACTTATTAATTCTGAACTTGAATGTTTGGAGGTTCGGAGGAGAAGGAAAAACGTGTGCCGGTAAGGAATTCCCCAACTTGGAAGTCCTCGGGATAAAAGAGCGGGCATAACAAGATGTTCTATGTCTGGTGACCTGGACAGTAAAAGGGTGCATTCGCTCTGTTCCCCTAGTAGATCTGTTGAGGGCAGCAGGTGGAGGAACTATGGAAGAAAGCTCCTCCGAGTAGTGCCCGTGCAGATATCTGTAAAAGAGAGAGAGAGAGATCACCAACGGCACGTCGGTGGGCAAGTGATGGCAGCCTTTGGGTGGGGGTGGTAGGGTCACCGATGAGACTATAGCTCTCTTCTGAATGGAGCGGCAGTGGCATCCCAGATGTGGAAGCAGTATTCGAGGTTTGGCCTTATTTGTGAAGTTTATAATGTATAGAGATTATCTGGTGAAAAGTATTTGCGAGCCCGGAAGAGGAAACCTAATTTCTTAGCAGCCGCTTCTGCAATTGATGTGACATGCTGGTGCCAATTGAGATCCACAGAAATGCCAACAAAAGAAAACGACTAATTACTTTGAATAACTTGGTTGTTCATTGTGATGGGTCTAGGGCTAGTGTATCTCATATGAGATAGAAGGCAAGACTGAGATTTGATGGAGTTGAATTGTACAAGTTTTCTACTTCCCCAGTCCAATATTCTTTGGAAATCCACAGAGACAGAACCCTCCATTAGCCTGCAATCTTCATCTAATTGGGCTAAAGAGGCAGGCTTAGAATATTGTATATTTGAGTGGAGAGTGCTGTCGTCCGCGTAACTGTGAATTGCGTTGGATGTGATAGAGAGCAGGTCATTGATGTGGAGAAGAAATAAAGTAGGGGCTAAAGCTGAACCTTGAGGGACTCTTGCATTAATTGGATACAGTTTAGAGGAATAGCCTTCCACGACAACAGAAATGCTCCGGTGGAAGAGGACATTTGCTGTCCAGGTACAGAGTTTTGATGGTAGGCCATAGCCCGGAAGTTTATTAATCAGCGCTGTGTGTCAGACCTGGTCGAATGCTTTGGATATGCCTAGAGCGACAATCTGGGTTTCACCGTGTAGTTCCATAGACTTGTTCCAAGAATGGGTGACAAAGGAAAGGAGGTCGGCAGTTGATCTGCGCTGACGGAATCCATACTGCCTGTCGTGGGTTATACTGTGTTTTTCAAGAAATTTTAGTAATTCGGTGTTTATATACTTTTCCATCACTTTAGAGAGGACTCAAATGAGAGAAATAGGCCAGTAGCTGCTTGGAGCTACTGTACTCGATCAGTTTTCCCGTTACTATGGAATATGCCTCTATTGTAAGATGTCTGAAACAGACGAGTCAGGACAGGAGCAAGTTCTGGTGCGCATTTTTTGAGAACAATTGTCTCAAGAATGGGTGACAAAGGAAAGGAGGTCGGCAGTTGATCTGCGCTGGCTGAATCCATACTGCCTGTCGTGGATTAGACTGTGTTTTTCAAGAAATTTTAGTAATTCGGTGTTTATATATTTTTCCATCACTAACTTGCGCTCATTTGTGGAAATTTTTTTAACATTCATAAGTTGCGATCTCCTCATTCCTAAATTATTTTTTAAAAAATCACTATTACCCCTCTAACGATGCTAACTTTGTTAGCGAAACTATCGTCGGGTCTTTAAAAATGTGTTATGGTGAATTGGGTAGTTTCACTTAGTGTCATATTGATTTCACTAACCATTTGGCTGAGAAAGAAAACTCATTGCCTACATATACGGAAACTTGAGTGATTCACGTTAAATGCATTAAGCTTTTATGTAAACATTCATATAAAGATGTCAGATGCGTCAGTGAGATACAAAATTTAGAACTGGGACCCCCGTTGGCATTGCAGCAACACCCACTGTCTGTTTTTAAATGCAACTGGACTGCTTTATGTTGGTAATACATTTACATTTACTTTACTTTCACTGCTTGTGGTGATATCATCGAGAGTATGAAGTGTTCTTAAAGTGAGTTTTGACATTTCCGTTACAATATTGGCTTTGTATAGACCATATCAGATCCGTCTACAAAGAAATAAGAATTTCCATACGATAAATAGCATACTTGAGGCGTAGGTTTTCTATATGCAATTTGTACACTTCTTGTAGTTTTCAAAAAGAGATGAAAGCCGTCACAGATTTGGGTTTAGTTTAACGAAAAAGTAAAAAAATTCAAAATATGATATAAAACATAGTTGATCATCGACCCCATATAACAAAAATCTGGACGCAGCAAGTGCGTTATGGTAGTGATTTTTTATAAGAATAATGAATAATATATTAGTGATTTAATGTTATTTAAAAGTTATAAAAAACTATTTTATTTAATTAGGCACAGTAAAAATAAGGGAAAGAAGGGCAAGCAAAAACATAAGTATTTATAAAATAATTTATGTTTTATTATTTATAAAATAATTTGGACACAAAACTCAAACAAAGCAATTGATAAACAGGAAATACACTCAACAAAAAATACACTAGAAAACTCACCAAAAAATTGCAGTGGTTTGTACATTGAGGGTGATTGTTTGCATGCAGAAGGGGAACACGAACCCCCAGGACGATGAAGATTTCTACCTCTTCAACCAAAAACACGGGGGGTTCTCCTTCCCTTTGTGCATGCATACAACCACGTTCAAAACATACACCGCAATAAAAAGTACTTGGAAGCAACCCCCTACCAACGATAACAGTAAACAGAAAGACTTAACTAAAGTCTATATGTATACGACAAAAATCACATACTACGAAACATTAAAAGCGCCCAGAAACAAGCCACTATACCACAAGAAGAACAGGCAGAGTCCTCACAACAGGACAAGGCCTTCTCACCATACGTTAAAGGTGCCACCGACAAAATGAACCGAATTCTTAAAACCCGTAATATCAAAACCATCTTTACAACAGTCCAATAAAAACTCCTAAAAATACGACGCCAAACGAATCCCATGGAATTTACGGTATTCCTTGTTCCGACTGTTCCCGAACTTATGGACAGAGATCTCCCTGAGGCCTGGAGTTGCACACTGAGACTTTAGAGACGATCTCCAGCGAGATTTGGGGAGTAGGCAGATTGAGGCCCCGTAATCGAGCTACAACAACTCAACCCACCTTTATCCACCGCTCTCAGGAGTAGGCAGATTGAGGCCTTAAAGTGTCCTTACATATTTCCTTTACCTCTTGAAAATAGCTCCAAAACAGGAGCCGAAACGTCGAGTTTTAATCAATCCTGGACGCGGTTGAACCCGAGGATCAAGTATATCTCACATTAAGGTCCGCGGAAATCTTTCCGAATATATATATATATATATATATATATATATATATATATATATATATATATATATATATATATATATATATATATATATATTAGAGGTGTGCGAAGCTTCGAAATTTCGAACCGAACCCGAACTCGAACCGACCTTCGGTTCGAAAATATGTTCGCACTAGCGATGTTGAAGTTGTTCGAAGTTCGAAATATGTAATTCTCCAAAATAGTTCGAAGTTCGTTGCTCAAAAATACTTCGAAATTTAACTTTACAGGCATTGAATGCTGCCAAAGATAGCGAAGTTGAGACCCCGTTAACTCGGTAGCGGCGCTTTAAACTCGTTATCGGTCTCATTGAGTGGATAGCATAATTTTAGGAGATTTCACTCATGCATATTTTTGACAGTTGGTGGGCACATTGAGACACGACGCAGCCATTAAGCAATAACAGAATTATTTTTCTTACATATCCTAGCCTCCCAACACCTTTTTCAGTAACAACATTATGATGGCGGTGTTCGAAAGCGATCGGTAACGTAAATTTTCAGAATTTATGAGGATAATTGCAGATTGACTTTCGAAAACACTGGTTTCAACATGCTTTATTTCACCATGAGCCAAAACGATCAGCACCGGAAGGCATTTTCACCCAATCAACCTGCAAATTTGCCGAACTCTTCCTTTTTGTTAAAAGAATGGGAATCTTTCACATATCAAATATTGTATGGTACAATATTCCTAAATTTTGTGTTTAAGGAAATGATATATGAACACTGAAGAATTTTGGGTAGTTCCATGTTCGATTTTAAATTTCTAAGAAGTTCGAAGTTCGACTGTGAACCTTAGACATACTATTTCAGAGGTTCGAAGTTCGAGGCAACATATTTGCTTGAGTTCGTTCATAGTTCGGTTCGAATAAAACATGGGTTCGCACACCTTTAATATATATATATATATATATATATATATATATATATATATATATATATATATATATATATATATATATATATAAACACGTCAAAACATTAATTTAAAATTAATAATATATAATAATAACATTTTCTTATTATTATGACAAATAATTTGCGAGGCGTAACCTACATCTCCTTTTACCACTAAATGGATACATTTTATGAGTCGTTAACTATTCTAATGTTAGAAACCCGCTAATAAAAACCAATTTAGTTAATCTAATCATTTTGTAGAAACTGCGTTAAAACTAAATAGACATTTTAAAAAATGACAAGTCGATTCAGAAAAAGTCTGGACGCAGCAAGTGCGCTATGGTGGTTAATTTTCATAAAAATGTTTTTAATAGCAAATATGTATTTTTTAATGAAAGCAGGCATCAAATTTGGTTACCGCTATAACCTATACAGTAGAAGCAATGTACCATATTTCATCAAAATAACTTTATTGTTTGAAAAAGTACAAAATTTTGTCGAAAATGAACTTATAATGTTCCCAAAAAACTGCTCGGATTTACCTAGCCTGTTATATGTTATTTAGTAGTTGATAATAATTAGTAACACCGTATTTAATTACTTTATTAATATGATTAAATGCCTATAACTTTCTTCTCTTTTAACTTACAGGTCTATATATTGGTACATAGTTGGAAATACAGCTAGTCTTCTAGTATAATATTTTATAATTTGATTAGAATTTGACAGTAATATAAGCATAAAGAACTACCTATTACCTAACTATACTAACAAGTGCACTGACCAGAAAGAAACATATTTCTAATGTAAGTATATCATAAAATAAAACGGAATTGCAACTACCTGTGTAATACTTTGTGAATTGAAGACCATGGAAGCAACAAATGATATACTGTTTCTTAATGTTTTAACAAACCTGTCGTTAACCCAGTTCCTATCCTGCATTAGTTTTGATTATGTAATTTCGTTACATGGTCCCGTTGAAAAGAAAATAAACATAGTCTTCAATATCGAGGATAATATCTATTTTGTAAGAACACCAGCACCACCACATTGTCAAATAATTTCAGAAAAAAATACACCGCAAAACTTCGTTGGGGGGGGGGTGTGTTAATCTATGGAGGTAGTGGAATTTTGTGGTTTTATCGGCAGCAAAATATTGACCCTTCGATGCGCATCTTTTAATGAACTTTCGTAGAAAAAATTTACTAGTGGATCGCGACTTTAGAATTGTTAAAAAAATATTGAAATGAGCATGGTCTAGAAACGCTAGAACACCTATTCTGGGTCGGTTTCAATTTTTTAGTGACTTTTTATTAAAAAAATTCACTAATAGAGAGGTATCGATGGTGAGACTTTGCAAAAATTTTTTCAAATGAGCGCGAACTAGGACCCCTAGAACCCATATCCGGGGTCAGTTTGAATTTTTATATGTTTATATATATATATATATATATATATATATATATATATATATATATATATATATATATATATATATATATATATATATATATATATGTATCCGTCTGATAACTCACAAAATAATTAACCGATTTCGATGAAACTTGGCAAGTGCCTTTCTTTTATTAATGGCTTGGATGACTTTGTTGGCCAAGAAAATCGGACAGGGTTTTCCGGGAAAATTTTGAGTTTTCTTTCAAAAAAAAAATTTTCTCCGAAAATTACAAAGCTATTCTAATGATTTTTAACAGATACATTGCCTTAGGAGAGACCTTACCAAGTACCAAAATTCAACTTTCTAAGTTTATAGAAAATAGAGTTATTCAAATTTTAAATTTTCTTTTGAAATAAATTATTTTCTCCGAAAATTACAAAGTTATTTTAATGAAATTTTATGGATATTTTGAGTTAGGAAAGACCTAACTACATACAAAAATTAAACTTTCTAAGTTTATAGAAAATTGAGTTATTGAAATTTGAAGCATTTAATAAAAATTCACTACCATAACGCACTTGCTGCGTCCCGTTAGTTTTTATATTTATATATTACCTATATACAAATTTAAAGTGATGGCCTATTAGAACTATCAAGGAGAACGGAGAAGAATATCGATATGACACTGGATTAGGATCTATTTAGTAAAAATATTTTCAAAATGGCCACATTTCCGGTTATACTGGAAGTAGGTCTCAACTTTGTTATTCTAAATAGGATGACCCAAGTTTTAATTTTTTAGAGTTTTACGGAAATGTCTAAGGTCAATTTGTACAAGTTTCCCTATACCTGAATTAAATATTTTCCTAGATATGAGTTTTTCAAAGAAAATTTGATAGTAAAGTTGAATTTCATAAAAATTTATATATCTATAACCGGCCTTTGCAGTCAACAATTCTTTAGCCAATATGGTTCAGCAACCTACTTACTTTCCTCGCATCCCACCACACAGCTCAAATCCCTTGGATCTCCTTCTTACTACAAAACCTGAATGCTATAGGACATCAGTCACCGCCCCACTTGGTCGCTCATATAACGGCATGGTCACTGCTTCCTGCGAAATGCAACCCGAGGTCGCACACCGACGTATCGTGTGGCACTACAACTTTGCGAACTAGGACGAAATGCGGGATTACTTTTCCTCATTTCCATGCTTCTCTCATCCCGACCCTTTTGATATCTCACAAAACGTCACCGAAATTATCCAAGCAGGCATGGAATTATTTATTCCACGTGCACAGAAAACCTCTTCAGCCACTCACAAGCCCTGGTTCTCTAAATCCTGTGACAAGGTCAGACTTGAAAAGGTCAAAGCTCACAAAACGCTTCTACACAATCTCAGTCAAAAAAACCGTCAAGCATTTAACGATGCAAGAAACCGCTATGTCCGCATTCTTTCTGAGGCAAAAAGCTCGTTTAATAACCACATCAAAAACAAAGTCCTCTCAAGCTCCAACGGCGGCAAACCCTTCTGGACTCTTGCTAAATCTATTGGGAATAATTTCTGCAAGAGCACGTTCCCATCTCCTGTTTCAGGGGATGAAATTGTTTCTACCGCCCTGGGCAAGGCTGAACTTTTTGCCTCGTTGTTCGCCGGCAATTCTACTCTCAACCCACTTCCAAATGTTCAACCACCATCAATTCCTAATGTCGCGCATAAAATGACGGATATCATTTTCAAAACTAAAAAGGTACGAAAGATGTTCTCTTCTCTTAATACCAGGCAAGCCTCTGGCCTTGACGAGATCCCAGCAATTGTTCTCAAAAAATGCGCACCAGAACTTGCTCCTGACCTGACTCGTCTGTTTGAGAGATCTTACAATAGAGGCATGTTCCCTAGTAACTGGAAAACTACTCGAGTACAACCCGTCCCCAAGAAAGGATCCAAAGCGCTTCCTAGCACCTACAGGCCTATTTCTCTCTTTTCAGTCGTCTCTAAAGTGATGGAAAATTATATAAACACCGAATTACTAAAATTTCTTGAAAAACACAGTCTAATCCACGACAGGCAGTATGGATTCCATTAGCGCAGATCAACTGCCGGCCTCCTTTCCTTTGTCACCTATTCTTGGAACAAGTCTATGGAACTACACAGTGAATCCCAGATTGTCGCTCTAGACATATCCAAAGTATTAGACCAGGTCTGGTACGCAGCGCTGCTTATTAAACTTCCGGCCTATGGCCTACCACCAAAACTCTGTACCTGGACAGCAAATTTCCTCCCCAACCGGGGCATTTCTTTTGTCGTGGATGGCCGTTCCTCTAAACTGAACCCAATAATGAAGGAGTCCCTCAAGGTTCAGCTTTAGCCCTTACTTTGTTTCTTCTCCACATCAATGACCTCCTCTCTAGCACATCCAACCCAGTTCACAGTTACACGGACGACAGCACCCTCCACTCAAATATATAATATTCTAAGCCTGTCTCTTTAGCCCAATTAGATGAGGATCGCAGACTCATAGAGGGTTCTGTCTCTATGGATCTCCAAAAAATATTAGACCGGCGAAGTAGAAATCTTGTACAATTCAATTCCACCAAATCTCAGTCTTGCTTTCTATCTCATAAGAGATACACCAGCCCTAGACCCATCACAATGAACAACCAAGTTATTCAAAGTAATGAGTCCTTTTCACTTGTTGGCATTTCTGTGAATCAAAATCTCAATTGGCACCAACATGTCACATCAATTGCAGAAGCGGCTGCTAAGAAATTAGGTTTCCTCTACTGGGCTCGCAAATACTTTTCATCAGCTAATCTCTATACCTTATATACTTCACAAATAAGGCCAAACCTCGAATACTGCTCCCACATCTGGGGAGCCGCTGCCGCTTCTACACTCGCTATCCTGGACTCCATTCAGAAGAGAGCTATACGTCTCATCGTTGACCCTACCCTCACCCAAAGACCCTTGCCCACCAACGTACCGTTGGTGACCTCTCTCGCTCTCTCTCTCTCTCTTTTATAGATATCTGCACGGGCACTGTTCAGAGGAGCTTTCTTCCATAGTTCCTCCACCTGCTGCCCCCAACAGATCTACCAGGGGAACAGAGCGAATGCACCCTTTTACTGTCCAGGTCACCAGACATAGAACATCTTGTTATGCCCACTCTTTTGTTTCGAGGACTTTCAAGTTGTATAATTCCTTGCCGGCACATGTTTTTCCTTCTCCTCCGAACCCCCAAACCTTCAAGTCCAGAATTAACACGTTGCTTCTTTTCTCCTTGTCGACACCCACGGTACGATAGCATTTCGGCTGTAAGCCCTTGTGTTGGATGCAAAATAAGCAAAAGGTTGCAGTGCTATCGGGGCAGCAAAGCCGCGGACGAGCCCTGAGGGAGAAAAAAAGCCCTTGTGGTTGTTGAAATATAAAAAAAGAAAAAAAACGACCAATGATACGAGGCTGATTTTTTTGTGTAAGCATGATAGGATATTGCAGATACCGCTCATGCAGAAAAATGATAAGAATTTTGCTGCATAAGCATAACATATTTTCACTAAATAGTTCCTAATCCAAAAGAGATATATTCAAAATGTCATACCGATATGCTTCTCCGTTCTCGAGATACTTCTAGTAGGCCATCACCTTCATTTTTTCAAACGTCGGCCTATTTCCGCGACTATGGACAATCACCGACGTCAAGGAGCAACCCACTGGATTATTATTAAACACCTAAATGACATAAAGTGTTAATTTATATAGCTAGTTCTTTACTACTTAAGTTTAAAAGCTATGTACAGGTCCGTAATAGGAATTTTCTTGATTAAGGCCGAAAGAAAGACTAAAATGATACTAAACCACAAAGTGTGGCACATCGCTGAATTTAGAATAAAATAAACTTTCAGAATATGATATCAAAAAATAAGGGTTGAATTAAAAAAAAAGTTGATGATGGTCCTGTAAAGACGAAACGTCAGATTCAAAAATTAGCAATGTTACGTTAAAAATGAAAAGTTGCTGTGGAGAAGTGCTATCGGTATCAGTGCAGGTCTACCATTAACGCTCGACAAAAATAATATGTAAAATCAAAAAAATCCTAATTTTTGAAAAATCTTAAAAAACCAAAAGAAATTTCTGCCAAATTGTTGGGCTTTAGAGTTCACAACTTTTCTTAACCAAGTTTGTATCTGCCATCGGTTTGGGGGATCTCCATACTGGCCCTCCTTATCTTGGGCACATTGTGTGTATATATATATATATATATATATATATATATATATATATATATATATATATATATATATATATATATATATATATATATATATATATATATATATTCTCCCTTAGGGCTCGTCCGCGGCGTCGCCGCACCGATAGCACTGCAACCTTTGGTTTATTGTGCATGCCCTTAGTCTTTTTACTCCGCCCACTCCAAAATCATTGTGCCTTGAACTAGTCCGCACAGCGATTGGTAGGGTGAAGTTTTATAATGCGCTGTCTCCGGTCTAGACTGACCGTAGATCAGTTGTCTTCTGCGGTCCAGTGCTTTACACTCGCACAAGATGTGCTGGGCTGATTCCTCCCCCTCGCCGCAGAGTCAGCATGCGAAGTCCCCCTCGAACCGCCCCATTTTATGCAGCTGTTTCTTGACGGCCATGTGTCTCGTCAAGAGACCTGTTATGTTTCTGAGCTGTCCTTTGCTAAGATTTAGCAGTTCCACAGCTCTCTTTGAACTGGGTTCGCCAATTATTGACCTCCCATGTCTGAGCCCTGGACAGTCTGCCCAGTACACCTTGTGTTTGTTTCTGACTTAGGATTTAATGGCTCCCCTGGCAGTGCTCTTTGTCACGCCCAGAGCCGGTTCTGGTCCCATAAATGGTTCTGCTGACCCTCTCTTTGCGAGACTGTCAGCTTCTTCATTGCCTTTGACCCCCGAGTGAAACGGCACCCAGATGAGGGTGACCTCATTCTGTCCAGCCAGGTCGCTCGTCTCGTATCGGCACTCACTCACCAGCCAGAAATTTACCCTTGGGCCACTTAGGTTCTTAAGGGCTGCCTGGCTGTCTGTGGCTATGAGGATCCGCTTGTTGATGTAGCCCCTCCTCTTATTCTCCCCCACAGAGTGCAGGATGGCGTACATTTCGGGCTGAAAGACCGTTGCATGGACTCTGGGGGAAATACTATGGCTTACCCTCGGTCCTTCCGAATAAACACCAACCCCCGTCCCACGCTCCCCGCCGGATCCGTCCGTGAACCAGACGAGCGTGTCCCGTGGTATGCCCGGCGTCCCCTCCCGGTCGGGGATTTCCACTGTAAAGTTGTTTTCCCTGCAGATTCGCGGGCTCGCGAAGTCTGACCTCATATCAAGCATGGGCTCCTTCACGATCTGCTGACTTTTGCAGTGGCCCCTGAAGCCTGGGTTGATCTTCAGTCTACCATTGCAGGCTAGTCTGTATAGTCCTATCCTGACCTGCCCCATAATAACAAAGTGTGGGGGGGGGGTTTGGCAGATCCAGCAACACCTTCATGGCGGCTGTTGGGATTGGAGACAGGGTCCCTGTGATGCCTAGGCAAGCCATCCTTTGGATCTTGCCTAGTTTTTGTTTGGCACTGGGTTGTGTCACCTTAGGCCACCAGACTAGTGCCGCGTATGTTAACGATGGTCTGATCACCCTAGTGTACAGCCAGTGGGCCATACTAGGTCTTAGTCCCCACGTTTTTCCATATAGCCGCCTAGTGTCGGCTAAGGTCATGACTGCCCTACTCTGTATTTTTTCAATGTGACCATTCCAGGTCAGCTTAGAGTCCAATACGACCCCAAGATATTTTACGTCATGTCCATTGGAATGTTTCAACAGAAGTAGTCGGTAATGCTTACGGAAAAATCCTTTTTTGTGTTCCTTTTGTATTGTCGAGTTCGAATATCAGTTTATTGATTTAGGCATTTCTTACCTGTTAAATGTATCTATATTTTTTGTTAGTTTGAAAGGCTGAACCAACACAGATGATCAGTATTGATTACCTAGAATTTGCTTTTGTGCTTTTTTTTAGTTTTTTTATAACAGATATTTAGTTATATACATGTTTTCAGTAAAAATGCTTTCTTTCTTTTCCGTTACCTTATCATAAGACTAATTATCACAATCTCCTTTCAAACGATTTACTTCTGGCAGTACAATTATAATTAAAGTGGGTCCTGCCAGCAGGACTCCAATTCATAAAAATAATGCCAGGAAATATTTAATTCAAATTTTGTTCAATGTACTGCCGAGAGTATGCTACGTACTGCTCGCAGGATAGCGTTATGCGCGGATCGCTGTCCTGCCAGCAGGACGAAAGTCTCTGTACAAAAGTACTTCTAGAAACGCTTCCAGCAGGACAAAGCTCTGTACACTCTATCATTAAAGGCTTGTAAAAGCATGACTCTGTATAATAACTGTAACAAGTATGGCAGTTTTGGAAAGGGGAAAGATTGGTCTTTTAAACTGTGAATAGATATTCAGGCTGTTCCATTTAAGATTCCAAAGTTGCCCTATCCCTGAAAATACGTTTTGTCATTTCCGGTTAAAACGGAAGTGAGTATAAAAAGATAGGTACTCAGAAACAAACTTATAAAAATAAGAAGAAGACTGGCGAAAATCGCATTTCCTTATGTCAATTGTCTCAAAAACTATATAAGTTTATAAAAGGTCAAAATATAATAGGGCACCCGGTATTTAGCATTCGATACCGTTGAATGCAACACATATCTTTTATTTCTAATTGTGTACTGAAAGAATGTATCATCTATCAACAATAGAAGGATTGTCTGCTATTAATAGATCTATTAAATATTTATAATGAGAAAGAAAGTAAATAATGGTTGGTAACGTGACGGTATTGTTTGAATAGAAGAATGACAGATCATCGATTTTTTTATTATTGTTTTATTTAACAGATCACGATTGGTAAATTTCTCCATTGTATTCTCCAAACTTCGCCAATTTTCTAACAAAAGAAGGTTGTCTTCCAATGCAGAAGCGGCTAAGTTTGTAATTAATTGGAAACCTACTGGCGCTATTATTATAATACAATATATATATATATATATATATATATATATATATATATATATATATATATATATATATATATATATATATATACAGGCTGTTTCAAAAAACATGCACCATCGCTCGTGGGGCAATTCCTTACTAAAAAATAAGAAAAAAAGTTCCTGTGCACATGGGCCCGGAAACGCATAGTTTCCAATATACAGGGAGTTGAATTTTTTTTTTTTTTAATTTTTGATAAGTAATTTCGAAACCACTGGATTGATTTTAATGAAACTTGCAACTTGAAAGTGTATTATGAAAGTGCTTATTTTCAAGTGAAAATCTGCTTACAACTGCGTCAGTGGCGTGCGTACGGGGTAACTGTAAAAATTCATTTGGGAAAAAAATATGTGCGCCACTGTCTTTTTCCAATTTTGATACATCAGTTATGAAGCTTATTACATAAGCCACAAAAGCTGCCTCTTGATATTTTTTCGTTCAGGGTATCCCCTAGGAGATATGATTAATTTTATAAAAAGGGGCAAAATACCGATTAGTCGGCGTAATAATAATAATATATGTTTACTGCAACCATAAGAATATGAAAAACAAAACATACAGTAAACATTACAGCAATAAACGTGCAAATAACTAACCTACGTAAAACTTATTGGTGATAAACATTGAAATGAATATTACAAACATTGATAAAAAATGATAAATAAAAAATAAAAATAAAAAATGAAAAAAGTAATCGTAAAGACACCATGATTTTTCCAAACTCTTGTTTTTTGTACATTACTCAATTGACTTTAATAACAAAGCTAAAGAAAATGTTGCAAGTGACCGCCATTAGCGTCGTTACAATTATTTAACCTTCTGCGCAAAGATCTTCTTACTCTTCTGCAAATATTTTGATCTTCTCTAATGCTGTCAAATGCATATTCTATTCTTCCCAACAATTCTTCTCGTGTATTTACTGGTGTTTTATACACTATTTCTTTTAAATGACCCCACAAATAAAAATCGAGAGGATTCAGGTCCGGAGAACGAGGTGGCCATGACACCGGACCTCCACGACCAATCCATCGGTGACCGTATGTGTTGGCTAAATATGTTCTTACAACTGCTGCAAAATGTGCGGGCGCACCATCATGCTGGAACCACATTGTACCATTTCTCATAAAAAGCGGTAGTAACAACGGCAAATCATTTTGTAAAAAGTTTAAATATGATTCATGGTCAAGACGATTTGGTAGAACAACAGGACCAATTATGTGATTTTCAATAATAGCAGCCCAAATATTGATGGAAAATTGATACTGCGAATTTGCAACTCTTAGAGAGTGTGGGTTTTCATCGGCCCATGTATGTAAATTGTGAAAATTTACGATACCTTTTCGCGTAAATAACGCCTCATCAGTAAATAGTACACGTTTAGAAAAATGTTGGTCGTGCCTAAGTTTGTTTAACAACCACTGACAAAACATTACCCTTGGTTGAAAGTCTCTAGGTAGAAGTTCCTGGACACGTGTAAAATGATAGGGATATAAACTTTGATCCTTCAGAGTTCTGTGAACTGATGATGCCGAAATGTTACCCAGTTCGGTGGCAATAATTCTCGTACTTGTACTAGGATAACGTTCAACTCTATTTAATATTGCCTCTTCAACTCGTACAGTTCGGCGGTATCTTCTGCGTCCAGAGTCAGCTTTTAAAGGTTTTAAAGAACCAGTTTCTCTCAAATGTCTTACAATACGTGGGAAAATATTTTTGTCAGGAATTCTTCTTTGCGGATAAGTTTCATGATAAACTCGCACAGCTTGTCTAGCATTTTGATTTGTTTGTCCATAAATTAACAACATATCAGTCAAATCCGCTGGTGTACTTAATGAAAACCATCTTGAGAGGAGGAAATAATATTAATGAGCAGCTCAGTATCAACAAATAACTAAAAACGAAAATACTGCACCGTATCAAAATTTAAAGAATAGCACGAAAACTCTTTTGACGCCTACAAAGCACTTCAAAATTGTAGAATTTAGAGAACTGTCAAAAAGTATAGTTTCATGGCACTTTACGATTACTGTTTTCATTACTCCAACGAATCGGTATTTTGCCCCTTTTTATAAAATTAATCATATCTCCTAGGGGATACCCTGAACGAAAAAATACCAAGAGGCAGCTTTTGTGGCTTATGTAATAAGCTTCATAACTGATGTATCAAAATTGGAAAAAGACAGTGGCGCACATATTTTTTCCCCAAATGAATTTTTACAGTTACCCCGTACGCACGCCACTGACGCAGTTGTAAGCAGATTTTCACTTGAAAATATGCACTTTCATAATACACTTTCAAGTTCCAAGTTTCATTAAAATCAATCCAGTGGTTTTGAAATTATTTATAAAAAATAAAAAAAAATTAAAATTCAACTCCCTATATATTGGAAACTATGCGTTTCCGGGCCCATGTGCACAGGAACTTTTTTTCTTATTTTTTAGTAAGGAATTGCCCCACGAGCGATGGTGCTTTTTTTTTGAAACAGCCTGTATATATATATATATATATATATATATATATATATATATATATATATATATATATATATATATATATATATATATATATATATATATATATATATATATATATATATATGCTGATGATAGTTCAATTTTTTTTTCAGAGCATATCTGCAAACTTAACGCTGATACAAGACGAGACTAAAATAAAATATCGGTCCACAAGGATTAAGTACACTTTGGAGAACCCAATTCATCACAATACAGTTTTTAGACCTGACGATTGTTTCGCTAACAAAGTTAGCGTCATCAGAGGAAAGATAAACTACGTGAATAAAAACTAGAACTACTACTTGTATGTTAGTTGCCAAGCAGTTGCGAACAGCATCCTCTAGAAAGGTATACAGACAGACCCCCCCATTGTTGAGTCTTAAATCCCTGTGATTAAAACTGCATACCTACCTTCGTTATACTGTGCGTCGTTATCAAATATTCCTTCTAAAGAAGACACGGTGGTTATTAAGATAACAGTTCGAACAATGGACTACATAGAACCGGACCTACTCTATTCATCAAAACATTTTTGTTCAAATTTCTAACGTTATATACTTTTGTAAGCATCTAGCTGATGCGACTGCCTGACATTTTTGATTAACTTGAGATTTTCTTTGTCTACAGGATGATTATTATCACAAATATGCTGAGCAATACATGATTTGTCAATAGTGCGATATTTCAGTTGCGCTAAATGTTCAATGTTCAATAAATGGCCTTTTTAAGTTATCGGTTGGATATATATATATATATATATATATATATATATATATATATATATATATATATATATATATATATACATATAGATACGTATAGATACATATATGTGTCCCAGGTTATAGTAGCAGGACTTTAACAGTCAATAGAGCAGATCATTTTAAGACAAAAAGCTCATAAAAATATAAGATCTAATTTGCTTCCGAACGGAGATACGGGGTGTTGAAATTTTATATATTTATTTATTTATTTATTTATTTATTCAGAAAAACGGGACAACCACAATTATAAACATAAGCACAATATTAGCTAGTGATAGTCACAATCAGTTACAATTAAAACAACAATCAATAATCAACTGGTCACATTACAAAACAATATTAAATATTACATAGTCACATTACACAACAATCAAATAAAATACATGCTAGGTATATGCTAGGTGTGGGCAACAGATGCAAGAGACCGCCTGAAAGCAGAAAACGAGCAACCGAAAAAAGGCAGCAACTCTGCATTTGCATTAGCAAAAGTCAACATTCTATTCAGGGGACTGGATATACCATAATTTGTGGAGTATGAAACACCTGAAACAATTCACAAGATCGGGTTCGATAACTTGGAACCCTGAACCCTATCATTGAGAGAATAATACCAGAGTCAATATCACAGTTCAAAACTTTAAATAAGAAGCACATGTCAGCATTCCATCTACGAGACTCCAATGATGTTGAATTTAATGCATGCATCAGCTGCACATGATCATGACCTCCCCTGGCAAAACCCATCCTCCATGAACAAAACCGAAGGAACTTTCTCTGCACATGCTCAAGAGATTCAATATGAACGGCATAGTATGGTCGCCATATGATGGAAGCATACTCCAAAATTGGTACGACTAAAGCACAATAAAGAGCCCTAATGGCCACCACAGAAAATTCCCTAGCCATCCGACACACAAATCCCAGCATTCTCATACTTCTAGAAACAACAGACTCACAGTGCCTAACGAACGTCAGCTTCACATCTAAGGTAACCCCCAAATCACAAACCTCCTCCACTCCTCGCAATGGAACACCATCAATATCATAGTCAAACGAATGAGTCTGACGAAGTCTGGAGAAGGTGACAGTCACACACTTCTCTAATTTCAAATAAAGGTGGTTAGAAGCACACCAAGCAGACAATCGATTAATATCCCCCTGAATTAGGGATGCCTCATCTGGAGAGTTCACCGTCTAAAACAGCTTAAGATCATACACAAAAGTAAAAACTCTGGACGCAGCAAATACGTTATGGAAGTGAATTTTCATAAAATGTATTTAATAGCAAATATGTATTTTTTAATGAAAGCAGATATCAAATTTGGTTACCAGTATAACCTACATTATAGTAGAAACAATGCACCATATCTCATCAAAATAACTTGAAAATGTACAAAACGTTTCCGAAAATATATTTAAAATGTTCCTGAAAAAACTGGTTTCCTAGCCAACGATTCTTAGGTTAATAGGAAATTAAGTTATTGAAATTAAAAGCATTTAATAAAAATTCGCTACCAAAAATGTGCGAATGGTCTGACGACCGCAGCCATGAAACAAGACAACACACACAAAATTCGCTACCAAAACGCACTTTGCCGCGTTCCGAATTTCTTTTGTCACAAACATGTATTATATTTCGATGAAAAATGCAAAAATGCATAAGAGATGTTCGATTTAAAAATATATAGTAAAAACAATGTGCCATGTCTCATCAAAATAACTTCATTGTTTGAAAATGTAAAAAAATTCCGAAAGTATACTTAAAATGATCCCGAGAAAACTCGTTTCTTGGTCAACCTTATAGGTTAATAGCAAATTGAGCTATTCAAATATGAAGCATTTGATCAAAATTCGCTACCATAACGCACTTGCTGCGTCCAGAATTTCTTTTCTTACAAACATGCTTTATATTTCGATGGAAAATGCAATAACATAAGGCGTGTTTGATAAAAAAAGAAGAATATTTCTATCACCAACGACTTTTGGGCCAGCCTGTGATTGTAGAAATATTTTTTTAAGATGTAGCTCAAGACACCCTATAATTAATATATATAATTTTTTTTCATATTTTGTATAATAACGGATATATTGAGCTTTATTGATTTTTTAGGAAAATTCGACAAAAATTATATACCATTAAACGATAAACTCTATAGCTAAGGCTACTGCCAAGCATCAGAGAAAGGGTCTATTTCAAATGAATTTTCTGGAAATATTTTAGTAAAGTGAAGCACAGTGATGGTTGAAACTAAGACTTCAGGGTTTGTAAAACATTCTTCTTGAGACATTTTATTCCATAACCCGTATTAGATTAAAGTTATTTGCCTAAATGTTGCAAATTTTGACGTTTTAAATCGCAACTTTGACGTTTTGAGGAAAACCCCAATTTATTTTTCTTAAAATGCCTTTAACTTTTTTGTCTTTTGACCTACAGAGCTAAATTTGGTGGGTCACTTACCTATAACGATATAAACACGTGTACCAAATTTGGTTTTCCTTACTTTGGTAATTCCGGAGATATAAATTTTTTTCGAAAGAAAACACAAAATTTTCCGGGAAAACTGGGCCGATTTTCCTGACTAACGAACTTATCCAAGCCATTTACAAATGGAAGGTATTTACCAAATTTAATCAAAATCGGCCTATTATTTTTTGAGTTATCGATGTGGTACATATATATATATATATATATATATATATATATATATATATATATATATATATATATATATATATATATAAATTGAAACTGACCCCGGATATGTGTTCTGGGGGGCCTAATTAGCGCTCATTTGAAGAAATTCTTTCAAAATTCAAACGTCGGGATCTCCTCATTAGTGCATTTTTTTAAGAAAATTCACTAAAGATTCACAATTCAGGAAAACCTCTGAGATGTAACTCTGAGGCACACCAGATGTTACCGCAACAGGATTAGAAACTAGAAACATTATCACCAATCTTTACATATTGACAACGACCCGTCAAAAAGCTCTCAATCCATCTGAACATAACACCATGGAAACCCAAAGCAGAGATCTTGGCAATCAATAACCTGTGGTTAACCCTGTCAAACGCCTTGAAGAAATCGGTATAAACAGAGTCAACCTGAAGAGAATTCTCAAAAGCCTCAATGATATACTGCTGGTATATGAATAAATTAGTACCAACTGATCTTCCACTCAAGAATCCATGCTGCTGCTCAATCATCAGGGCCCTGCAAAGAGGTGAAATTCGATCAAACACAAGGCTGTCAAAAAATTTTGGAATCTCTGAGGGAAAAGAAATACCTCTGTAGTTCTTGATATCACTCCTCAAACCACCCTTATGCACAGGGTTCAGGTAACCACTCTTCCACACCCCAGGAGAGACACCAGCAGTCAGTGACAAATTAAAAAGATAGTGCAACGGCTGAGTAACCGTATGAATACACTTCTACAAGAAATAAGCAAGAATACCATCCGGTCCTGAGCACATTCTAGGCTTAATTGACATAATCTTATCATATACATTTTCCATACTTATTCTGCACATACCAATATCAATTGTCCTACTAAAACTATACGATGGAACAACAACATCTGAATTATTAGTGTAAACAGTAGAAAAATAACTAGCAATACAATCTTGAACAATCTTTTACAATATCTTGGAACAAAGTGAGATATTTGTATGCAATTCCGTACACGTTCTCTGTAGACTAAGATCGTTATTTGGTGGTATTCTTGTTGCACATGATATACTGGGTGTTACTTTTCCGGGTTCCGTAGACTATTTGAAATAATAGAGCTTCTTTCACGTACGCCACTGACCTTTTATAATACCTCTTTCTCAAAGAACAATATTTTAGAAATATTTTTGTTTCCCTTTAGTTTTATGCTATCTTGAACGGTTATCGAAATATGACAGTTTTTTGAAGTGGTTATGTTTTTTTTTATAATTATTTTAACACCCTGTATCTCCCTTAGGGAGCTAGTTAGAGGTTATGTTTATATGAACTTTTTTTCTCAAAATGATTCTATTGATTGCTAAAGTCCTGCTACTACTTCCTAAGGAAAATACAGGGGGTTGAAACTTTTTGTGACTTTTTTTTCTCAAAATTTCAACACCCTGTATTCCCTCAGGAACTAGTAGTAGGACTTTAACAATCAATAGAACAGATCATTTTGAGAAAAAAGGTTTATATAAACATAACCTGTGATTAGCTTCCTAAAGGAGATACGGGGTGTTGAATTTAAAAAAAAAACATAACTGCTTCAAAAAACTAGTAATAGTTCCATAACCGTTCAAGATAGCATGAAACTACAGGGAAACAAAAATGTTTCTAAGAGATGGTTCTTTAAGAAAGAGGTATCTTAAAAGGCCAGTGGCATACGTGAATGAAGTTGTAGTATTTCAAATAGTCTACAGAACCCGGAAAAGTAACACGCAGTATATCATTTGCGACAAGAATACCATCAAATAACGATCTTAGTCTACAGAAAACGTGTACGGAATTGCATGCAAATATCTCACTCCGTTCCAAAGATATTGTAATTTTTTTTTTCAAAAATATTACATTACAACACCCTGTATCTCCGTTAGGAAGCAAACTAGAGATTATGTTTATATGAACTTTATGTCTTAGAATGATCTGTTCGGTAAATTTGCAGATTAGCTCCCGAACGATTTTCAAAAAATTGTTTTCAGAAACATTACTAGGACCCCCCTGGATGCACAAACCACAAGAAAAATTTCTTGTTCACACCCCCCAAGGAAGTTACGGGACCAAGAGTGAATGGGGGTTGTGGGCGGAGTAGGTAGTAAAAAGGAAATATGAGCAGAAAATGCTAAGAGAACTGCTTGAAAGCTGTCTATTTGAAGCGATAACCCCATTAAACCCTGCCTACCCCGCACAGCACCCCTATACGCCCCAGGTCCCGTAACTTCCTTGGGGGGTATAAACAAGAAATTTTTCTTGTGGTTTATGCAACGAGGGTGGTTGTATGCACACGAGAGGGGAAGGAAAATTCCTACGACGAAGCAGACACCCCCCCCCCGTTCAACTAGTAACATGGGGGGTGGTGGTGCTTCGTCGTGGGAATTTTACTTCCCCTGTCGTTGCATAAACCACAAGAAAACTCTCTTGTTCATACCCGCTAATGAAGTTACGGCACCTGGAGGAATAGGGGTGTTGTGCGGGGTAGGCAGGGTTTATGGGGATATGGGCATATGGGGATATGGCTTCAAGATGTGAAAAAAACAGCTTTCAAGCCCGTTTTCTTCGCATTTTCTGCTCATATTTCCTTCTTACTACCTACCCCGCCCAGCACCCCTATTCACTCCTGGTCCCGTAACTTCCTTGGGGGGTGTGAACAAGAAATTTTTCTTGTGGTTTGTGCATCAAGGGGGGACCCTGGGCAGGTTTCTGAAAACAGTTTTTTGAAAAGCGTTCGGGAGCTAATCTGCAAATTTACCATCTGTTCTATTGACTGTTAAAGTCCTGCTACTATAAACTGGGATACGCTGTATATATATATATATATATATATATATATATATATATATATATATATATATATATATATATATATTAATAAAGACAACTGAAAGTCAAACACTTGTAAATAAAGCAGATATAGCAGACCACTTTAATGAATACTATGTAAATGTAGGAAAAAATCTGGCATCAGAAAAGATCCAACCAAAAGAAAATCACTGCTTAAAAATAAAACAAAGAAGGTTAATTCTACAATTTTTCTGGAACCGTCTACTCAGCAGGAAGTGGAGAACGAAATAAGGTCTATAAAGGATGGTAAAATGCCTGGTGATGACGAGATAAAGGCTGAAATTTTGAAACAGATTGCTGCAGAAATTTCTATTATACTTGCGGAACAGTTCAATGCTACGCTTGTACAAGGGGTGTTTCCTACGATACTTAAGAAGGGAATAATTATTCCTTTATATAAGAAAGGTGCTACCACAAACGTGGTTAATTACAGGCCAATAACATTGCTTTCAAGCCTGTCAAAAAAAATTTGAGAAGATGTTAAAAAAGAGATTAGTCAAATTTTTTGAGATGAAAAGTGTGCTATCTGACTATCAATTTGGCTTTCGAAAAGGTAGATCGGCACAGGATGCGGCGGCCAGCTTGGTTAGTAACATATACAAGGTATTAAATGAAAAAAGAGTGGCTCTATGCATTTTTGTCGATCTATCTAAAGCCTTTGATACTGTAGATCATACAAAACTTATTCAAAAGTTAGAAGCATATGGGATAAGAGGGCAGGCAGGGGTCTTAATTCAGTCATATTTGACTAACAGGCGACAGTGTGTTAGGGTGGATGATGAGATCAGTGAAGAGAGAATGATAAACTCTGGGGTTCCACAAGGATCAGTTTTAGGCGTTATTATTTACCATCTATATTAACGATTTATTAACGCAAGAGTCACAGGGTAAACTAGTCAGTTATGCTGACGACACAGCAATATTTTATAGCGCAGAAAGCTGGGATATACTGAAACATAAAGCTGAAACAGATTTTAAGACGATAAAAAATTGGTTCTCTGACAACCTACTTATCTTAAATCCTGATATGACGGTATACCTTCCCTTCACATGTTACCAAAAATATATACCCACTTTCAAGTCTCTTACAGTAGGAGAATTAGAGATACAATCGCAAAATCGTGTTACATACCTTGGTATTATTCTCGACAGTCATCTTAGGTGGAACCAGCACATGGAGCATATCGTTAAACGGTTGCGCTCATTTATTACTAAATTCAAACACTTAAGAGGAATTCTTACTCTGAGCTGTTTGCGAACATTGTATTTTTCATTTATCCAAAGTCAACTTATGTATGAAATATTAAGCTGGGGCGGAGTCGATGCTGTGTATTTAAGGAGGCTGAGTGTTATTCAGAAATGGATTCTCAAGGTTTTGTACGGTATAGATAGATTGTATCCGAGTGATCAACTTTTTGATGATTTGGGGATTCTAGATTTGCGGCAACTGTATGCTCGGTCTGTGTTGTGGTTTTTTTGGTAACAAACATACTTATCTGAGGGTTGAACACGGATATAACATGAGAGTGCAGAGGTGTGAGGTTGACAGAATCCATACAACCATAGGCAAAAAATATTATAGATACTATGGACCAAAGCTATATAACCTGTTACCTGACTCGGTCAAAAGTATTGGTGGTGTGGGACCTTTCAAGAGGGCTGTAAGTAAATGGCTTATAAATACTCCCAGGGATAAAATTGAGAAAACTATTACTAGTTGAATGAGGAATGTATACCACTCATAAAAAAGGTAAAGATGTAGAATAAATTGACGTATATTATGTACATATAAGCAGAAAGCTTCTGTACTAAACTTGTAGTTTATTCGTCGTTAACTAAAATCATGTGCTCATTGGAGTAATTTTCAATTTGTAAGTAGAATTAAGTATGTAGAATTTTGGATGAATAAACTTGTTATTATTATATTATTATTATTATATATATAAATATATATATATATATATATATATATATATATATATATATATATATATATATATATATATATATATATATATAAACTTTTTAACTGACCTTGGATTTGGGTTCTAGGGGTTCTACCTAATTCGCGCCCGTTTGAAGAAATTTTTCAAAAATCTCACTATCGATGCCTCTCTATTGGTGAATTTTCTTAATGAAAATTCACTAAAAGGCTTAGGTATATGACATTATATACAAAAAGGATTCAGAATTTTATGCAGAATCTCAAAATGTCATAATATAGTCGGTATTCAATTTTAAATAAGGAAGTTGACATCTACTTCCGGTATAACCGGAAATACCACTAGTCTGAAAACATTTTAGCCGAGTGTCACCCAATTGCATTAGTACAGTGCCATATTTTGAGATTTTTCCTGATGATGGTTTTCCCATAATCAATCGATGCATGTCACGGTGGTTCACCTGTATATAATTTGTGAATGACTCAATTTTTCTAAAAGTCTGCTTATTTTCAATGTAATATCTTTCCCATAACGCACTTGCTGCGTCCGAAGTGTTTATTTAATCATCGTTACCTCGTATTTATGATGTCTAACTAAGTACAGCGGTATTCCAAAGTAAAATGCATATAAATAAAGAGGCAACTACATCGTAACAGCTAAACGCAGTGCACTGTGTGGTTATGGCTCGTTAACCATTGCCTGTTGCCTGGGTATCCCTCTACTTTACCATACTCTAACCCACTACTTTTTACACTTAGTCACCTCTTATAACCTATAAATACACTAACAGTATCGCCGGTCTCTTCAGTTGTAAGAAATATACCTTGTCGGGTCCATTATCTCTCTCCAAGTCCTATAACTCACTCACCATCAAAATGAAGGTCGCCCTAGTGCTGTCAGTGGCCCTTTTGGCTCTTGTGTTTGCCGCAGAAGAAGCGACCGAAAGGCCCAAGACCTTCAGGAGACTCATCCCTGCAGATGTGCTCAGAGGTATGTCCGAAACGTTGTTTATCTACCTTAGCAAGTGATGGTGTATTACAGTGAATTTATTTGTTTTTTTACTTCGATTTTAAATTGTTCTGAGTGTTGGTTGTGTCATTAATTTCATGAAGGTGGTCCTGACAATCTTTACTTTGCGAATTTCGTGTTCAGTAAATATACACTTCAGGCTTGTTCTCCAGTTTCGCTATTTTATTTTAGTACTGTTGTCATTGGGCTTATAAAGTTTATGATTAGTGTATACCAAAGGGGTTTGAGTCAATAGTTGTCTCTTAGCGAATTTTTCGTAAAACGAAAAATTCACTAATGGAGACATCTACGTTTATATATATATATATATATATATATATATATATATATATATATATATATATATATATACAGGGTGGCGCAATGAAAACGAAACAGACCGATTTGCGTCCAGAGAAATTTGTTTTAAGAAACGCAGAAACACGTCAATTTTAATATTGAGGGGGACATCTTTTGACATAAAACTCAACTTTGTCGCATCAACCCCTTAAGAGTGGTGATAACAACCCTTATATTTTAAATAGGGAACATGGGTCGACTGTTACATTATTTGAAAGATCTTTCTTTTCTGAATTCAGCATACTAATTTTTTTGGAAGTTTTATCAACTCGTTTAAAAATTATTCACAGTTGGAGTTGCAAGAACGTATTTCATTCATTGTGATAAGAAATGAACTAATTAGTCAATTTTTCGTTAAAAAAAACTAAAATAAAACCAAACGTTCAAAAATGTTTATTCGGTTAAGTAAGTGTTCAAATTGTTGACCACCAGCTTTCATAAAAAAGAACAAATTTTGTTCAAAACGAGCTCTGGCCGTTTGTAGCATTTGTGGAGTTATTAGGCGGCATTCTTTAACAATGCGTCGTCGTAATTTTTCCATAGACTCCGGTTCGGTTGTGAAATTTCTACTCTTTAAATGGCCCCATAGAAAGAAGTCTAAAGGAGTTAAATCCGGTGATCTAGGAGGCCACTCAATAGCACCTCTACGCCAAAACCATTGCTCTGGAAACTCTCTGTTCAAAAACTCTCTGACACGTTGTGAAAAATGCGGAGGAGCTCCATCTTGTTGAAATTCTAATTGATTTTCTTGATAGCGATCATCATTTTTAACAATGTTAATTAGTAGAGGGTAAACGATATCTTCTAGTAACTCCAAATACGTTTCGCCACTCAAATTGCCATCAAGAAAAATTGGTCCGATTAAACGGTCTCCAAAAATGCCAGTCCAGGCATTCAATTTCTGTGGAATTTGAGTGTGGACTTCGTGAAAATTTATTGGATTATTATCTGCCCAATAACGACAATTATGACGATTGACTGTAGAGTTTAATAAAAACGTAAACTCGTCTGAAAAACAGATATTGAACAGAAAGTTCCTGTTGTCAGCTATTCGTGCAGTCATAACTTCACAAAACTCCAGTCGCCGATCAAAATCATCTTCATTCGGTTGTTATACAAGATGAATTTTATACGGGTGAAATTTATGATGCTTTAATATTCGCTGAATAGTTCTTCTTTTGATGTTTGAAACAGTGGCCAATTTTCTCGTGCTCAAAGTTGGGTCTGCAGCAATTTGTCCTAAAACTTCAATCTCAGTAGTCTCATTTCTAACCGGAAATTCACGTTCAGGATCCCGTTTTTTGTTATCTACTGAACCACTTTGTCGAAACTTTGCAACTAACTCCAAAATGTATTTTCTGTTAATATGTCTGTTCGGATGTCGTTCATTAAACAAATTTGCGGTACGGTTGGCACAATTATCGTTTTTGAAAACAAAATAGTAATTATTTCACCTCTTTCTTTAGAGAATACACCATTGTGAAAATAATTTTCGGTAGTACTATAAAGTATCAAACCGACCGATAAACTGAAATTATAAACCGCATTTCTCTCATTCCGATAAGAAATGTTCTGATAGTCAATTTTTTGCTTACAAACCAACAAAACATTGACTATCAGCACATTTCTTATCGCAATGGGTGAAATGCGTTTTTGCATCTTTAACTGCGAATAATTTTTAAATGAGTTGATAAAACTTCCAAAAAAATTAGTGTGCTGAATTCAGAAAACAAAGAGCTTTCAAACGATGTAACACTCGACCCATGTTCCCTATTTAAAATATAAGGGTTGTTATCACCACTCTTAAGGGGTTGATGCGACAAAGTTGAGTTTTATGTCAAAAGATGTCCCCCTCAATATTAAAATTGACGTGTTTCTGCGTTTCTTAAAACAAATTTCTCTGGACGCAAATCGGTCTGTTTCGTTTTCATTGCGCCACCCTGTATATATATATATATATATATATATATATATATATATATATATATATATATATATATATATATATATATATATATATATATATATATATACAGTCGACTCATGTTCCCTATTTAAAATATAAGGGTTGTTATCACCACCCTTAAGGGGTTGATGTGACAAAGTTGAGTTTTATGTGGAAACATGTCCCCCTCAATATTAAAATTGACGTGTTTCAACGTTTCTTAAAAAAAATAATTATTTGGAACAACATCGGTCTGTTTCGTTTTCAATGCGCCAGTCTATATATATATATATATATATATATATATATATATATATATATATATATATATATATATATATAGTAAAAGTCTGGACGCAGCAAGTGCGTTATGGTAGTGACTTTTCATTAAAATGTTTTCAATAGCAAATATATCCATTTTAATGATAGCAGGCATTAAATTAGGTTACCTGTATAACCTATACCTATAGTAGAAACAATGCACCACATGTTATTGAACTAACTTTATTGTTTGAAAAAGTACCAACATTTTCCGAAAATACGCTTAAAATGTTTCCGAAAAAAATTATCCGACTTTCCTGGCCAACGAACCTCTTAAAGCAATTTAATCCCGAAAAGCTTTTCGACAAAAGGCGCAAAAAAATTCCATGAAAAATTCCAAAAAATGTTTTTTACGCAAATCCGAAAACATTTTTTTATGATGACTTAGTAAACATTGTAACATTATATTATTATGTCCCTCACTTCTGGAACACAAAATACAGGATGTTTCATTTGAAACAATTGAGTTACGGCAGTTTAATCTTTTTTAAATTCAGTCATTATTTGGGAGCGCCTTGTATACGGTATTTCGATTTTTTTCGACGAAACATATAAACGAAGACCTCCCAGAATGCGTCAGTTTTATGGGACTCGGGATCTATTGATCAAAACGCCGTATGATAATTTTTGATATATACCGAAAATGTGAAAGTTAGAAAATAATTGAAATAACTTGAAAACGGCGAACACTATAACATTTTTTCCCTACAAAAACCCGCATTATAATTCGATGAAAAATGAAAAAATTCAATAATATAAGGGGTGTTCGAAAAAAAGAAAATTTATATCACCAACGACTTATGGGCCATCCTGTGGTTGCTAAAATCATTTTATAAGATGCAGCTCAAGATACCATATAGTTAACGTACACAATTTTTTCTCGTATTTTCTATAATAACGGATATATTGAGCTTTACCGTAGAAATGCGTCACCCTGTATATATGTCAACAGATAAAACTGAAACTAACCTCGGATCTGGGTTCTAAGGGGCCTAGTTCGCACTCATTTGAAGAAATCTTTTCAAAATACAAAAGTCGCATTATTCTCTTTGGCGAATTTTTCCTACGAAAATTCACATAAACTTATAAGACTATTAAACTAAAAACTATATAGCTAAAACTACCGCCAAAGCATCAAAGAAAGGGTCTACTTGAAAATTAATTTTCTGGAAATATTTTAGTAAAATGAAGGACAAGGACGGTTGAAGCTGAACCTTTTAAGGGTGTGTAAAACACTCTTCTTGCAACATTTCCTCTACATAACCCGTATTCCCTTCAGGTTCTTTGCGTCAAAGTTGCCAGTTTTGACGTTTCAAATCGCGACATTGACGTTTTAAGAGGAAAACCACAAAAATGTTTCCTTTAAAAGCCTATTACTTATTTCCTTTTAACTAACAGATCTAAATTTTGGAGTGTACCCTACATTTTATAAAATAAACCGGCGTACCAAATTTGGTTGCCCAAATTTGTTATTTCCTGAGATATACAAATTTTGCGAAAGAAAACTTAAAATTTGCCGGGAAAGACTTGGCCGATTTTCCTGATTAACGAACTTATCCAAGCCATTAACAAAAGTAAGAAAGTAAGATACCTGCCAAATTTCATCAAAATTGGCTCATTATTTTGTCGGTGTGATACACACACAGATATATATATATATATATATATATATATATATATATATATATATATATATATATATATATATATATATATATATATATATATATATATATATATATTGTTACATATATATTTATTTATTTTATCTCCGAAATAAATAAAGCTATGGTAACCAAGTTTGGTACGTATCTTTACATTATAAAAAGTAAACTGTGCACCGCAATTTAAATTTCTATGTTAAAAGAAACAAAAGTTATAGGCACTTAATTAAAAAAATGTTTGGTAGCAGACCATTTATATAAAAATTCACTGCCACAATGCACTTGCTGCGTCCAGACCTTTTTGTACATTTGTTTTGGAATTCCTGGTGGCTTTATGCTTGAAATGGATGTGACTTTTTGGACATAAGTAGAGCATACTGTGTTTTATAACTTAAGATTAATTTGGTTTAAGTCTGATGACAACTAAAGAAAATATTAGGGTGTTACACCCTAATAAGTGGGACACTCTGTAGATATTCAGTATTCGATTGGGCAACGTTGAATGCAACTCGCGCCTTCTATTCTATTATTATTTCAAATAACGGCGAGTTTACATTTTTTCGAATATAAAGAAATTGAAACGAACTAGATTCCTGGCAAAATTACAAACTTCGGCAACGTTGCGCTCGACATTAAACAAATTAACTTTTACTGGCCCACATTATGATACTTCAGACGTATAAAAAACGTAAGCACTTTTGTCATAACAAGGTGGCAGTTCCTACAAACCATTTATTAACCTACTCCACGTCAGAATATTCTAGAACATGAATTTTGATCAGTCTCAGTCAAGTGTTGCCGTCTATTTTGATTATTATTATTACCATATGCTTGTAACGTATGTATATCATGAGGAAAAGAAAGTTAAAATTTTCCGTATGCATTTTTATATGGTCAAGTTACTTTCTTCTGTCTGAAGCAACCGTATATGAAACATGAAATTATAGAAACTTGCTAGCAATTTCATAGAGTTCCTACCTACTTTATGGTTGTAACTGACTTTTAGCCTATTGTTTCATATTTTTATTCGAATATACAGTATGCCCCGGATGGGGTCGCCAAGAGAAAAAACTTTCTTACTTTTCATTTTACGAGAAAAATATAGTCTTTATCATACTTTTTTCTTATCCTAAAACGGCTAAATCAGTTCTCACCGTTTCAAATTTCCGTCCCGTTCCAGAGAAACAAGGTCGATTTAGTTTAACCAACTGAAAGAAGCAAGGTTATTACTGTAATTTGAGAACGGCAAGTAGCACGTTTTATCCATATTGCTTCACAGACATTTAAACTGTAAGAGTTTTACTATTCCAGGAAAATCTTTTGCATCACAATATTTTGTAATTCCTCCTAGGACTGAGCAGTATAGAACAGCACAGTGTCGTCAGCAAATCTCGTGATTTTTGCCTTTGTATGAAAAAAAAAGGGTTCGGGACGCAGCAAGGGCGTTATGGTAGTAAATTTTCATAAAAATGTTTTTAATAGGAAATATATTTTTTTACGAAAGCTTACATCAAATTTGGTTACCAGTATAACCTATACACGAGAAATAATGTACAATATTTTATTAAAATAACTTTATTGTTTGACAATATACAAAAATCTTTCGAAAATAAACTTAAAATGTGCCCAAAAAACTGGTTTCCTGGCCAACGAACCTTAGGTAAATAGTAAATTAAACTATCGAAAGAAACATTTTATGAAAAATCGTTACCATAACGCACTTGCTGAGTTCCGAATTTATTTTCTTACAAACATGCATTATCTTGCGATGAAAAATTCAAAATTTTCAATAATATAAGGCGTGTTCGATTAGGAAAAAAAATTGCATCACCAGCGGCTTATGGGCCACCTGTGATTGTAAAAATAATTTTATAAGATGCAGCTCCAGACATCGTATAATTAACATATACATTTTTTTCTCATATCTTGTATAAGAATGGATATATTGAGCTTTACCCTAGAAACCCGTCTGCCTGTATATATGAAAACAAATTAAAACTGAAACTATCCCGGATATGGGTTCTATGGGGCCTAGTTCGCGCTCAAAGAAATCTTTTCAAAATTCAAAAGTCACTAAAATTGTATCCAACTCTATGAGTAAAATTGTGATGGCCAAAAATAAATAAAACTCTGGACGCAGCAAGTGCGTTATGGTAGTGAATTTTCATAAAAATGTTTTTAATAACAAATATGTGTTTTTTTAAGAAAGCAGGCATCAAATTTGGTTACCAGTATAACCTATATAGTAAAAGCAATGTGCCATGTTTCGTCAAAATAACTTTATTGTGGGAAAATGTTCAAAAATTTCCAAAAGTAAACTTAAAGTGTTCCCGAAAAAACACGTTTCTTGGTCAACCTTATAGGTTAATAGCAATTGGAGCTGTTCAAATATGAAACATTTGATCAAAATTTGCTACCATAACGCACTTGCTGCGTCCAGAATTTCTTTTTTTACAAACATGCATTATATTTCGATGGAAAATGCAAAAATGCAATAACATAAGGCGTGTTTGATTTAAAAAAAAAAGGAAATTTGTATCACCAACGACTTATGGGCCACCTGTGATTGTAGAAATATTATTTTAAGATGTAGCTCAAGACACCCTATAATTAATATATACATTTTTTTTTCATATCTTATATAATAACGGATATATTGAGCTTTATTGATTTTTTACGAAAATTCGACAAAAATTATATACCATTAAACGATAAACTCTATAGCTAAGGCTACTGCCAAGCATCAGAGAAAGGGTCTAGTTGATATGAATTTTCTGCAAATATTTTAGTAAAATAAAGGACAATGACGGTTGAAACTAAGACCTTAGGGTTTGTAAAACATCCTTCTTGAGACATTTTCTTTCCATAGCCCGTATTAGATTCAAGTTATTTGCCTAAATGTTGCCAATTTTGACATTTTAAATCGCCACGTTGACGTTTTGAGGAAAACCCCAATTTATTTTTCTTTAAATGCCTATAAGTTTTTTCCTTTTGCCCTAAATAGCTAAATTTTGGTAGGTAACTTACCTATAAGAATATAAACCTGAGTACCAAATTTGGTTGTCCTTACTTTGTTAATTCCGGAGATATAAATTTTTTTCTAAAGAAAACACAAAATTTTCCGGGAAAACCTAGGCAGATTTTCCTGGCTAACGAACTCATCCAAGCCATTTGGAAAAGGAATTTTTTCACCAAATTTAATCAAAATCGGCCCATTATTTTTTTAGTTATCGGTGTGATACATATATATATATATATATATATATATATATATATATATATATATATATATATATATATATATATATATATATATATATATACAGGGTCGCTGATAAGTCTGGAAACGGTCGATTATCCGGGAAAATATACAAGGTGTCGAAAAAAGTTTTATACAAAAGTTTTTGGGTTCTTCAATGTCTACTAGGCGGTGATAATTTCATTTATACAGGGTTGGTCATACAGGCGTGGCACACCAATATTAATTTTTTTTAATGGAACACCCTATATATTATTCGATATTTCAATCCTTCTCTTAATTTTGAGCAACATTTATCAGAAGCATGATGTACATAAACTCAATCGTTTCCGGGTAAAAAAATAAATAAAAATAAACGCTATTGTTTTTAAAATCTATTGGATGAAGAACAAAAATAAATGAAAAGTAGAATATCTCTTGAAAACAATCTGTGAGTGTGAAAAGAACCGGTTGCGATGTTTTTAACATTGTTTGGAATCCTATTTTATAAGATGTTCAAAGTGTTCTCCATTGACCTCCTGACAATAATGAATTCGCTTAACAAAACATTGCACTGCATTTACAAGAGCGTTTTGAGGAATGTTATTAATTTCATGCACAATCCTTGCTTGCAACTCTTCAATATTCCGCGGTCTATTTTGGTAAATTAAATTTTTTACATGACCCCACAAAAAAAAGTCAAGCGGCGTCATGTCGGGAGACCTAGCTGGCCATTCAATAGTTCCCCTGCGCCCTATCCATCTGCCAGGAAAGGTTTGATTCAGATATTCCTGTACCTCAATTCCAAAATGAGGGGGTGCCCCATCCTGCTGAAACCATATTTCTTCCGCTGGTAGATTTGGGTCGTTATTGTTCGGAAATAATCGACTTACGTCTGGAACAATTGATTCTTGCAAAAGTGTCAAATATCGAGCAGAGTTCAAATTACCGTGTATAAAATAAGGTCCTATGATATGTCCACCAATAATAGCACACCAAACATTTACTTTTTGCGGTCTTTGGGTGTGAATTTGTTCCATCCAATGTGGGTTTTCGTCTGACCAGTACCTACAGTTGTGTCGGTTGACTTGTCCATTCAAACAAAATGTAGATTCGTCGGAAAACAAAATGTGGTTGGCAAAGTTAAAATTTTGGCGTAACTTCTCCATAATAAGTTCACAGAACTCGATTCTGCGAGCAAAATCGTCTTCACTCAGTTCTTGCAATAAATGAATTTTATATGGACGGAACTTTTCCCGCTTCGTAATCTTTTGAATTGAATATCGACTCATATTGTGATTTAAAGCCAATTGCTGTGCCGAAGTTTTCGGATTTTCCACCACATCCAATATTACATTCAAAGAATTTTCTTCATTTGTAACGGTTACTGGCCTTCCAGTTCTAGGTTTATCCTTGATACCGCCAGTTTCGTGAAAACGATGCAAAGTTTTCGAAACTGTGGATTTGGAGATCGATTCCCGCTCAGGATGCAACTCATTGAACATAATCACCACTTGAGCAAAACTTCGTGTTCTATCACCGTACCCTATCATCATTAAAATTTCGATACGTTCGGTTTCACTTAAACTTGCCATTTTGCACAAAAACTGTTGACACTAAATTACTAATGTTTCAAAACTGTTGACACTGAATGAATGTTTGACATTCGTTGTCCTGGAAACATTTTAAAACAAAAGAATAATACTGCGTTTCTTATGGGCATCCTATGTTATCTTGGGATTCCAAACAATGTTAAAAACATCGCAACCGGTTCTTTTCACACTCACAGATTGTTTTCAAGAGATATTCTACTTTTCATTTATTTTTGTTCTTCATCCAATAGATTTTAAAAACAGTAGCGTTTATTTTTATTTATTTTTTTACCCGGAAACGATTGAGTTTAGGTACATTATGCTTCTCATAAATGTTGCTCAAAATTAAGAGAAGGATTGAAATATCGAATAATATATAGGGTGTTCTATTAAAAAAAAATTAATATTGGTGTGCCACGCCTGTATGACCAACCCTGTATAAATAAAATTATCACCGCCTAGTAGACATTGAAGAACCCAAAAACTTTTGTATAAAACTTTTTTCGACACCTTGTATATTTTCCCGGATAATCGACCGTTTCCAGACTTATCAGCGACCCTGTATATATATATATATATATATATATATATATATATATATATATATATATATATATATATATATATATATATATATATATATATATATATATATATATATATAAACATATAAAAATTGAAACTGACCCCGGATATGTTTTCTGGAGGGCCTAATTAGCGCTAATTTGAAGAAATTTTTTCAAAATTCAAAAGTCGGGATCTCCTCATTAGTGAATTTTTTTAAAGAAAATTCACTAATATGAATGTAAGAAGAAGAGCATGCCTACGTTTGTATTACAAATGTCAGAAAACAAAATACTTATTTACATGTCACTTTGAAAGTAGATCTGACATTTATCAAAATAATTTGTCAGTTGAATATGACATGTACTGTTGCCGTGGACTACTATTGTACACTATTGTATTACGCCTTATAAGAATCTTGTTTTTTTTTGGAGTACGAAAGCGCTTATTTTACTGTTTAAACATTTTTCGATCCCTTAACCTGAAAGGGTTTTGGTCTCATTTAATGTTGTTTCATTATAGAGTCACAGTAGGTTTTAGAATCTAGAAATTCTTCTATTTTGTGTGACATACCTAGAACAGGTTTTATTTTCCTTCAATTATAAATGACAATTTTAAGTAAATTCCTATATTTTCTGTGCCCAATACGTTGAACGGATGCGAAACGGGAGAAGGAAATTTCATTTAAAGTTAAAAGGACGAAGAGAACTTTATTCGAGGCACGAGCGTTGTTTCCATTTTTTTAATATTAATAACATTTATAGGTAAATTATCAGATTAGCGTATTGTTCGTTTTTTGAAAAAAAAAATCAGAAACATGCTTAGAGGAACCCCTTTATGCATTAACCATCGGACAAATGCTGTGATCTCAACTCCACGATACAGTTAAGAGACCTAAAGTAAATTTGAGGTTCTGTGCAAGTTAAACATGCTACAACTGAGCTAGAAATGCAAACTGTAAAAAATTCACCGTACAGAAGTCCATAGAAAGGAGAAACTACTTACCAACACCGTTTCTTCATAAAAAATTCACTTTGCCCAATTTAAAAAAAAAACGCTAAATAATAAGCGTAATCTGATTCGTTAAAATTTAATAAATAACTGAAACTGCTACCAAAGCATTACATAAAGGGTCTATTTTAAATTAATTTTCTGCAAATAATTTAATAAAATCAAGAACAATGAAGATTGTAGCTGAAACTTAAGGCTTTTTAACTTCTTACGACATTTATGCTGCATAGCCGTTCATGTAGATTCTCTATCTAGAACATGTCAATTGTGACGTTTTAATAATAAAAACTAAAAAGCTTATAACTTTTTTTTATTTTAACGTAGAGATTCAAATTTTGGTGCATGGTTTTCTTTTTATGATATAAACCCTCGCACCCAATATAGTAGCCCTAACTAGTCCGATTTTCCTCGCTAACGAACATATCCAAGCCACTTGCGAAAGGAAGGTGCCTACCAAATTTTATCAAAATCGGCGCATTATTTTTTGAGTTAGCGGTGTGACACATATATATATATATATATATATATATATATATATATATATATATATATATATATATATATATAACATATAAAATCTGAAACCGACCTCGGATTTGGGTTCCAGGTTTCAGGGGTCCCAAATAGCGCTCATTTGAAAAAATAATTTCAAAATTCAAAAGTCGCGATCTCATCGTTAGTGAATTTTTTTTAAAAGAAAATCCACTAAAAATAGATCATCAGCATATATATTAAATAAAACGGGTCCAAATACTCTGCCCTATGGAATACCACAATCAGTGTTTTCTAACAACTGAATGCGCCCCCTATGAGCACAAATTGCTTTCTGTATTAAATATAACAGTTCGTAACCTTCAATGTTATTCCCCTCAACCCAATCTCCTCCAAACTCAGAAAAAGTTCAGCATGATCAATTGTATCAAACGCTTTAAACAAATTCAGAAATATACAAAGCGATGATTGCTTTTAATCCAGCGCCACGTACACTCTGGAAATTACGTCCAAAATGGCGTCCTGAGGTGGGAGATAGAATTACAGCACCTTTTAAAAAACTCTGGACGCAGCAAGTGCGTTATGGTAGTGAATTTTCATAAAAATGTTTTTAAACATGTTTTTTTTTTTAAAGAAAGCAGGCACCAATCTATATAGTAGAAACAATGTGCCATGTTTCACCAAAATAACTTTATTGTTTGAGAAACTTAAATTGTTTCTGACAAAACTAGTTTCCTGGTCAACCTTATAGGTTAATAGCAAATTGAGCTATTCAAATTTGAAGCATTTAATGAAAATTCGCTACCATAATGCACTTGCTGCGTCCCTAATTTCTTTTCTTACAAATATGTATTATATTTCGATCGAAAATACAAAAATGCAATAACATAGGGCGTGTTGGATTAAAAAAAAAAGAAAATTTAAATCACCAACGACTTATAGGCCACTCTCTAATTGTGGAAATAGTTTTTAAGATGTAGCTCAAGACACCCTATTAATGTATCCCATTTTTTTCGTAACTTGCATAATAACGGATATATTGAGCTTTAATGACTTTTTTACGAAAATTTGACAAAAATTATATACCATTAAACGATAAACTCTATAGCCAACACTACTGCCAAGCATCAGCAAAATTAATTTTCTGGGAATATTTTTGTAAAATCAAGGACAATGACGATTGAAACTAAGAGTTCAGGCTTTGTAAAGCATTCTTCTTGTGACATTTTCTTTCCATAACTCATATTAATTTTAGGTTCATTGCCTAAATATGACCAATTTTGACGTTTTAAATCGCGACTTTGACGTTTTGAGGAAAACCCAAATTTATTTTTCCTTAAATGCCTGTAACTTTTTTGTCCGTTCACCTACAGAGCTAAATTTTGGTAGGTAGCTTACCTATGATAACAGGAACCTGTCTACCAAATTGTAGTTGCCCTTACTTTGTTAATTCCGGAGATATATTTTTTTTTTTCGAATGAGACCTAAAAATTTTCCCGGAAAACCTCATCCGATTTTCCTGACTAACGAACTTATCCAAGCCATTTACAAAGGGAAAGTATGTGCCAAATTTTATCAAAATCGGCCCATTATTTTTTGAGTTATCGGTGTGACACATATTCGTGACGTCATGTACGTAAGAGTGTTAATGTCATCGATGATTCTTTAAATTGAAATGTGGGTCACGCGATACCTTTTTAGTGAATTTTCGTAGAAAAAATTCACTATGGGGAGATCCCGACTTTTGAATTTTGAAAAAATTTTTGCAAATGAGCGCGAACTAGGACCCCTAGAACCCATATCCGTGGTCAGTTTCAATTTATATATATATATATATATATATATATATATATATATATATATATATATATATATATATATATATATATATATATATATATATATATATATATATATATATATATAACATATAAAAATTGAAACTGACCCCGGATATGGGTTCTAGGGGTCCTAGTTCACGCTCATTTGCAAAATTTTTTTCAAAATTCAAAAGTCGGGAACTCCTCATTAGTGAATTTTTTTTAAAGAAAATTCACTAAAAGGTATCGCGTCACCCACATTTCTATTTAAAAAATCATCGATGACATTAACACCCTTACGTAGATGACGTCACGAATAAAACAGATATCTCACGAGACACACGTTGAAAAATAAAAGTTAACCTGTTGCAGGATTTTCCCCAAAAGTCATCGGTTTGCGATGTAATGAATACATATTTATTTGCACCGAAATTCACTTATAGTAAAGTCACAGTTCATAACTAAATTTTTTGTATAGTTGTGTACAAACATTGGCCATACATGGTGTTGTTACACGGTCTAGTTGGCCGTTATTCATTTGTTTTGTTAGTTTGTTAGTCACTTCCACGTTACGATTGTTAATGCTAGTGCGATGTCCCAAACAACAGATCCTGTTTTCCCATGCTTTGCTCGTTCCGGTACAATATAGTAAAAAATGCTTATTTCGAATTTTATTTTTGCCGTCACAGTTAGCATAACGGATGGAACGTCTGCCCCTTGTGCATATAATATACATAGTGGCCCATTAAAAAAGAAACACCTGAATATTTCATTCCACGTTTAGAGAATTTTCATTAAGAAAAATTCTAATAGAGAGGACACGATGAAAAGATTTTGAACAAATTTCTTCAGATGAGCGCGAATTTGGGTCCTTAAAACCCAAAACCAAGGTCCGTTAATTTTTTTTTTCGACAACCGTCCGGGAAGTACCCACTTCCCGAACGCTTTTTCTTTGAGAAAGTAGCATTTCTCCGGCCTAGTCCGGGAAGTAGGTACTTCCCGGACTAGGCCGGGAAGAATCACATCGTTGTTGTCATTGTGAATATGAAAATCTTGGTAGGTATGATTTTGATAAATACAGTTGAACATTAGAATAGCAACGAAATAACAACTGACAGCTATCTAAAATAAACTTAGTTGACATTTTAATTTTCGAAAGTTTGCATGGTTTTTGGTCGCAATTGTCTCAATAAACTATGGAAAGCAACAGCGATAGTGAGTTTGAAAATGTGCCTTACGAAATTTCCAAGCATTTCAAACAAATTAAATCCTTTCAATATTAGCAATTGTTCGAATTTTAATATAAATAAGAATTAGAATGTTTCTGTTAGTACCTATCTTCTGTTCGAATTTCAATATTTAATACAAATAAGAATTAAAATGTTCGAAATGTTGTTCTACAAAGAAATATAATAAAGAAATGTGTCTCATTGATTTGTTATTCTACACGGTTGCCGAAAAAATAGTGTACGCAACACGTCCGAAAACAGTTTTTTTTTTTGAAGTCGCAGACTTCCAGGACTCGCCTACAGCTCGTCCTAGAATTTTGTCGACTCGTCCAAAAAAAACAGTATTTTCCGGACTTATAACGTAAATTACTATTATATATTCACAAAAAATCTTGTTTCGGCGAAAACGGAGCACGAGTTCGTTAATCAGCCTTTACGCTAAAGTTTTTCCGGTGGAAAATTGGGAAAAACTTTTTGGAAATGCTATACTTTTGTAAGTATCCAGAGTAACTGGAATGAGACTTCACATGTGGGTAGAAATAGTACAAATAACCCTATGTCATGAATTTTTAGTAATTTGGTACACACTATTTAGAGTTTTTTCCAAATGAAAAATATCCCAAAGACATGCGTTGAAACGGCTTAGTGGTTAAAGTCCAATGCCTAACAGACAGAGTAGTTAACTGCCACGCGTAGATTGATTCATACAACAGGTATAAACCATACATGAACGGTAACCAAACTAAATATATACCAGGCATAATACATACTACCCGAACCAACAATCGTGAAATCTCGGCCGCAATTATGGAAAATGATGGCATGAAATTAAAAATTTGCCAAGTGATTGTTATTTAACTGAGGGATTCAAATACAGTTTCAGCGCAGCATAGCTATATTATGCCGTCGCATAATATAGTAGAATTGTAGAGAAAATCAAGCCAAGTCTCTATAAAAATGATTCTAAAATAGTTTCTTTTATCTTTAAACTTAAACATAAGACGCCATATAAGACCAAAACAGTCGTGGGATGTGTTTCAATGGTAATTCTACTAATTCTGTAATTAATTGTTACGTATACTTTGAATATAATATCCCGGGCATGGAGCCGATCTAATGTATCATGTAAACAAAACGTGAGTTGATGTATGCCTAGATGGCTGAGTGCCGTCGCGCTTGCCTCATAAGCAGAAGGTTACGCGATCGAATCCAGCTCGATAAATGTATTTTTTATGTTTTATTTGGACATTTGTGATTGTATTATATATTATTTATTATTAATTCAAATTATACATTATGTCGTACAAAAAAGCTATGCTTGTGCTTGCACTGAGACACGATTTTGAACATCCTCTTCTGAAACGTCTAAATGTCAAATTATTTTGCTCTGTCACTTTCTAATTTTCAACTTAAGTTTTTCTTCAGCTGCGGTTCCCATTCCCACCAACATTCCTGCTACAACCGTGGATATTTAGAATCCATTTAATACAAAAACCATTTCTTCTTTCAAATCAAAACTTCCCAAAAAACATTATTCTGTAGTACAAAAATTTTGACAGTCTTATCTGACTGACTCTTTGTAATACAAGTTTCTTTTAAAGAGACTTACATCATCTACAGATATAGCAAAATTTAATTCTTTAGCTTCATAGAAAATTGAGCTTTGGGTATTTTTCTCAAAAGGAGTTAGAACGCAAGTTTTTTTTGATAAGAGATATCGATGGTACCACTTTCGAAAGAATTTTTCAAATGTGCGCGTACTAGGACCTCTAAAATTGATCTTCAAGGTATGTGTAAGCCTAAAGTATTAACTTTACTAATATGCCGAATAATCATAGTGTACAACTCCTATGAAAATTCGCTACTATAACGCCCTTGCTGCGCCCTGAATTTTTTAAATCTCAGAAATACAGTAATAAGGACGGCAGTTTTAATGACCAATTTATGCATTGCATATTCAAGCCCCTAACGAGCGTGGAACTCGCCCATAAAATTTCAAATAGAACATAGGTTCACGTCATACATCTCTTAAAAGGGCATTGACCTGTCCTATTTGAACAACCGATTATTTGTTTTTGAATTAATCTTTTTTCTGATGTTTAAAGTGCCCACCAATGACTGCCATACAATGTAGAGGTTCTCTTCGATTTTTTTATGAACTGCCTGTAACATTTCAGATGTTTTCAGCTGGCACTCTTGGATAATTATCTCTCTTAAATCGTATAACTCGTTGGGCTTTGTTGCATAGACTTTATTTTTAAGGTGTCCCCAACGAAACAAGTCCAATGGTGTTAAATCTAAAGATCGAGATGGCCACTCAAGGTCATAAAAAATGTATGATAAATTGAGATCTCCAAAATATACTTATCAGTGCTCATCAGAGGTTCCAATATTCACTTAACAATATAAGAATTTAAGCAAATGTATAAATGGCAACCCTGCATTTAGTCTTTGTGTCTATATGATCGAATGTGGGCCAGTAAAAGTGAATGCATCACATGATCTAAAGTCCAGAGAGAATTAGCGAAAGTCTGCGTTCTTGTTCTTGCAGAATTTACGATGTTGATATGACCTTCAAGACAACCACATACAGGATGGGCAATACTGTGTGTTTCCGAGAAAAAGTGCAGTATATTGGATGGCACGTAACTTTAACGGTTAATTTTAAACACTTTAACGAATGTTTTATTAAATCATTTGCTTCCGATGCTGTAAGGTGATATAAAGACATACGTCCATACATAGATGTGCTGCCTCTGGTTAAACGGCTATTCTACAGGTCATCACACGGTAACTTTAGATAATCCGGCTGCTGATAGATACAGCTTGCCACCATACATGCACGTCGATATTGTTTTTTCCTTGTGGTTCATTCCCAGGGGCAAGTAAGGTGGTAGATCAGGGAGCGGTTAGTGGACAATTTCTCCTTCTCCTGTACTTTTGCGGGGGTGCATTGTGATAAGGTATTCACTTCCTTAGCTTTTTAATTGGACAAACTGGGCGTCTTTCGGGGGGAAACTGGAGGGTTGACACGATGTCCCTTTTGTTGAAACATGCTTGAGTTTCTCCTTTGACTGAATTTCTGAGGTATCCTGATATGGTTTGCCCCTACCCTAGCTTTTTGTTTGGGCAAACCGGGGGTCTTTTGCGGGAGAAATGAAGGAGTTTCGCGACGTCGCGTTTTTAAATTTTTTTCTGAAACATGCTTTGAACCACCTGCATAAACCTCGAGAGAAATGTGACTTCAACCCCCAACAAAGTTATCGAGCCTGGAGCAAATAGAGGTGTTGTGAGGGACGTAAACAATACTAAAAGAAAGGATAACTGCAAAATGTGAAGAAAACAGCTTATAGAAGCTTAACAAAGCTGTTATTTTTTGCATTTTGCATTTTGCATTTATATTTCCTTTTAATTGTCTGCGCCGCCTAGCACCCCTATTCGTTCTGGTTCCCATAACTTTCTTGGAGGTTGGAACCACAACATTTCTCTTGTGGTTTATGCATACATGGGTGGTTCCTTGCATGATTCTGAAAACAATTTTCTGAAAACTGACCGTGGAATAACATGCAATATTTGCACAATATTTTATAATTCCTCCCAGGACTGAGCAATATAGAACAGGACAGTGTCGTCAGCAAATCTCGTCATTTTTGCCTGTGTATGACAGATCATGCATTTATATTTCCTTTTAATCGTCTTCGCCGCGTAGCACTCCTATTCGTTTTGGTTCCCATAACTTTCTTGGAGGTTGAAACCACACCATTTATCTTGTGGTTTATGCATAACACGTCATTGTTTAGTTTCCAAATTTAAATGCAATATACAATTATTTACGTAACCTCAAAACCAAACTGTCAACCCATAATAAATAAACAAAACACATTATCCCATCTGGTTTTTGCTTCAAGCAGCTGATATAAAACTTCCATATTTTCCCCTCTCACTTTCAGATTAGGATATTTTTTAACATTCTACAAATCCGTGCATCCGAATATACCCGAAGACGATCATTTGGGTGGGATCGCCACAGTTCGGGTATGAACGTTCGTTGCACATTAGGATGTTGTGGCGATCCCGCCTTACGTGTGTTATTTTGTTTGGTTATCGCTGTATCGCACCTGTGGTATATGTATCAATCTACGCGTGGCAGGTGGCTACTCTGTCTTTGTCTGGCATCATACTTTAAGCACTTAAGTTGTTTCAATTCATGTCTTTCAGATTTAATTTGGATTTTTTTTGTTCCCTCAGGGCTCGTCCGCGGCCTTGCCGCCCCGGTAGCACCGCAACCCTTGGTTGATTGTGCATACCCTCAGTCTTACTCCACCCATTCCAAAATCACTGTGCCTTGAACTAGTCTGCACAGCGATTGGTAGGGTGAAGTTTTATATTGCTCTGTCTCCGGTCTAGAGTGACCATAGATCAGTTGTCTTTTCCGGTCCAGAGCTATACACTCACACAAGATGTGCTGGGCTGATTCCTCCCCCTCGCCGCAGAGTCTGCATGCGAGGTCCCCTTCGAACCGCCCCATTTTATGCAGGTGTTTCTTGACGGCCATGTGTCCCGTCAAGAGACCTGTTGTGTTTCTGAGCTGTCCTCTGCTAAGGTTTAGCAGCTCCACAGCTCTCTTTGAACTGGGTCCGTCAATTATTGACTTCCCATGTCTGAGCCCTGGACAGTCCGCCCAGTACACCTTGTGTTGGTTTCTGACCCAGGACTTAATGGCTCCCCTGGCAGTGCTCTTTGACACGCCCAGAGCCGGTTCTGGTCCCATAAATGGTTCTGCTGACCCTCTCTTCGCGAGAAGGGAAAGACCTTACTACGTAGCTTAGCGAGACTGTCAGCTTCTTCATTGCCTTTGACCCCCGAGTGAGCCGGCACCCAGATGAGGGTCACCTCATTCTGCCCAGCCAGGTCGCTCGTCTCGTCTCGGCACTCACTCACCAGCCAGGAATTTACCCGTGGGCTACTTAGTGCCTTAAGGGCTGCCTGGCTGTCTGTTTGGATTTGGGAAAAACTTTAAATTTTGTAAACCAAATTACTTAAATTCACAACAGGGGTTTATTTGCTTCATTTCTACGTACGTGTAAAGTCTTATTCCACTTATTTTAATACTTTCAAAAATATTTTTGCATATTTATTTGGGGAAAAATATATCCGTTATAGCTAATTTACGAACTCGTCCGCGATTGTAACAAAACGGAGACATGTGTCAAGTTTCGTTCAAATCAGTTGAGTATTTTTTTAGTTATTGCTATATATATATATATATATATATATATATATATATATATATATATATATATATATATATATATATATATATATATATATATAAATTCAAACGAACCTTGGATATGGGTTCTAGGAGCCCTAATTCGCCCTCATTTCAAAAAAATTTCAAAAGTCACACCATTTTTACCTCTCTATTAGTGAATTTTCGGTAACCCCGCTATTTTTGAGTTTTGGATAAAATGTTACAGGAACTTCTGTCGTTAATGGTTCAGGTAGAATGCACGGTTTTTTTTGCTCACCATTTCCGGTCATCCTCTATAACCATTGATACAAATTCGGAAGTAGTAGTGAATTTTCATTAACAAATAACATTAAAAAAAGTTAGTTAATTTCCAGTCAACCTAAAAACTTTAATTCTATAAACACAACATATGTACAAAATGTCAACAAAAAACTCCATTCTTTTCGGAGGTAACAATTTTTAAAACTTAATTTTTTGGAGATTTGATGCGCTGTTAAGAAAATTCGCTACCATAACGCACTTGCTGCGTCAAGGCTCCTATTAGTGAATTTTTATTGAAAAAAATTCACTAATAGAGAGGTATCGACGGTGAGACTTTGCACAAATTTTTTCAAATGAGCGCTAACTAGGACCCCTAGAACCCACGTCCGGGGTCAGTTTCAATTATATATATATATATATATATATATATATATATATATATATATATATATATATATATATATGAATATATATATATATATATATATATATATATATATATATATATATAAAGCTATTTTAATGAAATTTTACGAATATGTTGCCTTGGGAAAGACCTCACTACATACCAGAATCTAACTTTATAGAGTTATAGAGAATTGAGTAATTCAAATTTTGATTTTCCTTTCGAAAACACTTTTTTTTCTCCGAAAGTTACAAAGCTATGTTAATAAAATTTGGTGGATATGTTACCTTGGGAAAGACCTACTGTTTCACTCAGGGCTCGTCCGCGTCTTTGTGGCCCCGATAGGACTGCAGCCTTTGGCTTATTGTGCACGCCCTTAGTCTTTTTACTCCAACCATTCTAAAATCACTGTGCCTTGAACTAGTCTGCACAACGATTAGTAGGGTGAAGTTTTATATTGCTCTCTCTCCTGTCTAGTGTGACCGCAGATCAGTTGTCTTTTGCGGTCCATAGCTTTACACTCGCACAAGATGTGCTGGGCTGATTCCTCCCCCTCGCCGCAGTGTCTGCATGCGAGGTCCCCCTCGAACCGCCCCATTTTATGCAGGTGTTTCTTGACGGCCATGTCATGTATCCCGTCAAGAGACCTGTTATGTTTCTGAGCTGTCGTCTGCTAAGATTTAGCAGCTCCACAGCTCTCTTTGAACTGGGTTCCTCAATTACTGACTTCCCATGTCTTAGCCCTGGACAGTCTGCCCAGTACACCTTGTGTTCGTTTCTGACCAAGGACTTAATGGCTCCCCTGGCCGTGCTCTTTGTCACGCCCAGATCTGGTCCCATAAATGGTTCTGCTGACCCTCTCTTCGCGAGAAGGGAAAGACCTTACTACATACCAAAATTCAACTTTCTAAGTTTATAGAAAATTGAGTTATTCAAATTTGAAGCATTTAATAAAAATTCACTACCATAACTCACATGCTGCGAACTTTTTTCTTGGATTTATTTTATCGCAAACAAATATGGGATTGGGATTTGTATAACGTTTTTCTCTGTGAAACTTTCAAATAAACCGCATTTATTCACGTCTGTATATCAACCGGACTGTATTTAATCTTATAGACTACAAATACCACTAGGAACAAAAAAACTAATAAAATAGCGGTAATGTCAGCCTTCTAAGGTGTGTTTGCCTTACCAGGTAAACCAGTCTCCGCGTAAGAAATTATATTATGCTCTTAAAGAAAGAGAAAATGCACGTAGAATAGTCTAGAAACCCTTTTAAAAATGCAAGCAGACATTAAAGCCTTAAAGCAACTCGTTTTAATTTGGTATACGTATCATGAAGAAAACTACTTTGTTTTGTGCGTACTGTAATGTTACATTATTCAACAAGTAACAAATCTTTTTTACTTAAGTTTAGAGTACACATTACTTATTATTAAAGCAAGCAAATGCTTTTAACATTTCTCATTGCAGATAAAAAGGTCTGGACGCAGCAAATGCGTTATGAAAGTGAATTGTCATAAAAATGTTTTTAATAGCAAATATATCTCTCTAATGCATGCAGGCTGTAAATATGCTGCTGAAAACTACTTGGTAGGTTAGTATAAATATAGGAAATAATATGTAAAGATAGCAATAGTGTAACAGAAATTTGTAATTATTAGTTTTTAGGTGATCGTTTGTCTCTGCACCTTTGTAAACCTTTGTTGTTATCCGTGGTCCAGTCAGTTTGTCTGAAGTCGTCCTGAAGGGCTTCTGGACGCAAAAATGTGTCCCTGTCTATCCCATATACATGATTTGGAAAAAATATACATAATATATATATATATATATATATATATATATATATATATATATATATATATATATATATATATATATATATATATATATATATATATATATATATATATATATTTAAAAAACAAATAAAAAACAGCAAGTGCGTTATGGTAGTGAATTTTCAAAAAAATATTTTTAATAACAAATATGTGTTTTTTTAAGAAAGCAGGCATCAAATTTGGTTACCAGTATAACCTATATAGTAAAAACAATGTGGCATGTTTCATCAAAATAACTTTATTGTGTGAAAATGTACAAAAATTTCCAAAAGTAAACTTAAAGGGTTCCCGAAAAAACACGTTTCTTGGTCAACCTTATAGCTTAAAAGCAAATTGAGCTGTTCAAATATGAAACATTTGATCAAAATTCGCTACCATGACGCACTTTCTGCGTCCAGAATTTATTTTCTTACAAACATGCATTATATTTCGATGGAAAATGCAAAAATGCAATAACATAAGGCGTGTTTGATTAAAAAAAAAATAGGAAATTTGTATCACCAACGACTTATGGGCCAGCCTGTGATTGTAGAAATATTATTTTAAGATGTAGCTCAAGACACCCTATAATTAATATATACATTTTTTTTCATATCTTATATAATAACGGATATATTGAGCTTTATTGATTTTTTACAAAAATTCGACAAAAATTATATACCATTAAACGATAAACTCTATAGCTAAGGCTACTGCCAAGCATCAGAGAAAGGGTCTATTTGAAATAAATTTTCTGCAAATATTCTAGTAAAATGAAGGACAATGACGGTTGAAACTAAGACTTTAGGGTTTGTAAAACATCCTTCTTGAGACATTTTATTTCTATAGCCCGTATTAGATTCAAGTTACTTGCCTAAATGTTGCCAATTTTGACATTTTAAATCGCCACTTTGACGTTTTGAGGTAAACCCCACTTTATTTTTCTTTAAATGAGTATAACTTTTTTTGTCTTTTGAGCTACATAGCTAAATTTTGGTGGGTAACTTACTTATAAGGATATATACCTGAGTACCAAACTTGGTTGCCCTTACTTTGTTAATTCCGGAGATATAATGTTTTTTCGAAAGAAAACACAAAATTTTCCGGGAAAACCTGGACAGATTTTCCTGGCTAACGGACTCATCCAAGCCATTTGAAAAAGGAATTTTTTCACCAAATTTAATCAAAATCGGCCTATTATTTTTTGAGTTATCGGAGTGATACATATATATATATATATATATATATATATATATATATATATATATATATATATATATATATATATATATATATATATATATATATATATATATATATATATATATATATATATAAACATATAAAAATTGAAACTGACCCCGGATATGTTTTCTGGGGGGCCTAATTAGCGCTTATTTGAAGACATTTTTTCAAAATTCAAAAGTCGGGATCTCCTCATTAGTGAATTTTTTTTTAAGAAAATTCACTAAAAGGAAAAAAAAAAGAAAAATTAAAAAAAAATAAGAAAAAAAAAAGGAACAAAAACCAAGCAACAAAAAAAGATTAATTTAAAAAAAAGTAAAAAAAGATATTAAAGAAAAGAAAAAAAAAAAGAAAAAAAGAAAGAAGGGGGAAAAAAGAAAAAAGAAAGCAAAACTGATTATATGTATAAATAAGTTTAGATATTGTATATTTGTATATAGGTGACATAATTCTGTCTTATAGATTATTAAGGTGTTTGTATATATTTGTGTATATAAAATAGCAAAAGTCTGTGGCTGATGGAATTACTGTTCCAAGGTCATAAATACCTACACCACCACCACCAACAATGCATGCAGGCATCAATTTGGTTACCGGGTATAACACATATAGTAGAAAGAATATATCAATTTTATCAAAATAACTTATTGTTTGAAAATGTACAAAAATTTCCGAAAATAACTTTAAAATGTTTGCGACAAAACTGCTTTCCTAGCCAACAAACCTTAGGTTAATAGCAAATTGAGTTATTGAAATTTGATGCATTTAATGAAAATTCGCTACCAAAACGCACTTACTGCGTCTCGTTTTTTCTTACAAACATGCATAATATTTCGTTAAAAATTGCAAAAATGCAATAATATAAGGGTATTCGAAAAAAGATTGTAGGTATCACCAACGACTTATGGGTCACCTGTTATTGTCAAAATAATTTTATAAGATACAGCTCAAGACACCTATACTTAACGTATCTTGTATAATAATAATTATACTGAGCGTCTATCGTAGAAAAGCGTCACCCTGTATATATGTAAACAGATAAAAACTGAATGTAAACCCGGATATGGATTCTGGAGGGCCTAGTTTGCGCTCATTTGAAGAAATCTTTGTAAAATTCAAAAGTCGCGGTCTCCGCATTAACGAATATTTTCTACGAAAAGTAGCTACACATTAATGACCGTTAAACCATAAACTTAACTAAAACTTCTGCCAAAGCATCAGAGAAAGGGTCTATTTATAATAAATTTTCTCGAAATATTTTCGAAAAATTGCAGGACATCGACGCTTGAGGCTGAAACTTAAGGGTTTGCAGAACACTCTTCTTGATACATTTTCTTTACATTATCCGTATTTGTTTCAAGTTATTTGCCTGAATGTTGTCAATTTTTAAGTTACAAATCGCGACTTTGACGTTTTGAGGAAAACCCCCTTTTTTTCTTCTTTAAATGTCTATAACCTTTTTGTCTTTAAACTTACTGGCCTAAATTTTAGTACATGATTCACTCTTCATATAATAAACAAGCGTAGCAAATTTGGTTGCCCCTACCCTGTTATTTCCGGAGATATAATTTTTTTCCGAAAGAAACCATAAAATTTTCCGGGAAAACCTGGGCCGATTTTTCTGCTTAACCAATTATCCGAGCCGCTTGCAAAAGGAAGGTACTCAGAGAATTTGATCAAAATTGGTCCATTAATTTTAGAGTTATCGGCGTGATACATACATACATACATATATATATATATATATATATATATATATATATATATATATATATATATATATATATATATATATATATATATATACATATACATATATATATATATATATATATATATATATATATATATATATATATATATATATATATATATATATATATATATATATATATATATATATATATATATATATATATATATATATGAATTGAAATCATTGTATGTAGGATTTTTATGACATTTTGGTAATAAATGTTTAATAAGTTATTGTAAAAAAATTAATTTCGGATTTTCGTGAAAAAATAGTTTGCAAATTTTCATGTAAATTTTTTTTTGGAGTTCCTTCAGAAAGCTTTTTGTTAATAATATATCTTGCTAGGTGGGTAAATAGCTTGAACAGGTTCGTTGGCCAGAAAAATTGGACCAGTTTTTTGTTTACTTTTTCAAACAAAAAAGTTATTTTGATGAAGTATGGTACCTACACTGTTTATAATACATAAGTTGTACCGGTAACCAAATTTGATGATGGGGCGGTTCGAGGGGGACCTCGCATGCAGACTCTGCAGCGCGAGGGAGGAATCAGCCCAGCACATCTTGTGCGAGTGTAAAGCTCTGGACTGCAAAAGACCACTGGTCTATGGTCCGTCTAGACCGGAGACAGAGCAATATAAAACTTCACCCTACCAATCGCTGTGCAGACTAGTTCAAGGCACAGTGATTTTGGAATGGGTGTAGTAAGACTAAGGGCATGCACAATCAACCAAAGGTTGCAGTACTATCGGGGCGGCAAGGCCGCGGACGAGCCCTGAGGGAAAAAACAAATTTGCTGCCTGCTTTCATTAAAAAAAAAGACTTATTTGCTGTTAAAAACATTTTAATGAAAATTGACCACTATAGCACACATGCTGCAGCCAGACTTTTTCTAATTTTTTTCGAAAAAAAGGGCCCTCATTTTGTACAATATGACCTTGACCTTTTTATGTTCTTTTGTAGGTTTGCTGCATAATTTGACACGAACCTGTTATTTAAAATACCCCTCCATTTGGATCTCTGGGTGAGTGATATGCAGGGGTGCCGGCACCAAGATTTAACATATCCTTCTCGAATATATGTGGCCTAAATTCTAACCTAAACTCCGTCTACCATTTCCTCCAGGCTAATAGGCCCCAACTCATCTTCCTCACCGAAACCCAAATCAGTGCCAAAACAGCCACTAATCACCTTAATTTCCCGGGCTATGAGCTACTTACTTCCTTTAGATTGCATGGAGGCGTATGCGTATACGTCCGTAGCAATCTACCCTGCACCAGACTCCCCAATTTAGAAGCTGGAAGAAAAAACATACTTTGGGTGAAACTCCCTCTCAGGGCTGCAACCAAATTCATCTGTTGCATTTACCCGTCACCTTCTGACAACAACTTTGTCCAGCTCTTCGACTACCTTTCTGAAAAAAACGACCATCTGATTTCCGAATATCCTTCCTCCGAGGTCACTATTCTTGGTGACTTCAATGTCCATAAAAAGGGATGGCTAGGATCTTCAAAAACCGATCCACAAGGGAGAGCAGCGTAGGCCTTTGCAGTCAGCAATTCTTTAGCCAATATGGTTCAGCAACCTATTTACTTTCCTCGCATCCCAACACTTAGCTCAAATCCCTTGGATCTCCTTCTTACAACAAAACCTGAATGCTATAAGACATCAGTCACCGCCCCCCTTGTCCACTTAGACCACGGCATAGTCACAGCTTCCTGCGCAATGCAACCCGAGGACACATAGTCATCACACCCACGCATCGTTTGGCACTACAACTTCGCGAACTGGGACGAAATGCGGGATTACTTTTTTTCATTTCCATGGGCGTCTGTCTGCTTCTCTCATCCTGACCCCTTTGATATCTCACAAAACGTCACCGAAATTATCTAAGCTAGCATGGAATTATTTATTCCACGTACACTGAAAACCTTTTCAGCCACTCAAAAGCCCTGGATCTCTAAATACTGTAACAAGGCCAGGCTTGAAACGGTCAAAGCTCACAAAGCGCTTCTACACAATCCCAGTCAAGAATACCGTCAAGCATTTAACGACGCAAGAAACCGCTATGTCCGCATTCTTTCTGAGGCAAAAAACTCGTTTAATAACCACATCAAAAACAAAGTCCTCTCAAGCTCCAACGGCAGCAAACCCTTGTGGACTCTTGCTAAATCTATTGGTAATAATTTCTGCAAGAGCACGTTCCCACCTCTTGTTTCAGGCGATGAAATTGTTTCTACCGCCCTGGGCAAGGCTGAACTCACATCAATTGCAGAAGCGGAAGAGATTTGGTTTCCTCTTCCGGGCTCGCAAATATTTTTCACCACCTAATCTCTATACCTTATATACTTCACAAATAAGACCAAGCCTCGAATACTGCTCTCACATCTGGGGTGCCGCTGCCGCTTCTACACTCTCTATCCTGGACTCCATTCAGAAGAGAGCTATACGTCTCATCGGTGACCCTACCCTCACCCAAAGGCTGCCATCCCTTGCCCACCGATGTGTCGTTGGTGACCCCCCCCCCCTCTCTTATAGATATCTGCATGGGCACTGCTCAGAGAAGCTTTCTTCCATAGTTCCTCCACCTGCTGCCTCCAACAGATCTACCAGGGGAACAGCGAATGCACCCTTTTACTGTCCAGGTCACCAGACATAGAACATATTGTTATGTCCGCTCTTTTGTCCCGAGGACTTCCAAGTTGTGGAATTCCTTGCCGGTACATGTTTTTCCTTCTCCTCCGAACCTCCAAACCTTCAAGTTCAGAATTAACAAATTGCCTCTTTCTTCCTTGTCGACACCCACGGTATGATAGTATTTAGGCTGTAAGCCCTCGTGGTGTGTTGTTGAAATATTTAAAAAAAGTCCTATCTTAAAAATTTCAAATTTACTTAGAAACTAGGAAAGAGATATCATTGTGCCGTTACAACTTAGGTGTTTCTTAATTTAATACAATGGTAATATAAAGAAAATAAATTATATATTCACTTTTATTCATGGCGTTTGCTATTTCACAAAACTAATCACTTAAAAGTTAACGTTCTGCAGATACGACCTTTTCTCTTAGTAGGGCAGATACGAAGCCGAAACTGACGACATCTGCTGAGAAGTAGCTCAACTTAGTAAGACTTTCGGTAGAAGCATAGAGTTTTTAAGGAAAGCGTTAGTTCCAGATGTTCAGCAGCACTTTACGGGATAATATTTTCTATCTTTGTCGGAGGTACTTCTTCGTCTAGGATATCGCAGCCTTAACAACTGTGAATTTCAGAATAAACGGGTTAAGTTTTATAGTCGAACATTACATTCCCAGCCTGTGTCGCAGCCTATGACTTTTGGACCCAAAGTTTTGGGATCATCATAATACAAAAATATGCTCTTTGAATTGCCATCGAAAAATGATGTGGTTGCTATTTGAAACAAACATCAACAAGGGATGGGTGTGAAATGGTGAGGGGTGAAAATTACAAACTAATACTACAAGGTGTGAAGCAAAATAATTTTGTTGAAGGGTCCGGGCGTTTTTCGTAAAAAAAAACATTTCTCTTCGAATTATGAATTTTATTCCATAACTACGGTCCACTATGTATAATATGTAGTTTGGTGTCAATATGCTGCATATTGTGACGTAATACAAGAACAAATTATGTTAATGTAGATAAATACAGGAAAATATAACATGTCCTTTGTCTCCGTGTGTAATAATACTGTCATCATCTAATGTATGTTCCAATTTTGCGACCAAATTAGCACAAAAATATCTATTATAACAGTTGACAGTCACACATGCCTCATATAAATAATAGACAAGATTGTTATTCTTGTGGTGTCGGAAGTCTTATGTTTAAAAATATTTCTTTTATATAACCGAAGCTATTATCCTATTGTCTTCTCGTTCTATATTTGTACTCTTATTTCTATTATTATTTTATTTAACCTTCGTCGTATCGTGCTGTAAAAATACAAGAAAACTGTGCGGGGTACGTTTGTACCCCACGTAAATTTGCAGAATTTTACATTCCTAATTTTAACCATCATATTTAGTCTGAAGAATTATGGTGATCTTTCCATTTTTCGCAGATAGTTTGTTTTGCAGAATGGGAAGCACATACAAACCGATTGTAGTGGCAGCATATTTTCTACGTAAATTAGCGAAAAATTATAGACCGTTAAACCACAAACTTAACTAAACTTACAGCCAAAGCATCACCTTAACTAAACCTACAACCAAAGCATCAGAGAACGGGTCTATTTGAAATGAATTTTCCGTAAATATTTTAGTAAAATGAAGGACAATGACGGTTGAAGCTGAAACTTAAGGGATTGCAGAACATTCTTCTTGCGACATTTTCTTCACATAATCCGTCTTTGTCTCAGGTTCTTTGCCTAAATATTGCGAATTTTGACGTTTCAAATCGTGACTTTGACGTTTTGAGGAAAACCCCTTTTTTTTTCTTTAAATGCCTATAACTTTTTTGTCTTTTACTTACAGACCTTAATTTTGATACGATTGTGATAAAATTTGGGGAGTACCTTCCTTTCGCAACTCGCTTGGATGAGTTCGTTAGCCAGGGAAATCGGACTAGTTTTTCCCGGAAAATTCTGTCTTTTCTTTCGGGAAATTTTTATATCTCCGGAAATGACAAAGCTATGGCAACCAAATTTGGTGCGCCGGTTTATATCGCAAAAAGAAAACCATGTACCAAAATTTGGATCTCTACGTTAAAATGAAAAAAGCTATAAGCATTATAGTTTTTAGTGAATTTTCTTTAAAAAATTCACTAATAAGGAGATCCCGACTTTTGAGTTTTGAAAAAACTTCTTCAAATGAGCGCTAATTAGGCCCCCCAGAACACATATCCGGGGTCAGTTTCAATTTCTATATGGAAAATCTGCCCAGGTTTTCCCGGAAAATTTTGTGTTTTCTTTCGAAAAAAAATTATATCTCCGGAATTAACAAAGTAAGGGCAACTAAATTTTGTACGCGGGTTTATATCCTTATAGGTAAGTTACATACCAAAATTTAGCTTTGTAGATCAAAGGGCAAAAAGTTATAGGCATTTAAAGAAAAATAAATTGGGGTTTTCATCAAAACGTCAAAGTTTCGATTTAAACCGTCAAAATCGGCAACATTTAGGCAAATAACTTGAATCTAATACAGGTTATGGAAATCAAATGTCTCAAGACGGATGTTTTACAAACCCTGAAGTCTTAGTTTCAACAGTCATTGTCCTTCATTTTACTAAAATGTTTCCAGAAAATTCATTTCAAATAGACGCTTTCTCTGATGCTTGGCAGTAGTCTTAGCTATATAGTTTATCGTTTAATGGTATATAATTTTTGTCGAATTTTCGTAAAAAATCAATAAAGTTCAATATATCCGTTAATATACAAGATATGAAAAAATTTGTGTATATTAATTATAGGGTGTCTTGAGCTAGATCTTAAAAAAATATTTCTACAATCACAGGATGGCCCATAAGTCGTTGGTTCTTTCTTTCTTTTTTTTTATCAAACACGCCTTATGTTATTGCATTTTTGCATTTTCCATCGAAATATAATGCATGTTTGTAAGAAAAGAAATTCTGGATGCAGCAAGTGCGTTATGGTAGCGAATTTTGATCAAATGCTTCATATTTGAATATCCCAATTTGCTATTAACCTATAAGGTTGACCAAGAAACGAGTTTTTCCGGGAACACTTTAAGTTTACTTTTGGAAATTTTTGTACATTTTCACACAATAAAGTTATTTTTATGAAACATGGCACATTGTTTTTACTATATAGGTTATACTGGTAACCAAAATTGATGCCTGATTTCTTAAAAAGAAAACACACATATTTGCAATAAAAACATTTTAATGAAAATTCACTACCATAACGCACTTGCTGCGTCCAGAGTTTTTCTTTTTAAAACTTCAAAATCGCAATTCTAAACGTCAAAATTGACATGTTCTAGAAAAATAACCTGAAACTAATAGGGCTTATGTGAAAACAAATAGCATAAGAAGTGTGTTCTATAAAGCTTTAAGTTTCATCTTAAGCCGACGTTGCCCTTCATTTTACTTAAATATTTGCAGAAAATTAATTTCAAATAAACCCTTTCTCTGATGCTTTGGTAAAAGTTTCAATTATAGGGTTATATTACATGAAAAACAAACTTTATATCCCTTTTTAAGCACATTGCGCGCACGTAGCAGTGTGAGATTTGGCATAGTTAAAGTTTATATAAAGAAGGAGAGCAGAAAGATAGAATGTATGTATAATATGTGTTACAAATAGATTAAACAATGCTTTGTCTTAATTAGACAATAGGGTACCCAGTGACAGGTTTACGAGCGTCTCGCGACAGTAAAAACTGGGTGTGTTTTTTGCCATTTTAACGAAATAAAAGACCTCCTGATGTGCTGCTTACACACAACCCTTCCAACTGACCTGCCCTGACCTGCCCTGACCTGCCCTGGCATCAGTTTGTCCAATTAAAAGCTAAAAGAAGCCCCCCCCCCTCATACATCTCGTTATTAGGCAAACTGATTTTTTCACCAAGTTTTTACTGTCGCGAGACGCTCGTCCAGGTTTGAGCTGACGGTTAATATATTAATATGTCAATGTAAAACACATATTACTCTATGGTCGAACAGATGTATATGGATGCGTTCATACATTCATACAGAATGGATGTGTTAATACGTTCATACTGAATATTAAACTTCAGTTTTTCAGTTCCTAAAAAAGTAACTACAAATTTAATGAAGTAATTGAATGTTACGTTCGAATTTTAGTGAATTTTCACTGAACATAATATTATATATTTGTGATTTTAGTGAATTATCTTTTGAAAAATCACTAATGAGGAGATCCTAACTTTTGAAAAAATTTCTTGAAATGAGCGCGAATAAGGCCTCCTAGAACCCATATCCAGGGTCAGTTTCAGTTTCCACATGTTATATATATATATATATATATATATATATATATATATATATATATATATATATATATATATATATATATATATATATATATATATACATATGTATCACACCGATAACTAAAAAAATAATGGGCCGCTTTTGATCAAATTTTTTGAATACCTTCCTTTTGTAACACGCTTGCATAAGTTCGTTAGCCAGGACATCGGTCCAGGTTTTCCGGAAAAATTTTGTGTTTTCTTTCTGAAAGAAATTATATACAAAGTAAGGGCAATCAAATTTGGTACGCATGTTTATATTATAAATAGTGAGCAACACACCAAAATTTAGATCTGTATGTTAAAAGACAAAAAAGTTATAGGCATTTATAGGAAAAAAGTTTGGGGTTGCCCTCAAAACGTCAAAGTCGCAATTTGAAACGTCAAAATTCGCAACATTTAGGCAAAGAACCTGAAACAACCACGGACTATGTAAAGAAAATGTCGCAAGAAGAGTGTTCTGCAAACCCTTAAGTTTCAGCTTCAACCGTCATTGTCCTTCATTTTACTAAAATATTTACAGAAAATTCATTTAAGATGGATCCTTTTTCTGATGCTTTGGCTGTAGGTTTAGTTAAGTTGATGCTTTGGCTGTAGGCTTAGTTAGGTTTATGGTCTATAATTTTTAACTAATTTTCGTAGAAAAAGTTCGTTAATGAGGAGACCGCGATTTTTTAATTTTAGAAAGATTTCTTCAAATGAGCTTAAACTAGGCCCCCTAGAATCCATATCCGGGTTTACTTTCAGTTTTTATCTGTTTACACATATACAGGGTGATACATTTCTACGGTAAAGCTTAATATAATTGTTATTATACAAGAAACGAGAAAAAAATTATAATTTAATTATAGTGTGTCTTAAGTTGCATCTTATAAAAATATGTTGACAATCATAGGATGGTCCATAAGTCGTTGGTGGTCCCTACAGTTGTTTTTTCGAACAGCCTTATATTATTGCATTTTTGTTTGAAAAGTTGATGCATGTTTATAAGAAAAAATGGAGACGCAGTAAGTGCACTTTGGTAGCGAATTTTCATTAAATCGTTCAAATTTCAATAACTCAATTTGTTATTAACCTAAGGTTTGTTGGCTAGGAAATCAGTTTTTTCGGAAATATTTTAAGTTTATTATCAGAAACTTTTCGTACATTTTCAAACAATAAGTAATTTTGATAAAATATGGTACATTGTTCCTACTATATAGGCTATACCGGTAGCCAGATTGATGCGTGCCTGCATTAGAAAGACATATTTGCTAATAGAAACGTTTTTATGAAAATTCACTTCCATAACGCACTTGCTTCGTCCAGACTTTTTGTTAGTTAATACTGACGTTTAAAAATGATAACAGAAACTCGGTGGTTCAGGGGCAAGAACGTGTGCCTCTGAACTGAAGGGTACTGGGTTCGATCCCAGGATACTCCTTTAACTTTTTCAGTACAAACTGTAATATTAACATCAACCGAGGTTCTGGCATTGTATTTGAGCAAGTTGAATGTTTGCACGTTCCGCCCTTCGGAGGGGGCGTAAAGCCGTCGGTCCCGTGTCCATGCGATGTTGGGCACGTTAAAGATCCCTACCCTCCTTACAGAAAGGCAGGGGTTCGGCAAAATTTCCAGGATAGTGAGGTGAAACTGCTCCCTGGCGTCGGTGATTGGCCATAGTCGCGGAAATAGGCCGACGTTAAAGAAACAAAACACACACACACACACACACACACACACACACACACACACACACACACACACACACACACACACACACACACACACACACACACACACACACACACACACACACACACACACACACACACACACACACACACACACACACACACACACACACACACACACACAAAATGATAACACTTTGTATTTAGAGCTGTTGAAATACAGCGGTACAATTGAAAGGTTCCAATATCAAGGGCGCTTTCATTTAAAATACCTGTAAATATGCCTTTAAAGTTACCAGTAAAATTAATAGAAACAAACAAAATAATATACACATAAACAAAGAGCAAATAATTTCCAACAATCAATGGTGATGAGGTCATTAGTCAGAGCCGTAAAAAAAGTGGAATCGTGCTTCATGCTTTGTTGCATATCCGAAATCTAGCATGTCCATGATCATGCTTAGTCAGAATTTACGTAAACAAGAAAAAAAAGTGTGAAATCAAATATTTGCAGCCAGGTTATATCATCTGTTTGTGTCAAGGGCAAATGTTTTACTTAGAGCGACACCATTAAAAATATTTTAAGTCGTTTTTTTCTTATCGCAGTGTAATATAAGTATAATTTATATATAATTATATCATGGTAAAGAAACAGAGATAATTTTCTTGCTTTTGTAGGCCTGAAAACGCATTCGATTATGTTAATTGCAAACATTTTGCCTCCAGGCACCGGGACTGGATCGACTAGACGCTGTCCAAAGTATTTGACTGGCGTCATTTGTAGGTCTTTGACCTATATATTACGTAGATGTTTTTGTCTGGCTTCTTGAGAGTGATCACATTTGTAAGAAATGCGGTGAGACTGAAGAAACGTTTTACAACTACCTCTGCGAATGTGAGTATTTTGGAAGTCTTCGAACCTAAATGTTTGGATCAAGGACTCTACAAAGAAGTAAGTTCAGTTCAATGGGAGACCATCATGATGTGACATGTTGGTACCAATTGAGATTTCCATCCACAGAAATGCCAACAAGTGAAAAGGACTAATTACTTTGAATAATTTGGTTGTTCATTGTGATGGGTCTAGGGCTGGTGTATCTCTTATGAGATAGAAAGCAAGACTGAGATTTGGTGGAGTTGATTCCACAAGATTTCTACTTACCCAGTCTAATATTTTTTGGAGATCCACAGAGACAGAACCCTCCATGACTCAGACTCATCTAATTGGGCTTAGAATATTATATATTTGAGTGGAGGGTGCTGTCGTCCGCGTAACTGTGTACTGGGTTGGATGTGCTAGATAAGAGGTCATTAATATGGAGAAGAAACAAAGTAGGGGCTAAAGCTGAACCTCGAGGGACTCCTGCATTAATTAGATACAGTTTAGAGGATTGGCCATCCACGACAACAGAAATGTTCCGGTTGTAGAGGAAATTTGCTGTCCAGGTACAGAGTTTTGGTGGTAGGCCATAGGCCGGAAGTTTATTAAGCAGCACTGCGTACCAGACCTGGCCGAATGCTTTGGATATGTCTAGAGCGACAATCTGGGTTTCACCGTGTAGTTCCATAGACTTGTTCCAAAAATGGGTGACAAAGGAAAGGAGGTCGGCAGTTGATCTGCGCTGACGGAATCCATACTGCCTGTCGTGGATTAGACTGTGTTTTTGAAGAAATTTTAGTAATTCGGTGTTTATATACTTTAGAGACGACTGAAAGGAGAGAAATGGGCCAGTAGCTGCTTGGAAGCGCTTTGGATCATTTCTTGGGGACGGGTTGTACTCGAGCAGTTTTCCAGTTACTAGGGAATATGCCTCTATTGTAAGATGTCTGAAACAGACGAGTCCGGACAGGAGCAAGTTCTGGTGCGCATTTTTTGAGAACAATTGCTGGGATCTCGTCAAGGCCAGAGGCTCTCCTGGTAGTAAGAGAAGAGAGCATCTTTCGTACCTTTTTAGTTTTGAAAATGATGTCAGTCATTTTATGCGCGACATTAGGGACTGTTGGTGGTTGAACATTTGGAGGTGGGTTGAGAGTAGAATTGCCGGCGAACAATGAGGCAAAAAGTTCAGCCTTGCCCAGGGCGGTAGAAACAATTTCATCCCCTGAAACAAGAGGTGGGAACGTGCTCTTGCAGAAAGTATTCCCAATGGATTTAGCAAGAGTCCAGAAGGGTTTGCTGCCGTTGGAGCTTGAGAGGACTTTGATTTTGATGTGGTTATTAAACGAGTTTTTTGCCTCAGAAACAATGCGGACATAGTGGTCTCTCTCGTCGTTAAATGCTGGACGGTTTTCTTGACTGGGATTGTGTAGAAGCGTTTTGTGAGCTTTGAACTTTTCAAGTCTGGCTTTCTCACGGGATTTAGAGAACCAGAGCTTTTGAGTGGTTGAAGAGGTATTCTGTGTACGTGGAGTAAATAATTCCATGCCAGCTTGGATCATTTCGGTGAAGTTTTGTGAGACATCAGCGGGGTCAGGTTGAGAGAAGCAGACAGACAAACTGATTTCTATTGGTCCGTTTTAAATAATATTACCCCATTATTTGTCATAGCAACAGAGTAAAGGCTAAAGTTTTGTCTTATTTTAATGTCACAATGTCTGAAGACCCTCACAAATAACAAATTCACTCGAGTATCGTAAACTCATTCATAGATGGCAGTGAACGAAAATAGGCAAAGGAGATATCTTGATCACTTTAGTCAAGTTCCACACTAATAAATAGGAATTTACACCATATATCAATATATTAACGACCATGTACATGGGTATCTACGCCAGGTCTGAAGGGGTTAAGCTAGGCTCATCCACTCGCGAATTGCGAAAAGCGAAACTGATTCCTATTGGTCCATTTTAAATAATATTACGATGTTATTTGAGATAAACCAATAGGGATAGATTTCACTGCGATTTCGCAATTCGCGAGTGTAAGAACATAGCTTAAAAAAAGAAGACAAAGGCGTGAAATTGGGTCTTAAGAGAAGGCGTTTGATACCGCGAATCAGCGAATATTAGTGGTTATTTCTTATGATGTCATGTGGCTTAAAATTTCATTATCTCGCTCCACAAATTTTTAGGTTGCGTTTTTTGTTCCTCCAACGACGATCTATGCAACAAATAAGCCGTGATTTGGTGAATTTTGTGTATGAAAATTCGCTAGAAGTTGGTATTTGTGATTAATCGTCTGGGCAATGTGTCATGTTTTTACGGTAAAAAAGCGACCGTGTTCACGGAGTAACTGGCCCATGTTTCCGGTTTTTGGTGCGAGGTTACAACCATTCACTCGTACATACATAATTATAGGTACATTATTTCCAGTTTGTAAATAAATAGTCTTGTATTGCACACCTCCAGCGACACACATATAGCTGTATAAAAAAATAACACCTTCGTCAGAGATAATTTATGTTTTCACTTTGATTTTATCATTGGTGAGATATATTTTTAACGACAATAGTAAGGACGTTATAAATAAAAAACATGCAGATCATGAAAGGGTCAATGATTTTTTGACAGTCCAACCATAACAGTGTATCGTGTGATCACAAATAAGGTGTATAGTGTGATCACAAATAAGGTGTATATCTATAAAATAAGAAGACCGGTTTTGTAATATAATTGCTAGATATAATATTGAACTTTTCAAATCGATTTATAGAAAACTCACTCTTACTGAATTGAAGTATGTATACCCAAGTTGGCTTTGCTTCGGCTGTTGATATAGTTTAATGCCGTTTTGATGTTTAAGACTTCAGACTCGCCATTTTTAATTGTGACATGCCAATTTAGAATAATTATATAATGTCGATTGGAAAATATTATTTCATATAATGAAGAGAGCTGGTTTAGATTGGAGGGCTAGCCGCATTATTTTCAGCCTATGAAAAAATCTAAGTAGGTACCATAAATTGGCAGGTGGTAGTGGACTTTTCCTTTACGTGAGAGTAAAGGATTTTTTCACGCCCGATGAGGGAGCACCCCTTACATCAAGCCCCGGTGAAGTCCCAACGGACGTTTCCGGTTCTGGTATATGAGTAGGTTTCCCTTATAAACAAAAATGATGATGGCTCCTCCTTGTACAAAAGATTCCTGAGATATAATACCCCTCCATTCGGATCTCCGGGAGAGGGGTGTACAGGGGGCGCCGGTATCACGATTTAACATATCCTTCTCGAATATATGTGGCCTAAATTCTAACCTGAACTCCGTCCACCATTTCCTCCAGGCTAATAGGCCCCAACTCCTCTTCCTCACTGAAATCCAAATCAGTGCCAAAACAGCCACTAATCACCTTAATTTCCCGAGGTATGAGCTCCTTACTTCCTTTAGATTGTATGGAGGCGTGTGCGCATATGTCCGTAGCTATCTACCCTGCACCAGACTCCCCAATTTGGAAGCTGGAAGAAAATACATACTTTGGATGAAACTCTCTCTCTCTCTCTCTCAGAGCTGCAACTAAATTCATCTGTTGCATTTACCGATCACCTTCTGACAACAACTTTGTCCAGTTCTTTGACTATCTTTCTGAAAATCTGATTTCTGAATATCCTTCCTCCGAGGTATGGCTACGATCTTCAAAAACCGATCTACAAGGGAGAGCAGCGGAGGCCTTCGCAGTCAGCAATTATTTAGCCAATATGGTTCAGCAACCTACTTACTTTCCTCGCATCCCAACACACAGCTCAAATCCCTTGGATCTTCTTTTTACTCGGCATGGTCACTGCTTTCTGCGCAATGCAACCCTCTCTAGGAGATATGAAAAAATGTATTAAGAAAAGGTGATCGTAACGCAAAACTGAGTAGCAATACAAAATTTTAAGATCCTAGGCATACTTTGAAATTTAAAAAATCTGAAAACAAATAGTATACTATGGAAGAGAGATGAATCAAATAATGTTTTGACCGTTGTCAAAAATAGTTAATTGTAATTATTGTCGTAGCTGTGCTCTAAAACTGATCCAAACTTAACTGTGAAATATGGAATAGATCTACCTAATTGAGTGTTATGGAACAGGTGAATTATCTGATCCAGAGCTTATCAGACTATTTCACCTATTCATACGTCGATCCGGGGACATGCTGTACATCCTCAGGAAATTTAGAATTTACAAAAGGTTTATCAGAAAAACTGAGTTTTCCGGTAGGCTATTTCTGCGAGGGTGACCTGACCTGACCTGACCCCGGATATGTGTTCTCGGGGGCCTAATTAGTGCTCATTTGAAGGAATTTTTTCAAAATTCAAAAGTCGCGATCTCCGCATTAGTCATTTTTTTCACTAAAAAAGAGAGAATTCACTAATACCCTTTGAGTTGTGGGAGTCAGAAAGCCGGGAAATTTAAAATATCGATACAATATATTAAAATATCGTATGCAACTAGTTATACATTTATTAGGAGAAGGTGATATAAATAAATATAGTAAAAACAATATGCCATGTTTCATCAAAATAACTTTGTTTGAAAATGTACAAAAATTTCCGAAAGTAAACTTAAAATGTTCCCGAAAAAACTCGTTTCTTGGTCAACCTTATAGGTTAATAGCAAATTGAGTTATTCAAATTTGAAGCATTTAATGAAAATTCGCTACCATAACGCACTTGCTGCGTCCCGAATTTATTTTCTTACAAACATGCATTATATTTCGATGGAAAATGCAAAAATGCAATAACATAAGGCGCGTTTGGTTAAAAAAAGAGAATTTGTATCACCAACGACTTATGGGCCACCTGTGATTGTAGAAATATTTTTTTAAGATGTAGCTCAAGACACCCTATAATTAATGTATACAAATTTTTTTCATATCTTGTATAATAACGGATATATTGAGCTTTATTGATGTTTTACGAAAATTCGACAAAAATTATATACCATTAAACGATAAACTCTAAAGCTAAGGCTACTGCCAAACATCAGAGAAAGGGTCTATTCGAAATGAATTTTCTGGAAATATTTTAGTAAAATGAAGGACAATGACTGTTGAAACTAAGACTTCAGGGTTTGTAAAACATTCTTCTTGAGACAATTTCTTTCCATAGCACTTATTAGATTCAAGTTCTTTGCCTAAATGTTGCCAATTTTGACGTTTTAAATCGCAACTTTGACGTTTTTAGGAAAACCCCAATTTTTTTTTAATGCCTATAACTTTTTTGTCTTTTGACCTACAGAGCTAAATTTTGGTAGGTGACTTACCTATAATAATGTTAACTCGTGTACCAAATTTGGTTGCCCTTCCTTTGTTAATTCGGGAGATATAATTTTTTTTCGAAAGAAAACACATAATTTTCCGGAAAAACCTGGGCCGATTTTCCTGGCTAAAGCACTTATCCAAGCCATTTGCAAAAGGAAGGTATTCACCAAATTTAACCAAAATCGGCCCATAATTTTTTGAGTTATCGGTGTGATACATATATATATATATATATATATATATATATATATATATATATATATATATATATATATATATATATATATATATATATATATATATAAACATATAAAAATTGAAACTGACCCCGGATATGTGTTCTGGGGGGCCTTATTAGCGCTCATTTGAAGAAATTTTTTCGGGATCTCCTCATTAGTGAATTTTTTTAAGAAAATTCACTAATAACGATAATAATAATATGGTGCATTTTAGCAATAAAGTATCTTTACAAGATGATTATGTTTCTTTCCATGAAATTTGAATAATGAAAACATGGATATTTTAATAACATTTTTATAGGTATTTTAAATAAAACACATAATATAATTATACTACTTATTTTATTAGTATCTGTAAAATATAAAGTATACATAGTATTTTTAAGGTTTTCTTTTAAATACATATTATCACATTTAGTTACAATAAAAATAACCTCACAGTCAAGTTCACAATAATTTATCAAAATTAAAAAAGATTTCACCATAAATGTATAAAGAAAAATCGAATATTTTTACAACATTAATGTATAGGTAAAAAACAGGTTTGATATGATATTAAAAGTTTTATATATTTATTTCCAAAATAAAAACAACACGCAAAATCTTTTATGATATTATAATCTACAAAAGTTTTTGTTTTGATAAATTTTTATACAAACATTTTACAACTTAAAACAAAACAACAAATTTAGCGGGTAAAATATCTTCAAATTAACATCAAGATCAACTACTTTGTAATATAATCAAGTAACAGGTGACTTAAGTAACAAGTACATTAAAACTAATCTTGACAGTGTTGCCAAGCGTTAAAGAAATACTGAAATATAGTTACAATAATTAAAAAGAGATTAACAATTAAAACCGACAGATCGTTAATCCTGAGTACAATTAAATTAATTATTTTCTTAATTATCTTAAAAATTACAAAGGCACTCACGTGAACCCTGGTCACCTTCTGATAAATTTTAAAGCAATTGGTCCATCAGGTTTGTTAATAAGGTATGATTTTGTGTCGAGTTCACGTCCAAACCATTCAAATCTAAACATTCTAGCCGCCCTTAGTGTTAACATCGTCATATTTTGTTCTGCAAACCGCCTCGCTATACATGACCTCGAACCATGCCCAAAAGGCAACACTGCAAAAGGATGATACCGCCTGTAATTTGGATCATCTTTCTCAACCATCCAACGTTCCGGTAAAAATTCGTCCGGTCTATCGAAATATGTTTCCAGACGAGATATTATCTGATTTTGTGTCACTATGTTGGTACCTTTAGGGACATTGTACCCAGAAAGCACAATATCTTTATCTAAGACCCTTCCAACACCTACAGCGACAGGTCTTAATCTTAATGATTCCTTAACAACAGCTTTGGTATATCTGGCATTGGCTAAAATCTCCTTTGTTATCGGTGTATCTATATCGGGCAGTAGAAAAAGAGCTTCGTCAAATAATTTCTCTTGCACTTCCGGAGACTTTGCTAGGTGATATAAAATAAACGCTGTACTATAAGAAGTGGTATCGATACCGGCTAATAGAAAATCACAGATGATCCCAACCAGATCTATGAGTTCCAGTTCGGTCGATGCTAGATACGTTTCTAAGAGAGTCTTGTGTGGCCTTATCGTATCATCGTACATTGATACTTTTACGTGTAAACGGTCTGCAGCGAATCCTTCCAGTATCTCTTGCGCCCTTTTCATTCTCATATACGAAGGAGTCTCAAAAAATCGCCACAACATCAGCCCGTTGTCTAGTTTCAATACACAGCTGTTCGTTGTAAACGCAGACCAAATCAGCAAGGATGATTCCGAATCAGCTCTTAAATGATCGTCACTAAAACATTCAATCTTGTAATCAAGCATGCACTGACATGTAATTTCAAGGAACAGTCTAGATAAAAGTGGTAGAAAATTTTTATGTGCACGATATTTTTTTAAGTCACCTTCCTCTATGATATTCAGGAATTCTTTGATGATAACATCAACGTCACTAATAAAATTCACTACTGCAGTGGGACTTGTGAGACCCCTTTGAAAAATCTTCCGCTGTTCATACCAATCTTTACCATTCGTTGGCAACAGGCCCGCTTTAGAATTGTACACATCCTTGTTGGCAAGTCTGTATTTCCCCAAGGCAACATGACTTCTCCTCGATGGGTAGATACCCTCGTTTCGGCTTAAGACTTCCACATCATCAGGATCGAATAACCAAACGATGTTGATCCCCGGCGCTATTCGTTCCCGGACGATACGACCGTACTGTTGATATTTTTTTAAACCGTTCAAGTGTAACGTTTTGAAACTGTACGGTCCAATCAGAGGCAAGTATTGATACAATGTTCCTATGATAGGTAAACTAACTGGTCCCGGTATATCTTTGAACTTCTTGACATTTCGCGGGTTGCTAAGATGCAAATCTCTCGAACAACACACTGGATTTAGTTTTTTCTTGACGAAATGCATACATTCTGACTTAAGTAAGCTCATTTTAATAGATAAATGTTCGTTTCTATAGTAAATACCGTTTAAATCAGTGTAAAAGCGGCGATAATTGTAATCTAACCCTACTAAGCACTCCGAACGGAACTGAAACTAAGGACGTTGAATGTCTGAAGGCTGAAGCAAAGCACGTTGGTAATCAGGTTGGCGGTAAAAAATGAATGGATCGGTGGCCGCGACTATTGAGCTATAAAAGTATAGATGGTCATCATAAATTTTTCATGGTATGAATAATTCTCGGCCACTATAATAATCTAAATTGCTGATAGTATTAAAGAGAGATTTGTCACTGTTTGAAATAAATAACAAAGACTGCGAAATTTTAAATGTTTTACGTGAATGTGGATAAATGTTCTGCCACATAGAATCGGTTAAATGTGTTAAATTATTTCAAAGAAATGGATATAATTTGTTTTGGTCAGTGTATTTCTGAGCATCAAAATACATTAATCTTTTTAAATTCTGATTAAATATTTATAAAAAAAGGTCGTTGTTTTGTTTTAAATTCTTCTCGCATGTCTTAATAAATGTATTTTAATGTTAATACAAGGGGTAATTTATTAAAAAATTATACTGAGGTTACAATAAAAAGTGCAATGATTTTTCAAACAATTCTAAGCACGTTCTTTTATTATTTAAGGCTCCACAATGAAGACTGGAAATACTTTTAACAAACATTGAATAAACATATAGAAAGATAATAACTTTTTAAAACACAAAAGCTAGGTTTATACACTCGCTGATCCCCAATATTGGTCCATTTTAAATAATAATACGATATTATTTAAAATAAGCCAAAAGGGCTACGTTTCGCAATTCGCGAGTGTATGTATTTCCGTGTCGAAAACAAAAAAGTCTGAACGCAGCAAGTGCGTTATGGTAGTGAATTTTCATAAAAATGTTTTTAATAGCAAATGCAAGCAGGCATCAATATTTGATTATCGGTATAGCCTATGTAGTAGAAACAATGTACCATATTTTATCTAAATTACTTATTGTTTTGAAAATGTACAAAAATTTTCCGAAAATAAAGTTGATGTTGGTTTCCTATAGTCAACAAATCTTGGGTTAATAGCAAATTGAGTTACTAAAATTTGAAGGATTTACTAAAAATTCGCTACCAAAACGCACTTATTGCGTCTCGATTTTTTTCTTACAAACATGCATCATATTTCGATAAAAAATGAGAAAATGCATTAACGAATTTGTTCTACGAAAATTAGCTAAAAATTATAGACCGTTGTACCATAAATTTAACTAAACCTACAGCCAAAGCATCACAGAAAGGGTCTATTTGAAATGAATTTTCTGTAAGTATTTTAGTAAAATTAAGGCCAATGATGGTTGAGGTTGAAACTTAAGGGTTTGTAGAACACTGTTCTTGCAACATTTTCTTTTGAAATCGCGACTTTGACGTGTTGAGGAAAACCCCAACTTTTTTTTCTTTAACAGCCCATAACTTTTTTGTCTTTAAACTCGGAGACTTAAATTTTGGTACATGGTTCACTCTTTATAAAACAATTACGCATACCAAATTTGGTTGCCCTTGCTGTGTCATTTCCGGAGATATAATTTTTTTCAGAAATAAAACACGAAATTTTCCGGGAAAACCTGGGCAGATTTTCATGGCTAACGAACTTATCCAAGCCACTTGCAAAAGGAAGGTACTCAATTTGGTCAAAATCGGCCCATTATCTTGTTAGTTATCGGTATATATATATATATATATATATATATATATATATATATATATATATATATATATATATATATATATATATATATATATATATATATATATATATATATATATATATATATATATATACATAAAAATTGAAACTGACCGCGGATATGTGTTCTAGGAGGCCTAATTAACGCTCATTTAAAGAATTTTTTTTTAAATTCAAAAGTAGGGATCTCCTCAATAGTGATTTTTTAAAAAGAAAATTCACTAAAACAAATTTAAATACAGTTAGCTTGCACATGTCAATTTGACACCTGTCCCCTTTCATTCAAATTTAACATAAGAATTGTAAAACTAGCTTTATACACTCGAGAATTGCGAAACTAATTCCTATTGGAACACTTGGTGTATATATATATATATATATATATATATATATATATATATATATATATATATATATATATATATATATATATATATATATATTGTGCAGAATTTAGAGCTGGGTTCAAATCAGTTTTCAGATTTAGAAAAATCGATTTAATTTTTTTCTTCTTTTACAAGTTAGCCCAAAATGAAAAATAAATTTTTGTTGCCACTGTTTTCCAACTGTGTGGGTTCTCCAAGTGTATATATTAGATGGTGGTACTTTTAGTTTAAATATTTGTGGTTTGAAAAAAATATGTTTTCTACAAAAGCACCAAACTAAGCTAAATATACCTTGCCTCAATTTAAGCATCTTCGCATCTGCTGTAGTTTCCGAAATCCCAATAGTGTGGGTCGCATTTGAATTAGCCTATATATATATATATATATATATATATATATATATATATATATATATATATATATATATATATATATATATATATAATTTGTTTGCTGTACGTTTGTGATTTCTTATTGGTTTGCGCGGACTGCAGTTTCGAACCGTCCCGGTTCATCATCAGCACGCTACTGACTGTTATCGCCCCTGTGTGGTCTACGTCTGAGATTGTAGGTGGCGCATGCGGCCATTTTGTGTGTATGTGGGTGTAGTGAGTGTTTAGGTATAGTGATGTCTGTTTGTGTGGGTTTTCTGTATATTTTGTATTCAATCTGGTAATCTTTTCTGATTAGTGTTAAGTCTAGGAAGTTTATGGTGTTGTTTGCTTCTTTTTCTATTGTAAATTTTATGTTTCTGTTAATTTGGTTTATTTTTTCGAGGATATTGTCTATGTTGGTTTTTTGATTGTCGTATATTATTAATATATCATCGACGTATCTTATCCATTTGATGTTTGGGTCTGTCTCTTTTATGATTGTGTTGATTTTATCTTCTAACTGTTGTATGTATATTTCTGCCATGATGCTTGATAGTGGAGATCCCATTGGTAGCCCGTCTTCTTGGATGTAGTATTCTCCGTTGAACTTAAAGTAATTTTGTTTTAATATGTTTAATATTTCGCAGATTTTTTTTGTTACAAATAAAGTGTATATTTAAAAATGATTACAGTGTAGTGCAATATTCCTAAAGATATATATATATATATATATATATATATATATATATATATATATATATATATATATATATATATATATATATATATACGTATCAGACTCATAACTTAAAAATAATAGGCCGATTTTGATAAAATTTGGCAGGTACCTTCCTTTTCCAAGTGGTTTCGATAGGTTCGCTAGCCAGGAAAATCGTACCAGTTTTTCGGGGTGTAAATTTTAGGTTTCCTTTGCTCATATTGCAACCAAATTTGGTACGTGCAGGTTCATGTTAAAAGTATGTTTTATGGAAAAATTTAGCTCTCTAAGTTAAAAGCAAAAAAAGTTATAAGCATTTAATGAAATATTTTTTTTTGCCGCTGGAGGTCAGAGCTCTGCACGTATTGGTGCAAATATGGCGTGTGGTAAACAACATCTATTAAAAATTACAGGAAAATTAAAAATTTTCTTTGCACATACATAAGTTTTTGTAAAAACAAATGTGTAGATTATAAAAATTCACTACCATAACGCACTTGTTGCCTCCAGACTTTTGTTGCGAACTCACAACAAATCCTCTAAATAAAATATACAATTAAAATAAATATTAGATAGAGCATTATCACAGAGCAGAGGGGCTGTTCTGTGAAAGCACTGCAATTTTAAAATATTTGACAATTTATTTTCTTCTTCTTTTCAGACTTTCCAGGCATGTGTTTCGCCAGCACCCGTTGCGCCACAGTAGAACCAGGCAAGACCTGGGAACTCCACCCCTTCTGCGGTCGCTCAACTTGTGTTGTCTCTGAAGATAAACCACCACGTCTCCTGGAGCTGGTTGAAGACTGTGGACCCCTTCCCCTAGCCAACCCCAAGTGCAAGCTCGATGAAGGTAAGCTTACAGGTTCAAATCCTTAGCAAAAATCATGACTGTCTTTTTCACATAAATCTTAATAATCGTGAAAAATTATGTATCGCTAGAAAATATGGTTTCCTGAAAATGCAATAAAGTCTGAATTCATATGTCAATTTTTAGTGGCTTGTTAAGGCAGCTATCTTTTAGAGCCTCAGTGGTTCAGGGACAAGAACGTGTGCCTCTGAATCGAAAGGTACTGGGTTCGATCGCAGGGTTCTCCTTTCGCTTTTTCAGTACAAACTGTAACATTAACATCAACCGAGGTTCTGGCATTGTATTTGAACAAGTTGAATGTCTGTACGTTTCGCCCATCGGAGGGGGCGTAAATCCGTCTGTCCCGTGTCCATGCGATGTTGGGCACGTTAAAGATCCCTACCCTCCTTACAGAAAGGCAGGGGTTCGGCAAAATTTCCAGGATACTGAGGTGAAACTGCTCCCTGGCGTCGGTGATTGGCCATAGTCGCGGAAATAGGCCGACGTTAAAGAAACAAAACACACACACAGACACACACACAATGCAGCTCTCTTCATTATTATTGAAGTTAAAGAGATGCCTAAACTAGTAAAATTGTGCAGTTTCTTGGGCTCGTTCCAAATTTAGTGTTAACTCTATGAAATTCCAAATTGTACCCATATTATTCGCAGAAAATTGTCATTTGTCATTTTTCATATCACTTTTATTTTTTTGTACTTCTTTTTAGAGAAGACACATTTTTATTTAAGGAGACACGAAAAATCGGCTGCTTTTATTCGCTTCGCCAAACAAAAAAAGCAAATTTTGCACCGACGATCAATTACCTCCGAAAATGGAAAAAGTTATGTTGATAAAGTTTGATACACATGTGACCTTTGCAAAAAACGTTTCTATATATCAAAATTAAGGTTTTTGTAGCTTAATAAAAATCTAAGTTATTGAAATTGGAAAGAGTTTTATAAAAATATGCTACTGAAACCCACTTGCTGTGTCGAAACTTTTCAAATTTATCTAGACTGGCAACAAATCCTGACTCATACTCATTTTATTGTGATTTAACTCACTACAAGAGCTTTCGTTAATGAGGTAGGGGCATTTACTTTGCAGCTGGCAACAAATCCTGACCCATACAAGATTTTATTGTGATTTAACTCACTACAAGAGCTTTCGTTAATGCGGTAGGGGCATTTACTTTGCAGCTGACAACAAATCCTGACCCATACAAGGTTTTATTGTAATTTAACTGACTATAACAGTTTTCGTTAATGCAACAGGGGCATTTACTTTGCAGCTGGCGATACATCCTGATCTATACAAGATTTTATTGTGATTTAACTCACCACAAGAGCTTTCGTTAATGCGGTAGGGGCATTTACTTTGCAGCTGGCGATAAATCCTGACCCATACAAGATTTTATTGTGATTTAACTTACCGCAACAGTTTTCGTTAATGCGGTAGGAGCATTTACTTTGCAGCTGGCGACAAATCCTGACCCCTACAAGATTTTATTGTGATTTAACTGACCGCAACAGTTTTCGTTAGTGCGGTAGGGGCATTTACCTTGCAGCTGGCGACAAATTCTGACCCCTACAAGATTTTATTGTGATTTAACCGACTACAAGAGCTTTCGTTAATGCAGTAGGGGCATTTACTTTGCAGCTGACAACAAATCCTGACTCATACAAGATTGCATTGTAATTTAACTGACTACAACAGTTTTCGTTAATGCAGTAGGGGCATTTACTTTGCAGCTGGCAACAAATCCTGACTTATACAAGGTTTGATTGTAATTTAACTGACTACAGGAGTTTTCGTTAATGTGGTAGGGGCATTTATTTTGCAGCTGGCAACAAATCCTGACCCATACAATATTTACTTGTGATTTAACTGACTACAAGAGCTTTCGTTAATGCGGTAAGGGCATTTACTTTGCAGCGGCAACAAATCCTGACTCATACAAGATTGCATTGTAATTTAACTGACTACAACAGTTTTCGTTAATGCAGTAGGGGCATTTACTTTGCAGCTGGCAACAAATCCTGACTCATACAAGATACATCCTGATCTATACAAGATTTTATTGTGATTTAACTCACCATAAGAGCTTTCGTTAATGCGGTAGGGGCATTTACTTTGCAGCTGGCGATAAATCCTGACCCATATAAGATTTTATTGTGATTTAACTGACTACAAGAGCTTTAGTTAATGCGGTAAGGGCATTTACTTTGCAGCTGGCGACAAATCCTGACCCATACAAGATTTTATTGTGATTTAACTCACTACAAGAGCTTTCGTTAATGCGGTAGGGGCATTTGCTTTGCAGCTGGCGACAAATCCTGATCTATACAAGATTTTATTGTGATTTAACTCAGTACAAGAGCTTTCGTTAATGCGGTAGGGCATTTACTTTGCAGCTGTCGACAAATCCTGACCTATACAAGATTTTATTGTGATTTAACTGACTACAACCGTTTTCGTTAATGCGGCAGGGGCATTTACTTTGCAGCTGGAAACACATCCTGACTTATACAAGATTGTATTGTAATTTAGCTGACTACAACAGTTTTCGTTAATGCCGCAGGGGCACTTACTTTGCAGCTGGCAACAAATCCTGACACATACAAGATTTTATTGTAATTTAACTAACTACAACAATTTTAGAATTTCAATTCTTCACACCCTGTTGTGTAAAAATAAAAACTGAGTCTTAATTACCTCTAAAATTACCCTTCTTTTCTTTTCAGAGAAAACCAACAAAACCGCTGCCTTCCCAGACTGCTGTCCATTGTTTAAATGTGAAGAAGGCGCCAAGTTAGAATATCCAGAGATTCCCACCGTAGCACCAGTCCCAGAAGAACCCACAACCACACCAAAAGCATAAACACTTAGTTTCAAACAACTCATTTAACATCTCCATCGCCAAGATGTCAAAATTAAACATTTATAACATGAAAATCCACCATTTAAAACATTAAACCATGTTATTTATACATTGGTGCACTGTAAAAATCAAATTATTCAATTAAAATCAAGTCCCCATATGTAGATAGTCTTTGTTTTTTAGTTATATTAGAGGTAGATATTCAAATAATTCATTCCAGGCAGTTGTTTTCATTTCTTTTGTTTCTATGCCTACTACATTATTTTAATGTTTATTACTTTATTTATTTTTATCTTTCTACTTCTAATTCTTTTTGTTTGTAGTTTTCTATAGCTTTATTCTTATTTCTGTTATTAGCTTTTACTTGTTTTATACTATATTTTCTTATTAGGACTAGTTATTTGAATGGAAGTCATTTAAAATGTTTATTTAAGTAATAATAATAATTATTATAATGTTAATAATATTCATCTTGGTCAGTCACTAAAGTATTTGTAATTTTTCACTTATTCTCACACAACTTCTTAGTGACCTTTCTAGTTTTTAGCTAGATATTTTCGTACTTTTGTGATACGTCTTGATAATAAATTATTTTTCCGGCTTCAGGTGCATATTTAATTCTGTTTTGGAAACATAAAAAGATCATGTCAATGTTTTTGTAAGCCGTTTCGGAATAAATTAATTTATTAGATGTGTTGTTTTATTTTTAAATTAGTTACTGTGAAACTATATTGCAGTTGTTCCTAGAGTGTGCCTGGAGGTCACGTTAAGGAAATGGGGGGCCGCGAAAGGATTCCCAAAATTAAAAAAGTACTCACTTATTTAGAGCTGTATTATTATCTTTTGCATCGTAAACTTCGTAACTTCAGGATCAATTGAAATAAGCAGAACTTGTCACACAGCAATAATCCATAACATTCACTAACAATTGTTGAGCCTGAAGAAGTAATACAAAGATCCAATATTCCACCATAATAGTTTTTGACAGAATTGAACTCGTACAACCTCCAATAAAGCTATCAAAAAAGTTGGCGATATTATTAAGCCTGCCCACGGCTTTTAAGCACTCTCCAAATCGAAATATAGTCTTAACTTGAGCCATAAATACGAAACGTACGAGGTCTGTAAATTAAGTAATGAGACTGACAACGCAGCGTTTGATATGGCAAAACCGGAAGCACGTGGCATGGAGGGGCGACAGGTTGACATGTGCTTCACGTGCAGTACAAGTTTGAACACGGTCGAGTCATTGGGATGTCCGTTATCGTTGTTCTCATGAAACCAGTTATCATAGTGCCTTCTAAAATTGAGTGACATTAATTTCGGGCAATGGTGTGCTATCAGGTTTTGCTTCAGACTTGGGCAAAGTGCAACAGAGGCTTTCGCAAATCTTCAGCAGGCCTACGGAGACAGTGCTTTGTCAAGAGCCCAGGTTTTTCGGGGCTTCAAGGCATTTTCAGAAGGAAGAGTCGATCGGAGATTAGCTACGCAGCGGAAGACCTTCAACTGCAGGAACCGATGAAAATGTCGACAGAATCCACGATCTTGTGCGTTCAGATAGTTGGTGTGACAAGTCTGGTTCCAGCAATCCTGAATTTTTTTTCGGAGGTGGGTGACTTTGCAGAGCCATTTCTCGACTGCGCTCCAACCTCTTATACAAATCCTGTAACTCCCTAACAGTAGCATAGGTCGCTAATCCTAGATTGTGTATAAAATAGGGGTGCATGTTATGTTCTGGCACTTCAACCATTTGCTGCTCTGTTGGTGAATCTGGTAATCTTTCGAATAAACTCAACATACACGCGAAGTAAGCACCCACACGTTCACGCTCACCCTGATGTCGATTCCAAATTTCTTGCCATAGGTCTCGCCCATAGAAATGAGGCTGAAATTGTTCCCTAAGAAGTTTCTCAAAAGCAGACCAAGAACTTACTTCCTCGCGAACAAGCTCATACCAAGTCGAAGCATTACTCTCCAACAGTTCAGACAAGGAAGACAACAATTCGCCTGAGAAACATTACTAGACCTTTTTTTGATTTCAATTTGTTCCAGGAAGGGAGAAACAGTGAAACCATCTGCTCTGCTAAATTTAATTCCCCATTTTCTTGGGTCATACTGATACTTGTGCAAACTGACGAGCAGCTAACAGCAGGATCTACCACAGATGTTGAAATACTACTTGACACGACTGTACCCTGTCTCGTCTGTAAGTCCACTCGCACCGTTTCATCCGCCTGGTCTACCTAGTCCTTAATCCTAGAAAGTCTCACAACCAGATACGAGATTGCGTTTAGCAATGGTTTCTCCTAACCTGCTGTTTTCTCCACCTGGATCCGCTGAAATCTACTGTATAAATGTTTTAACTTAGATTCAACGTACCCTGCTCCTGACCTATTTAAACCAACGTCCATCAATTTTTGACCAATATTATTAAATGGGAAGGAGAAAGATCTACGCGAAAATGGTTTCAAAAAACCGTACACAGGAACAAAAGGACATTAGGAAGAAAAGGTGCCATGACTATATTTGGAATCAGTTGAAATAATGAACATTTTTTGGAATGTCTCATTACTTGGTGCTGAAACCTAGGTGTTTGAGTATGACTGGGAAACCAAACACCAGACCACGGAATGACACACTTCAGGCTCTCCAAAGCTCCAAAAAGCAAGAATGAGCAAGAGCACGCTGATTTGTTTCTTTGATAACCAGGAAATCGTCCACAAAGAGTTTATGCCTCAAGGACAGACAATGAATTAACATTTTTACAGAGAGGTTGTTGAGAGACTCCGAAAAACGGTCATGCGTGTGAGACCAAACATCAAGAACAATTGGATCCAGCATAATGTCAATGCGCCTTGTCACACAGCAATTTCCATAAACGAGTTTTGTTTTCTCCCTTAGGGCTCGTCCATGTCTTTGCCGCAACCTCTGGCTTATTGTGCATGCCCTTTTGTCTTTTCTGCTTCACCCATTCCAAAATGACTGTGCCTTGAACTAGTCTGCACAGCAATTAGTAGGGTGAAGTTTTATATTGCTCTGTCTCCGGTCTAGGTTGTCCGTAGATTAGTCCTCTTTTGCGAACCAGAGTTTTACACTCGCACAAGATGTGCTGGGTTGAATCCTCCCCCTCGCCGCAGAGTCTGCATGCCAGGTCCCCCTCGAACTGCCCCATTTTATATAAGTGTTTCTTGATGGTCATGTGTCCCGCCAAGAGTCCTGTTATGTTCCTGAGCTGCCCCCTGCTAATATTTAGCAGCTCCACAGCTCTCTTTGAACTGGGTACCTCAATTACTGACTTCCCATGTCTGAGCCCTGGATAGTCTGCCTAGTACATCTTTCGTTCGTTTCTGACCCAGGACATAATGGATCCCCTGGTAGTGCTCTTTGTCACGCCCAGAACCGGCTTTGGTCTCATAAATGGGTCTGTTGACCTTCTCAGAACGCTCCCATACGGATACCCTGCCACGACCCCCACCAGCAGGGTCCCTCTTGCGAGTGAGGTGAACACCGCCCTGTCCCTAAGCTTGGAACCGATCCACCTGCAGCAGGTCTCCTCTATTCCCCACTCTCTGACAGTTGCCAGTACCGATCCAAATGAGGTGTTGCTGAAGGCCCCCAGCGCCACCTTCCTGTTCTCCAGTTTCAGCACCAGTTAGTGCAGTGCTTTTTCTGTTGAGACTCCTGCTCTGTATGCATATTGCTCGCAATGTAGGGGATATGCTTCCAGTACATTGCCCTTAATGTACCAGTCGAGCAGTTTTTCCCACTGTTTTTAGCAAGAAGGACATGAGACTTATTGGCCTCAGGGACTTTGCCTGATCTGCTGGACGCCCAGGTTTTGGAATGAATACAACCCTGGCCAGTCTCCATACCCTCGGAATGTACCCCAGAGCCAGGCTGGCCCTCATAATGAGGGTAAGCACCGGCGTCAGTATGTCTATACCCTGTTAGAGCATGATGGGCATTAGTTCATCGAATCCCGGGGATTTGAATAGCTTAAAGCTGTTAATGGCCCATCTAATTTTGCTCCAGGTAATCACCTCTTTAGCGACTGTCCAGTCTACTCTAGATGCCCGCCTATAAGGCGCCTCTATTTTTGAGTGTTTCCAATCCGGAGGTGATTGGTTTATTATGTTGCATCTGGGGAAGTGCGTCTGTAGTAAAACTTCGATAGTTTCCTCCCCCGAGATTGTAAATCCTCCGTGGATATTTTAAGGGAACCTATATTCGTCAGAGTGTCCTTGGGCAGGATCTTGTGTAGTCAGGCACTCTCGGATGTGTCCTCTACTTCCTCTCAGTGCCTCCTCCACGAGTCCTTCCTGGCGTCCCTCAGTCTTTTATTATAGCTCGTTAGGGCATGTCTATATTCATCCCATGCCCCCGACCTTTTGGCAGCGTGAACAGCTTACGAACCAGCGTCCTCCTTTGTCTGAGGTCCTCATTCCACCACGGGACGTTCTTGGTGGAAGTCCTCATTTTCAGGGGGCAATTGGCGTTATAAGCCCAAGTCTCGCACTTGGGCTGCCGCAATCTCGAGGTCTATGGCACTCTTAACTCCCGCAGTTCGACTGTTAGGTCTGTCCTGTAGGTTTCCCAGTCCGCCTTGCAAGGGTGCCGGTACCAGACCGTTTGTCTTTCGATTTTGGCGATTTCAAACCGGATGTATCTGTGGTTTGAGCTACTCACTTCCGCAGATATAGCCCAGTTCTTAACAAAGTCACCCAGAAACTGGGTGGAAACTGTTAGATCTATAAACGAGTTTGTGGCCAGTAAAAAACATTACTGTGGCTCCTTGACCTTCTTACTCATCTGACTTGAGTCCTTCTGCCTTTTTCCTCTTCACAAAATTCATCTCAAGGGACATCATTTTAGGACACTCGAAAACATTCAAATGGCTGTAACGACCAGCTGAATGCTATTCCAGTATCTGCGTTCCAGCTATGAGGAGTGGAAGAACAGTCGCCAACGCTGTATGGCTTCCTAAGGGAATTATTTTGAGGGAGACAAAGTTCAATTGTAATTATAGTTAATAAAATCAGTCTCACTTCTTAATTTACAGATCTCGTATATACAAATGTCAGGTAAGGTTTGCGGTGGCATTCTATTTTTGTACTGAATTGGGAATCAATCAAATCTAATTATGAACCTACTTATCCTGAACGTAGTGCATTGTTTCTCTTAATATCAATCACAATTATATACATTTTGGCAGCAGACAGCATTTGATCCTGGCAATTTTAGGCAGGTTTCAGTTTTGCCGATACTCTCAAAAATCTTCGAATTCCTTATTTTCCAACAACTTTATAGTTACTTTGAAGATAACCATCTATTCTATGAACATCAGCCTGGTTTCCACAAGAGATGCAGCACCATGGACGCGATATCGTATCTTCTAGAGATCGTAAATTGTGCTTTTGAACAGAGAAAACAGTGCTGTGTAGTTTTTGCAGACTTAACAAAGGCATTTGATTGTGTCTCGCACGAAGTATGTTTGACAAAGTTGAGTCATTATGGTATTATGGGAGCCTGTCTGGAGTTGCTGCGGTCATACCTCGATAATAGATACATAATGGGATACATTCGTAGAGGGGTGCCTCAGGGTTGTATACTAGGGCCATTTCTCTTTCTCATATATATAAATGATCTTCCTCCTAACATTCCTGATGGCATCCAACACAGCAGGATAGCAACAGCCCTCTATGCAGATGACACAACTTTTATTATCACTGGTGATGCTGGTAGTGATGTCAATAAGACTGTGGACAGTGTTCTTCGTGAGGCGGGAGCTTGGTTTAATGATAATGAACTGTTCCTCAATGAGGATAAGATAGCTTTAATCAGTTTTCATGCTGGGGCAACTTCTAATGAGTCGAACACTGCTAGGAATTTTCTTGGTCTCAACATCGACCCTGATTTTCCATGGAGGAGCCAAATAGACTCGTTGGCTGGTAGGCTAGCCTCATCAGTGTATGCAGTGCGTAGGATTTCTGCAATGGCCCGACCTGAGGCAGCTTTGATCACCTATTATGGGTTGTTTTACTCACGTCTGAATTACTGTTTGCTTGCATGGGGAAATGCAGCGAGCGTGCGCTTGGATAGACTCTTTGTGTTGCAGAAAGCAGCTGTCAGAGGTGTTGTCGGGGCGGGTTGCTGTACCCATCTTTCAGGAACTTAACATAATGTCACTATACTCACTGGTGGTTTACAGACAATTGTTGGTGGTGAGAGAGAACAGGAAAAGTTTTGACACACATGCTGAAGTGCATAGTTATAACACCAGACATAAAGATAATTTAATCCAACCGAGGCACCGGATAAATAAAACTAAAACAGTTAGGGTCGACTTTTTCAATGCACTCCCAAGGTGGTTGAGAAATGAACCTATTAATAAATTCCAAACAATTATTAGAGATTTTTTAATACAGGCTTGTCTATACAGAACAGATGAATATTTTAATGTAGTGTCTCAGTTGAGATTCTCGATGGCCAGGTGATCCACTGTTTTAGTGATAGGCAGATATTGTGTGTTTTAGATGTGTATGGATTTTTGTTGGTTTTTAGTTTCACATTTACATGTGCTTTATGTATAATTTTTTTTATCTTGACTGGCCAATTTTATTTGTGTGTGATCTTGTTGCTAAGTTATTCTATTCTATTCTATAGAACCCGATCTTGTGAACTGTTTCAGGTGTTTCATCACTTTACAAATTAAGGTATATCCAGTCCGCCTGAATAGAATGTTGAATTTTGCTAATGGAAATGCTGAGTTGATGCGTTTTTTCGGTTGCTCGTTTTCTGCTTTCAAACAGTTTCTTGCATCTGTTGCCCACACCTAGCATGTATTTTATTTGATGTGACTATTTAATGTTGTTTTGTAATGTGACCAGTTGATTGTTGTTTTACTTATACCTGCTTGTGACTATCACTTTTTTTTCTCCCTCAGGGCTCGTCCGCGGCTTTGCATGCCCTTAGTCTTTTTACTTCACCCATTCCAGAGTCACTGTGCCTTGAACTAGTTTGCACAGCGATTGGTAGGCTGAAGTTATAATCCTCTGTCTCCAGTCTAGACTGACCGTAGATTAGTTGTCTTTTGCGTTCCAGAGCTTTACACTCGCACAAGATGTGCTGGGCTGATTCCGTCTCCTTGCCGCAGAGTTTGCATGCAAGGTCCCCCTCGAAACGCCCCATTTTATGCAGGTGTTTCTTGACGGTCATGTGTGCCGTCAAGAGACCTGCTTTGTTTCTGAGCTGTCCTCCGCTAAGATTTAGCAGCTCCACAGCTCTCTTTGAACTGGGTTCGTCAATTGACTTCCCATGTCTGAGCCCTGGACAGTCCGCCTAGTACACCTTGTGTTGGTTTCTGACCCAGGACTTAATGGCTCCCCTGGCAGTGCTCTTTGCCACGCCCAGAGCCGGTTCTGGTCCCATAAATGGTTCTGCTGACCCTCTCTACGTGAGTGTCAGCTTCTTCATTGCCTTTGACCCCCGAGTGACCCGGCACCCAGATGAGGGTGACCTCATTCTGCCCAGCTAGGTCGCTCGTCTCGGCACTCACTCACCAGCCAGGAATTTACCCGTGGGCTACTTAGGGCCGCCTGGCTATCTGTGACTATGAGGATCCACTTGTTGGTGTAGCCCCTTCTCTTGTTCTCCCGCACACAGTGCAGGATGATGTACATTTCGACCTGAAAGACCGTTGCAAGGGCTCCGAGGGAAATATTATGACTCACCCTCGGTCCTTCTGAATAAACACCTGCCCTCATCCAGCGCTCCCCGCCGGACCCGTCCGTGAATCAGACGAGCGTGCCACGTGGTATGTCCGGCGTCTCCTCCCGCCATGCCTCACGGTTGGGGATCTCCACTGTAAAGTTGTGTGTCCTGCAGATTGCGTCTGACCTCATTTCAAGCATGTGCTCCTTCACAATCTTCTGAATTTTGCAGTGGCCCTTGAAGCATGCGGTGATCTTCAGTCTACCATTGCAGGCTAGTCTGTATAGTCCTAGCCTGGCCTCCCCCATAATAACTAAGTGTAGAGGGGGCAGATCCAGCAAGACCTTCATGGCGGATGTTGGGGTTGACGACATGGCCCGTGATGTCTAGGCAAGCCATCCTTTGGATCTTGCCTAGTTTTTGTTTGGCACTGGATTGTCACCAAGACCACCAGACCAGTGCCGCGTATGTTAACGATGGTCTGACCACCCTTGTGTACAGCCAGTGGGCCATATTAGTTTTTAGTCCCCACGTTTCTCCATATACCCGCATAGTGACGGCTAAGGTAACGACTGCCTTATGCAGTATTTTTTTCAACGTGACCATTCCAGGTTAGCTTACAGTCCAATACGACCCCAAGATATTTTACCTCACTGGCCATTGGAATGTTCCTACCGTATAGAGTGAGAGTTCTGTGACTCTCCCACTTCCTCCTCCTCGTAAATGTTTGTTTTTTTTAGGCTCACCCAGAGCTCTTGACCAACCGTCCACACTTCCACCAGTTTCAGTGCTGTCTGCATGCGCTCCCACACTGACTGTGTAACATTTCCTCGGACTATGATGACAGTGTCGTCCGCATAGCCCTGTACCTCATACCCCCCTCCCGACAGCCTCCCCAGCAGACCGTCCACGACTAGTCACCAGAGCAAAGGAGACAGAACGATCCCCTGCGGACACCCCCGCCAGCAGAGTCCTTTCTGCAAGGGAGGTGAATACCACACTGTCCCAGAGCATGGAACCGATCCACCTGCAGCAGGTCTCCTCTATTCCACGATCCCTGACAGCTGCCAGAATCAATCCGAATGAGGTGTTGATGAAGGCCCCCTCTGTAACTATCACTTGCTCATTATTGTGCTTGTTTCTATAATTGGGGTTATCCTATTCTTCTGAATAGATAAATAAATAAAATATGATGGCTTCTGGGGCCGAACATGTACTTTTAAAGCGGCAGCCAATGTGTTTTGTAAAAAACTGGAATTATGGACCAGAAATGTAAAGTAAACAAACCAACTTGATTAGAAGTTAAGAGTGGGTTAGTGACCCATTTCCAAATATTCCTGAGGGTCTCTCAACTGTCGAAAAAGAAATCTTTAAACACTTTTTAGGCCATTTAGTTTTACCACGATCTATTAGGGGACGGGCCCCACAGGTTGATAATCGCTGACTTAGTCGGATCGGCAAATATTTGTGGCTGTATGTTATTTGATTTTTAGCTTCGAGATATTTCCAGTAATTTTCGGAGTCACATATTTTCACAGATTTACTAAAAAAGAAAAAAAAACAACAAATTATAAATAAACCAAACGTTTTATTTGCGAAAAGATTATACACATTTTTTTTACCTGCAATTATAAGGTAAGAATGTTCAAAAAGTCACCAAAAGAGGCAAACAAAGAATACAAAGAGCACCATTATGGTAATTCCATCTTTTGTTTCCCGTTGTAAAATCAACGGTAAAGAACATTCAAAAAACGATTACCTTAATGGTTCCCGCAACATTACAACAGAAAAATTTACATTATTACTATTTCTCTGTAACATTAACGTCTTTTTTCTTTGTAAATAGCTTTCCAATGTAAATATTTTAAAACTTATTATACAATATTCAAAGGTGCCGTTTATTTGCCTTGTTTTTTTTTCTTCTTCAAAAAATCATAAAATGATTCCAAAAATCATTAAGGCACCTATCTTCAAATCTCAAACATCAGAGGAAGCATCCATTAAATAATAATAATAAATAAGAATAATTCTTCCTCTGATGCTAAATAATAATAATATAATTTAAATATAAAATTGCAGTTGAAAAAAAATCAAAAACAATTTTTAAAAATTCATATAAAATTACGAAACATTTTGAAAAAATGTTTTACAAGACAATATTTCATTTTTAATATTCAAGTCTCGAAATGCAATGTTACTTTGTTTTAAAAACTCATTTTTTGTTGAAGAAAACTCTTTCACACAATCCTCATAAGCCATTCTTCTGCATTCAGCCTTTTTTAACTAAATATTGTGTTATACAGGGTGATTGGGAATGCACTTGTCTAACAATATATGTAGCATACATATGTGATCACAAAAAACTGGAAATTGGGCATCTGATGGCGCTAGTTACTGAGATATGTGTGTTCAGTTGCTTCTCGTGAAACCTTTGTTTTGACATAACTTTTGAACCACCTGTATATTAACTTCAGAATTTAGTAATGAATGGAGTAAATCAGTTTTATTCAGGGTAATTTTTAGTAACTAAAATGCCAGAATTGAGCCCAAAAGTGACAACTGGATGTAGTGTCAGTTGGAAATTACAGATTAAAGATATAGCTTCTACTTTACGGGGAAATGTCAACAAATTTTAAATGTATTTCCAACATGATGGAGCTCCACCACATTATTCTCGACAGATTGTATAATTCTTGAATGATATTTTCCTAACAGGTCGACAGGACATGGTGGTCCACATAATTGACCTCCGAGATCGCCCGATTTAAACCTTCTAGACTATTATTTCTGGAGTATTTTTAAGACACTGAAATAATTCCAAGGGGAAGTCTTGTTCAAAGAATAACTGATTTCCGTGACCCAGAAATCCCGGTATCATTAGAAAGGCTCATGAAATATCAACATACGTATGATGTATTTCAAACATGATGGAGCTCCACCACATTATACTCGCCCGGTTGTATCATTCGTGAATGATACTTATCCTAATAGGTGGATAGGACATGGTGGTCCACACAACTGGCCTCTGAGATCGCCCGATTTAAACCTTCTGGATTATTATTTGTGGGGTCTTTTTAAGATACTGAAATAAATACAAGGGGAAGTCTTGTTCAAAGAATAACTGATTTCCGTGACCCAGAAATCGACAGTATCATTAGAAAGGCTCTTAAAATTTCAACATACGTTTGATGTATTTCAAACCAGATGGAGCTCCACCATATTACTCTCGCCAGGTTGTATCATTCATGAATGATACTTATCCTAACGGGTGGATGGGACATGGTGGTCGACACAACTGGCCTCCAAGATCACCCGATTTAAACCTTCTTGATTATTACTTGTCAGTTCATTTTAACACACTGAAAGAAATAAAGGGGAAAGTCTTGTCCAAAGAATAAAGGATTCTGCAAGGAAACCAGAAATCGACAGTGTCATTAGAAAGGCCCTTGAAATATCAACATATGTTTGATGTATTTCAAACATTGGAGCTCCACCACATTACTCTTGCCAGGTTGTACCATTCTTGAATCATACTTATCCTAACAGGTGGATAGGACATGGTGGTCCACACAACTGGCCTCCAAGATCGCCCGATTTAAACTTTCTTGATTATTACTTGTGAGTTTATTTTAACACACTAAAATAAATAAAGGGGAAAGTCTTGTCCAAAAAATAATGAATTTCTGCATGGAAACCAGAAATCGACAGTGCCATTAGAAAGGCTCTTGAAATATCAACATACGTTTGATGTATTTCAAACCAGATGGAGCTCCACCATATTACTCTCGCCAGGTTGTACCATTCCTAAATCATACTTATCCTAACAGGTGGATAAGACATGGTGGTCCACACAACTAACCTCTAAGATCGCCAGATTTAAACCTTCTTGATTATTATCTGTGAGGTCATTTTAACACACTAAAATAAATGAAAGGGAAAGTCTTGTTAAAATAATAACGGATTTCCGCAAGGAAACCAGAAATCGACAGTGTCATTAGAAAGGCTCTTGAAATATTAACATACGTTTGATGTATTTCAAACAAGATGGAGCTCCACCATATTACTCCCGCCAGGTTGTACCATTCTTGAATCATACTTATCCTAACAGGTGGATACGACATGGTGGTCCACACAACTGACCTCCGAGATCGCCCGATTTAAACCTCCTGGATTATTAATTGTGGGGTCTTTAAGACACTGAAATACATACAAGGGGAAGTCTTGTTCAAAAAATAACTGATTTCCGTGACCCAGAAATCGACAGTATCATTAGAAAGGCTCTTAAAATTTCAACATACGTTTGATGTATTTCAAACCAGATGGAGCTCCACCATATTACTCTCGCCAGGTTGTATCATTCATGAATGATACTTATCCTAACGGGTGGATGGGACATGGTGGTCGACACAACTGGCCTCCAAGATCACCCGATTTAAACCTTCTTGATTATTACTTGTCAGTTCATTTTAACACACTGAAAGAAATAAAGGGGAAAGTCTTGTCCAAAGAATAAAGGATTCTGCAAGGAAACCAGAAATCGACAGTGTCATTAGAAAGGCCCTTGAAATATCAACATATGTTTGATGTATTTCAAACATTGGAGCTCCACCACATTACTCTCGCCAGGTTGTACCATTCTTGAATCATACTTATCCTAACAGGTGGATAGGACATGGTGGTCCACACAACTGGCCTCCAAGATCGCCCGATTTAAACTTTCTTGATTATTACTTGTGAGTTTATTTTAACACACTAAAATAAATAAAGGGGAAAGTCTTGTCCAAAAAATAATGAATTTCTGCATGGAAACCAGAAATCGACAGTGCCATTAGAAAGGCTCTTGAAATATCAACATACGTTTGATGTATTTCAAACCAGATGGAGCTCCACCATATTACTCTCGCCAGGTTGTACCATTCCTAAATCATACTTATCCTAACAGGTGGATAAGACATGGTGGTCCACACAACTAACCTTTAAGATCGCCAGATTTAAACCTTCTTGATTATTATCTGTGAGGTCATTTTAACACACTAAAATAAATGAAAGGGAAAGTCTTGTTAAAATAATAACGGATTTCCGCAAGGAAACCAGAAATCGACAGTGTCATTAGAAAGGCTCTTGAAATATTAACATACGTTTGATGTATTTCAAACAAGATGGAGCTCCACCATATTACTCCCGCCAGGTTGTACCATTCTTGAATCATACTTATCCTAACAGGTGGATACGACATGGTGGTCCACACAACTGACCTCCGAGATCGCCCGATTTAAACCTCCTGGATTATTATTTGTGGGGTCTTTAAGACACTGAAATACATACAAGGGGAAGTCTTGTTCAAAAAATAACTGATTTCCGTGACCCAGAAATCAACAGTATCGTTAGAAAGGCTCTTGAAATATCAACATACGTTTGATGTATTTCAAACCAGATGGAGCTGCACCATATTACTCTCGCCAGGTTGTACCATTCATGAATGATACTTATTCTAACAGGTGGATAGGACATGGTAGTCCACACAACTGGCCTCCAAGATCACCCGATTTAAACCTTCTTGATTATTACTTGCGAGTTCATTTTAACACACTAAAATAAATAAAGGGGAAAGTCTTGTCCAAAGAATAATGGATTTCTGCAAGGAAACCAGAAATCGACAGTGTCATTAGAAAGGCTCTTGAAATATCAACATATGTTCGAAGTATCTTAAACATGATGGAGCTCCACCACATTATTCGCACCAGGTTGTAGCATTCTCCTAACAGGTGGATAGGACATGGCAGTCCACACAACTGGCCTCTGAGATCGCCCAATTTACACCTTCTTATTTTTTATTTGTGGGTTTATTTTAAGACACTAAAATAAATACAAGGGAAAAGTCCTGTTCAAAGAATAACGGATTTCTGCAAAGAAATCAGAAATCGACAGTGCCATTAGAAAGGCTCTTGAAATGTCAACATACGTTCGATGTATTTCAAACATGATGGAGCTCCACCACATTATTCGCACCAGGTTGTATCATTCTTGAAGGATACTCATCCTAACAGGTGGAGAGGACATGGCAGTCCACACAACTGGCCTCTGAGATCACCCGATCTAAACCTTCTTGATGACTTGTGAGGTCAGTTTAAGACACTGAAATAAATACAGGGAAAAGTCTTGTTCAAAGAATAACAGATTTCTGCAAAGAAACCAGAAATCGACAGTGTTATTAGAGAGGCTCTTGAAATATCAACATACGTTCGATGTATTTCAAACAAGATGGAGCTCCACCATATTACTCCCACCAGGTTGTACCATTCTTGAACCATATTCATCCTAACAGGTGGATAGGACATGGCAGTCCACACAACTGGCCTCTGAGATCGTCAAGTTAATATACATCGTGGTTCAAAAGTTATGTCAAAACAAAAACTTTACGGAAATCAAGGAAGCACTCTATTGTATCTCACCAATAAGGAGCATCAGACAAAACGAATTTCCAGTTTCTTTTGTGATCAGCTATGTGTACTTCACATATGGTTACGCAAAGCTCCTAATTACCATGTTAACCAACTTAAAACAAATAGTTGACCCGCGCTTATCCGGCTCCTGTCTGATCCGGCACCCTCTATAATTCGACATGCCTATAACAGTCCACAAAAAGCACATTTACACATTTATTTGCGGCAAATCTTCGTCAATGCATCGTTAAACATGTGAGTTGTTCGTGGCACCGTGACTTTTGTTCAATGCATATTGTCTCGGTTTATTTCTGAATGTGATTGCAAACATTCATATATTGATGTCGCAACATACAATACCTATTTACATGTGCCGCAATGGCTTCACAAAACCAAAAGCGGAAGCACGAAACATTAACAAAGAAAATGAGATTCTGGACTGCCTTAATCGTAATGAATCTCTTTGTTTTTCTAGTGTATATATGTAATTTGTCGGGTTGCAAGGGATTCCTTCTCAAAAAAGTTCCGGACTACAAGGGGTCGGTGGCAGTACTCGAGAGTATTCGAACATCTGACACCGCCTTGCAAAACGTTTATCCGATTACCGCGGGTCAACTGTAGATTATTTTATTAACCGGCACAGTCCATTTAAAATTTCCTTTCACTGTGTCCAACTTTCAGTGGAAAAAATCAATATTTTATGCTTCTATATAAAAATCTGACTCTCAACGCAATCAGCTATTTGCATTATGCTGTTTTTACATCACCACACAAACTTACATCAAAACTTTTAAACAAAAATGACATAAAACAAAGACAAATATGTTTCAAGACTTGAATACAATTTAAAATATTCGAAATTTTATATATATATACCTATAAAAAAAATAATTAAAAAAAAAACAAAACAAAATCTACCATATGAAACATACAAACAGCTAAAAAATGTGTCACATATCGTCAAAACTCAGATATTATACAAGATACAAAATAACATCAACAATATTTTTTACAATTCATGAAAAACGCTTTTTCTTTCTTATATTGAACAAATTTTTTTTTGCCAGATGACAACTAGTGAGTATCTCATAAAATAACGGAGTTGTTCGCATTATCTCGCATATTTTCGCCGTTTGTATGTGATTTATGAAACTGCAATCGAATGTTCTTTCAAAAAATGGAATGAATTGTTTGCTACCAAAAATATTGCAGTTGACACATGAGGGATTTGGGACGATGAAATAAAAAAACCATATTTAAATGGAGGGGATTTTGGGGAAAATATCTTTTCGTGTATTTCACCTAGATTTCTACAATTGTTGATATATATCCTGTTCTGTTATGTATTTTATTTATTACACAAACTTCAAATGTGACATTCTCTGAAAAAACACTCTCGCATTCAATATAGATTATATTATTTGCCGATAAATGGTCAACAGAAACACAAAAGTAGGCAGATATAATGATCGAATACTAACCACCAAATGCACCGAACCCTTATTATCATGCCTATCTTGAATTTGTCAAATGTTTTCCTTCTTAAAAATGCATCAAGCAGTTATCTGGGCGTAAACATCTATGTAGACTTTATTAAATACCAAAATTCTACTTTCTAGGTTAATAGCAAATTGAGTAACTGAAATTTGAAACATTTACTGATATTTCACTACCATAACGCACTTGCTGCGTCCCGAATTTTTATTATCAAGCAGACATTCTGGCAAAGAGCATGTTTCGTGGTAGTTAAGAGATGAATTTGAAAAAGAATTAAAATTTATATCAACACTAAATGACTTTAAAATTAGCTTGCTAGAATGACATTAAAATGTCATTTTGATTAATTACTGCCAATATACAAAAAGTTATCGTATTTATGATTTATTTATTAGGATTTATTTTAAGAATCTATACCACATAACTTTTTCTAAACATATTAACTTTTTACTTTAGCATATCCATAAATTAACTAAAAAATAATAATTATTTACCAGTTTATTTGCTATCTTTCGGTACCTTATCCTAGAATATCCTTTCTCTTGCCATTGATATTAAATAAATTGTTTTTATCATGAATTCTTTACTTTTGTGCTTGTGACAAAGAAAAAAAATTAAAGGTCTAAACCTTTTCTATGGGCAAGAAAAATTAAAACTTGGTATATGCCGGTATTATAGTCTATGTCAAATGCACGCACTAAAGGAACACTCTGTATAAATGTGCATAACAGAAAAATAAGCACCAATAGCAAGTAAAAAAAGGATCAATAGTTGAAAAAAAAATTACGTTCGGAAAAAAATTAACCAAATATTTTTATGGTGCAATTTAATTAAATCATGATTATTATCATTTACACCATCATCATCATTATTATTATCACAATCACCTTCATTTTTATTAACATTATCAATATCACCGAAAGTTTAAAAAGAATAAATAAATAAATAATTAAACAAAACAAACAATAATAAAAATAATATTTCATTGATTGTTGTTTCCCTTACTTCGTTAAACCGTTCCATGCTAAATATAGATGTAGACTTTTACTCTGGCCTTCATATGCGCTTGTTTTATTCCCTGCAACCGATTTCGCCTTTTATGTCCGATCATTCAGTAAAAGACGAAACTGTTTGCTTGCGGAGAAGAAAAAAACCATTTGTGAAACCAGAAAAAAGCTTCTATATATGTATTTAAAAACAACAACAAAATTAAACGCCCTCTCGTTTTGCAGGTTGATACGGCAACCATGTGCTAAGCACGAAGTCCCGAGTTCGATTCTACCCTAAAGATTAAAAATATCGATTTTTTTAAACAGACCGTTAAAATTATATATGTATATGTATATGTATATATATATATATATATATATATATATATATATATATATATATATATATTTATATATATATATATATATATATATATATATATATATATATATATATATATATATATATATATATTTATACGCAGTGAAAACTCTTTTTACAGGCAGCTCGCAGCTCTTATAAGCAGACAATCTCATGATGGGACAATTTTCCTGGATAAAATATTTGGGTATTAATTCCTACGTTAAATAGGCTTCAATAATGGACGTGGCGAGAACAATTCTCCTCAACAGATACAAAATATACCCATGAGCGAAAATGTAGCTCCTCAAGCAAACAAATCTAGAGCTGTGGTACTTCGTCTTAGAATAAAATTGATATAGGGGATTCACCTTTGCACTTGTCACGTGTTTACAAGAATAGTTGATGATTAGCACGTCATTTGTAGTCTTCGTTAGAAACTGTGTGGCAACGGCACCCAATAAAATGTTTTTTATATCAAGTGAAAGAGGAAATTAATGTTTCAAAGCGCTGGCATAGTAAAATTGATATAGGGGATTCACCTTGGCACTTGTCACGTGTTTACAAGAGTAGTTAATGATTAGCATGTCATATGTAATGTTTGTTAAAAACTGTGTGACAATGGCATCCAATAAAATGTTTTTTACATTAAATGAAAGAGGAAATTAAGACTAAGATAGAGCCTCTGGTTTGGTTAGTGGTAAGAACGTATGCCTCTGAACCGGAGGGTATCGGGTTTGATCCCAGCATTCTCCTTTCACTTTTTCAGTACAAACTGTAACATTAAGATCAACAGAGGTTCTGGCATTGTATTTGAGCAAGTTGAATGCCTGCACGTTCCGCCCTTCGGAGGGGGCCTAAAGCCGTCGGTCCCGGGTCCATGCAAAGTTGGACACGTTAAAGATCGCCACCTTCCTTACAGAAAGGCAGGGGTTCGGCAAAATTTTCAGGATATTCAGGTGAAACTGCACCGCGGCGTCGGTGATTGGCCATAGTCGCGGAAATAGGCCGACGTTAAAAAAAGTACATACATCAATACGTACACATATATGTAAATGTTCCTCAAGTATTTTTCAATCAGAAGTAACGAAACAGATCTAAGAAGTTATTTGTTTACATTTATACGATTTAGTAAATTGTTTTCATTCGACATTTATGAGGGGACCGTTACCATAAGCATACAAAAATTGGAACTGCTAGTGCCTGCTTACGGGAGCTTTCACTATATATATATATATATATATATATATATAACCTGAGTGTCACTGTTCCTCAAAGGACATTCGCTTAACAAATATACTTGCTTTCCGAAGGCATTTGCTTACAGGAGCTTTCACTATATATATATACATATATATATATATATATATATATATATATATATATATATATATATATATATATATATATATATATATATATATATATATATAAACCTGAGTGTCACTGTTCCTCAAAGGACATTCTCTTAACAAATATACTCGATGGTTTGCCATTGCCTTCCGAAGGCATTTAACAGCAAATGATGTTGGAACCCATCCAACTACGGACTGTGCCAGACGGTGCTTAACTTCGGTGATTGCACTGATTTCAAGCAACGCAGTTTGGCTCTTGCTATGCCATTATACAATTAAGAAGCAATCAGTTATGTAAAAGCTGTGTAAGTGACACCTATAAATCATATTAGTCACACAATCACACAAATCTTATAAAAGAGCTGCAGATATATATATATATATATATATATATATATATATATATATATATATATATATATATATATATATATAATAGTTTTGGAACAAAAAAATATGTTTTCAATGTTTAAATTTACAACAAACTTTAAACCATCAGTTGGTTAACATATACTGTTTCTTTGACCAGTTATCGGCACACTTAACATTATTTCCATTATTTGACCACACACACGTCCACAATCAAATTCATACATGCTCATAACCTTAACGACCCCCCTTATCGAAATACTCCGTTTAAAAATGATAAGAGGGGTAGCCGTACATCCTCGCTTTTAAACAATATTCAACATTATCAACAACTGTTTTCGGAGAGCAAAAATCAACAAGTGAAAAACTAACTTACAGTGAATCCTGTTGGGATACTCGCTAGGGGAAGGATTCTGGGATCTACATGTTTTCTGTTAATGGAGAGAGGGAAAAATGGATTAGCTGAAAGATCGGCGGAAAATACAGACTGTGATATGTTTGAACTATACATCCGGCTTAATTATATCGGTACAAGAACTCCGCTAGTAAAATGGTGTAGTTATGTCATGTTAGTTATAACCGAAGCCCCCTTTGGACACAAAAGCAGGTATGAAAAGGCAATTTAGATAAAAGTTAGTCTTTTGGTTCCTCAAACAACAATTTTGCAAATGATGAAGCTGCTAAAACACAATTAAGAAGCAATCAGTTATGTAAAAGCTGTGTAAGTGACACCTATAAATCATATTAGTCACACAATCACACAAATCTTATAAAAGAGCTGCAGATATATATATATATATATATATATATATATATATATATATATATATATATATATATAAAATAAATGCATAATCTAGATGTGCTGATTTTTATTCATTTTTAGTTCCTGAAGATGCTTGGAACTCCGTAGCGAAATATATCGAGTTTTTAGTACAGAGTGACTTTCTTTAAAATATAGCCCTCGTTTTTTGGTCGTAATTGCCCTTAAAAGTATACAAATTTTAGCACGCTAACGTGTAAGGACTGTTACTCCTCCCTTTAATCTATATATATATATATATATATATATATATATATATATATATATATATATATATATATATATATATATATATATATATATATATATGGTGAATTGAAAACGAAAAAGACCGATTTGCGCCCAGAGAACTTTTTTTTTAAGAAACGCTGAAACACGTCAATTTTAATATTGAGGGGGACATATTTTAACATAAAACTCAACTTTGTCACATCAACCCCTTAAGGGTGGTGATAACAACCCTTATATTTTAAATAGGGAACGTGGGTCAAGTGTTACATCATTTCTGAATTCAGCACACTAATTTTTTTTGGAAGTTTTACAAATCGTTTAAAAATTATTTACAGTTGAAGGTGCAAAAACGCCTTTCACTCATTCCGATAAGGAATGTGCTGATAGTCAATATTTTGTGGGTTTGTAAACAAAAAATTGACTATCAGAATATTTCTTATCGGAATGAGAGAAATGCAGTTTATTATTTCAGTTTATCGGTCGGTTTGATGCTTGATAGTACTACCGAAAATTAATTTCACAATGGTGTATTCTGTAGAAGAAAGAGTTGAAATAATTACTTTTTTTTTAAAAAAACGATGACTGTGCCAACCGTACCGCAAATTTGTTTAATGAACGACATCCGAACAGACATGTTAACAGAAAGTACATTTTGGAGTTAGTTGCAAAGTTTCGACATAGTGGTTCAGTAGCCAACAAAAAACAGGATCCTGAACGTGAATTTCCGATTAGAAATGAGACTACTGAGATTGAAGCTCTAGGACAAATTGCTGCAGACCCAACTTTGAGCACGAGAAAATTGGCCACTGTTTCAAATATCAAAAGAAGAACTATTCAGCGAATATTGAAGCATCATAAA
>OZ023270.1:8902862-9075421 GCA_964006375.1 Tillus elongatus | reverse complement strand
AGAGCGAATGCACCCTTTTAATGTCCAGGTCACCAGACATAGAACATCTTGTTATGCCCGCTCTTTTGTCCCGAGGACTTTCAAGTTGTGGAATTCCTTGCCGGCACATGTTTTTCCTTCTTCTCCGAACCTCCAAACCTTCAAGTCCAGAATTAACAAGTTGCCTCTTTCCTCCTTGTCGACACCCACAGTACGATGGTATTTAGGATGTGAGCGCTCGTGGTGTGTTGTTGAAATTAAAAAAGCTCGGGACGCAGCAAGTGCGTTATGGTAGTGAATTTTCATAGAAATGATCTGGCACAAAATATTTTATTATAACTTTTTTTTCTTGTAACATAGAAATCTAAATTTTGGTGTATAGTTTACTTTTTATATCGTAAACCTACCTACCCAAATTTGGTTATCATAGATTTTATATTTTTTAAGATAAAAAATTTTTCAAATGAAAACTCGAAATTTTTCCGGAAAACATTGTCCAATTTTTCTAAAAAAACGAACTTGTCAAAGCCATTTACAAAAGGAAGGTACATGCCAAATTTTATTAAAATCGGCCTATTACTTTTTGAGATATGAATTTTTTTCAAATGAAAACTCAAAATTTTCCCGGAAAACCTCGTTCGATTTTCTTGACTAACAAACATGTCAAAGCCATTTACAAAAGTAAGGTATGTGCCAAATTTTATTAAAATCGGCTTATTACTTTTTGAGATATGAATTTTTTTCGAATGAAAACTTAAAATTTTCCCGGAAAACCTCGTCAGATTTTCCTGACTAACAAACATTTCAAAGCCATTTACAAAAGGAAGGTATGTGCCAAATTTTATTAAAATCGGCTTATTACTTTTTAAGATATGAATTTTTTTCGAATGAAAACTCAAAATTTTCCCGGAAAACCTCGTCCGATTTTCCTGACTAACGAACTTATCCAAGCTATTAACAAAAGAAAGGTACATGCCAAATTTTATCAAAATTGGCCCATTATTTTTTGAGTTATCGGTGTGATACATATATATATATATATATATATAATATATATATATATATATATATATATATATATATATATATATATATATATATATATATATATATATATATATATATATATATATATATATATATATATATATATATATATATATATATATATATAAACATATAAAAATTGAAACTGACCCCGGATATGGGTTCTAGGGGTCCTAGTTCGCGCTCATTTGCAAAATTTTTTTCAAAATTCAAAAGTCGGGATCTCCCCATTAGTGAATTTTTTCTACGAAAATTCACTAAAAAAAAAAGGTTCGTTACCCAGAAAATCGGACCGGTTTTTCCTGGAAATTTTGGGTTTTCTTTCGAAAAATTTTTGTGTCTCGGAAAATAACAAAGCTATGGCAACCAAATTTGGTACTTAGGTTTACACTATTAAACTCACCCTGCATGCCAAAATGCAGAGCTCTTGAAAGAAAAAAAAAAACTATAGACATCCTAATAAATGTGTTTTACAAACCCTTAAGTTTCAGCTTCAACCGCCATTGTCCTTCATTTTACTAAAATATTTGCAGAAAATTCCTTTCAACTAGACCCCTTCTTTGATGATTTCGCAGTAGTATCAATTATAGATGTTGTGGTTTAATGGTATATACTTTTTCGCGAATTTTCGTAGAAAAAAATCGTTATTGAGAAGACTGCGACTTTAAAACTTTTCAAATGTTTCTTCAAACGAGTACGAACTAGGCGCCTCCGGGGTCAATTTAAGTTTTTACATGTTTAGATATATAGGGTGGCGCATTGAAAACGAAACAGACCGATTTGCGTCCAGAGCAATTTTTTGTTAAGAAACGCTGAAACACGTCAATTTTAATATTGAGGGGGACATGTTTTGATATAAAACTCAACTTTGTCACATCAACCACTTAAGAAGAACCTCGGTGGTTCAGGAGTAAGAAAGTGTGCCTCTGAACCGAAGGGTACTGGGTTCGATCCCAGGGTACTCCTTTCACTTTTTCAGTACAAACTGTAAAATTAACATCAACCGAGGTTCTGACATTGTATTTGAGCAAGTTGAATGTCTGCACGTTTCGCCCTTCGAAGGGGGCGTAAAGCCATCGGTCCCGTATATATGCGCTGTTGCGCATGTTAAAGATATGTGCCCTCCTTACAAGTAGGCAGGCGTTCGGCAAAATTTCCAGGATAGTTAGGTGAAACTGCTCCCTGGCGTCGGTGATTGGCCATAGTCGCGGAAATAGGCCGACGTAAAAGAAACAAAAACACACACACAACCCCTTAAGGGTGGTGATAACAGCCCTTATATTTTAAATAGGGAACGTGGGTCGAGTGTTACAACATTTGAAAGCTCTTTCTTTTATGAATTCAGCACACAAATTTTTTTGGAAGTTTTATCAACTCGTTTAAAAATTATTCACAGTTGAAGATGCAAAAACGCATTTCACTCATTCCGATAAGAAATGTGCTGATTGTCAATGTTTTGTTGGTTTGTAAACAAAAAATTGACTATCAGAACATTTCTTATCGGAATGAGAGAAATGCGGTTTATTATTTCAGTTTATCGGTCGGTTTGATACTTGATAGTACTACCCAAAATTAATTTCACAATGGTGTATTCTGTAGAAGAAAGAGTTGAAATAATTACTCTTTTTTTCAAAAACGATGATTGTGCTAACCGTACCGCAAATTTGATTAATGAACGACATTCGAACAGAGATGTTAACAAAAAATACATTTTGGAGTTAGTTGCAAAGTTTCGACAAAGTGGTTCAGTAGCCAACAAAAAACGGGATCCTGAACGTGAATTTCCGATTAGAAATGAGACTACTGAGATTGAAGTTCTAGGACAAATTGCTGTTTCAAACATCAAAAGAAGAACTATTCAGCGAATATTGAAGCATCATAAATTTCACCCGTATAAAATGCATCTTGTACAACAACTGATTGAAGATGATCCTGATCGGCGGTTGCAGTTTTGTGAAGTTATGACTGCACGAATAACTGATAACGGGAACTTTCTGTTCAATATCTGATTTTCAGACGAGTGTACGTTTTTATTAAACACTACAGTCAATCGTCATCATTGTCGTTATTGGGCAGATAATAATCCAAGAATTTTTCACGAAGTCCACACTCAAACTCCACAGAAATTGAATGTCTGGACTGGCATTTTTGGAGACCGTTTAATCGGACCAATTTTTCTTGATGGCAATTTGAGTGGCGAAACGTATTTGGAGTTACTAGAAGATATATTGTTTACCCTCTACTAACATTGTTGAAAATAATGATCGCTATCAAGAAAATCAATTAGTGTTTCAACAAGATGGAGCTCCTCCGCATTTTTCACAACGTGTCAGGGAGTTTTTGAACAGAGAGTTTCCAGAGCAATGGATTGGTTTTAGACTTCTTTCTATGGGGCCATTTAAAGAGTAGAATTTACGCAACAGAACCGGAGTCTCTGGAAGAATTACGACGACGCATTTGTGAAGAATGCTCTCTAATAACTCCACAAATGCTCCAGAATGTCAGAGCTCGTTTTGAACAAAATGTGTACTTTTGTATGGAAGCTGGTGGTCAACAATTTGAACACTTACTTAACTGAATCAACGTTTTTGAACGTTTGGTTTTGTTTTTTATTTATTTTTAACGAAAAATTGACTAATTAATGCATTTCTTATCACAATTAATGAAATACGTTCTTACAAGTCCAACTGTGAATAATTTTTAAACTAGTTGATAAAACTTCCAAAAAATTTGTGTGCTGAATTCAGAAAAGAAAGAGCTTTTAAATGATGTAACACTCGTCCCATGTTCCCTATTTAAAATATAAGGGTTGTTATCACCACCCTTAAGGGGTTGATGTGACAAAGTGGAGTTTTATGTCAAAACATGTCCCCCTCAATATTAAAAATGACGTGATTCAGTTTTTTTTTTTTTTTTTTTTTTTTTTTTTTTTTTTTTTTTTTTTTTTTTTTTAAATTCTCTGGGAGCAAATCGGTCTGTTTCGTTTTCAATGCGCCACCTGTATATACAGGCTAATGCATTTTTACTGCTGACAAAGATAATTAAGGAAAATCGCTTTAAGCGTAACACCTTTAACACTCTGTATGTCAGTATCACGACCTTAAAATGAAAAATGTTATACGAACTACCCGCACTATTTTTTTAAGGGCCACTCACACCAATTTTTTAAGTATAATTGGTTTTTACTTTTCAAGGGTTTTTCATATTTAAAAGTATTTTTTGAGAATTCGCCACAGTAACATACTTGCTACATTCAGACTTTTTAGTGAATTTTTATTTAAAAAAATTCACTAATAGAGAAGTATCGATGGTGAGACTTTGCAAAAATTCTTTCAAATGAGTGCGAACTAGGACCCCTAGAACCCATATCCGGGGTCAATTGCTATTTTTATATATATATATATATATATATATATATATATATATATATATATATATATATATATATATATATATATATCCAACCGCTAACTCAAAAAATAATGAACCGATTTCGATGAAACTTGGCAAGTGCCTTTCTTTTGTTAATGGCTTGGATGAGTTCGTTAGCCAGAAAAATCGGACGGGGTTTTCCGGGAAAATTTTGAGTTTTCTTTCGAAAAAAAATTTTTTCTCCGAAAGTAACCAAGCTGTTTTAATGAAAATTAGTATATATGTTGCCTCAGGAGATATCTTACTACGTACCAAAATTCAACTTTCTAAGTTAAGAGAAAATTGGTTTATTCAAATTTTAAATTTTCTTTCGAAAAAAATTTTTTCTCCAAAAATTACAAAGTTATTTTAATGAAATTTTGTGGATATCTTGCCTTAGGAAAGACCTTACTACGTATTAAAATTAAACTCTCTAAGTTTGTAGAAAATTGAATTATTTAAATTTGAAGCATTTAATAAAAATTCACTACCATAACGCACTTGCTGCGTCCCGAGCTTTTAGTGAATTTTCTTAAATAAAATTCACTAATGAGGAGATCCCGACTTTTGAATTTTGAAAAAATTTCTTCAAATGTGCGTTAATTAGGCCCCCCAGAAAACATATCCGGGGTCAGTTTCAATTTTTATATGTTTATATATATATATATATATATATATATATATATATATATATATATATATATATATATATATATATATATATATATATATATATATATATATATATATATATATATATATATATATATATATATATATATATATATATATATATATATATATATATATATATATCACACCGATAACTCAAAAAATAATGGGCCGATTTTGATCAAATTTGGTGAAAAAATTACTTTTGCAAATGGCTTGGATGAGTTCGTTAGTCAGGAAAATCTGCCCAGGTTTTCCCGGAAAATTTTGTGTTTTCTTTCGAAAAAAAATTTATATCTCCGGAATTAACAAAGTACGAGCAACCAAATTTGGTACGCAGGTTAACATCCTTATAGGTAAGTTACATACCAAAATTTAGCTATGTACGTCAAAAGACAAAAAAGTTATGGGCATTTAAAAATAAATAAATTGGGGTTTTCCTCAAAACGTCAAAGTGGCGATTTAAAATGTCAAAATTGGCAACATTTAGGCAAATAACTTAAATCTAATACCTGCTATAGAAATAAAATGTCTCAAGAAGAATGTTTTACAAACCCTAATGTCTTAGTTTCAACCGTCATTGTCCTTCATTTTACTAAAATATTTGCAGAAAATTCATTTCAAATAGACCCTTTCTCTGATGCTTGGCAGTAGCCTTGGCTATAGAGTTTATCATTTAATGGTATATAATTTTTGTCGAATTTTCGTAAAAAATTAATAAAGCTCAATATATCCGTTATTATATAAGATATGAAGAAAATTTGTATATATTAATTATAGGGTGTCTTGAGCTACATCTTAAAATAATATTTCTGCAATCACAGGGTGGCCCATAAGTCGTTGGTGATACAAATTTCCTTTTAGTGAATTTTCTTAAAAAAATTCACTAATGAGGAGATCCCGACTTTTGAATTTTGAAAACATTTCTTCAAATGACCGCGAACTAGGCCCCTAGAACACATATCCGGGGTCCGTTTCAATTTTTATATGTATATATATATATATATATATATATATATATATATATATATATATATATATATATATATATATATATATATATATATATATATATGTATCACACCGATAACTCAAAAAATAATAAGCCGATTTTGACTAAATTTGGTGGAAAAATTCCTTTTACAAATGGCTTGGATAAGTTCGTTAGCCAGGAAAATCTGCCCAGGTTTTCCCGGAAAATTTTGTGTTTTCTTTCGAAAAAAATTTATATCTCCGGAATTAACAACGTAAGGGCAACCAAATTTGGTACGCTAGTTAATATCCTTATATATAGGTAAGCCACCTACCAAAATTTAGCTATGTAGGTCAAAAGACAAAAAAGTTATAGGCATTTAAAGAAAAATAAATTGGGGTTTTCCTCAAAACGTCAAAGTTGCGATTTAAAACGTCAAAATCGGCAACATTTAGGCAAAGAACTTGAATCGAATACGGGATATGGAAATCAAATGTCTCAAGAAGGATCTTTTACAAACTCTGAAGTCTTAGTTTCAACCGTCATTGTCCTTCATTTTACTAAAATGTTTCCAGAAAATTCATTTCAAATAGACCCTTTCTCTGATGCTTGGCAGTAGCCTTAGCTTTAGAGTTTATCGTTTAATGGTATATAATTTTTGTCGAATTTTCGTAAAAAATCAATAAAGCTCAATATATCCGTTATTATACAAGATATGAAGAAAATTTGTATGTATTAATTATAGGGTGTCTTGAGCTACATCTTAAAAAAATATTTCTACAATCACAGGATGGCCCATAAGTCGTTGGTGATACAAATTTTCTTTTTTTTTAATCAAACACGCCTTATGTTATTGCATTTTTGAATTTTTCAGCGATGCATGTTTGTAAGAAAAGAAATTCGGGACGCAGCAAGTGCGTTATGGTAGCGAATTTTCATTAAATGCTTCAAATTTGAATAGCTCAATTTGCTATTAACCTATAAGGTTGACCAAGAAACGTGTTTTTTCGGGAACATTTTAAGTTTACTTTTGGAAATTTTTGTACATTTTCACACAATAAAGTTATTTTATTGGAACATGGCACATTGTTTTTACTATATAGATTATACTGGTAACCAAATTTGATGCCTGCTTTCTTAAAAAAACACATATTTGTTATAAAAAAGATTTTTATGAAAATTCACTACCATAACGCACTTGCTGCGTCCCGAGCTTTTAACTTTTCTAATACAGTTTTGGTCAAACAAATTTAAGTTTGCATGTTGTAATAACATGATGACTAAATATGTGCTATTAAAGGAGTTAATCAGCAAAGTGTTTCCAAGATAATTATCTTTTTATGTTTTACAGGAGTTATTTGTCTTCTCTCTTTTAATTGAACAAGACATAACCTTTATGTTTAATTTGCTTTAAATGTGACTTTGAATTTTTACCGGATTTAACTATAAAAAAAAAAGAAAATGATAAAGACAAGGTCATGTTGGTGGGAGATGTAGTTAATAAAAAAGTCTGGATGCAGCAAATGCGTTATTGTAGTGAATTTTCATAAAAATGATTTTAATATCAAATATGTCTTTTAGCGAATTTTCATTAAGAAAAATTCGCTAATAGAGAGGTCACAATGAACTGCTTTTGAAAAAATTTCTCAGATAAGCGTGAATTTGGGTCCCTAGAACCCAAAACGAAGGTCCGTATAATTTTTATATGTTTACACACACACACACAAATATATATATATATATATATATATATATATATATATATATATATATATATATATATATATATATATATCTGTGTGTGTGTATCTGTGCGATAACTCAATAAATACTAAACTGATTTCAATGAAACTTGGCAAAAACCGAGGTAGAGTTCGTTAATCAGCCTTTATGCTCAAGTTTTCCGGCGGAAAATCGGGGAAAACTTTTTGAAAACGCTATATTTTTGTAAGTATCAGAGTAACCGGAATCAGACTTTACATGTGGCTATAAATAGTGCAAATAAACCTATGTTGTGAATTTTAAGTAATTTCGTACACAATATTTAAAGTTTTTTCCAAATTAAAAATAAAATCCCGAAGACATGCGTTGAAACGACTTAGTGATTAAGTACAATGCCTGACAGACAGACTAGATAACTGCCACACGTAGATTAATTCATACAACAGGTGCAAATACGTCAACGGTAACCAAAATAAATATATAACAGGCATAATACATACTACCCGAACCAACAGTCGTGAAATCTCGGTCGCAGTTATGGAAAATGACAGGCGACATGAAATTAAAAATTTTCCAATTGATTGTTATTTAACTGGGGGGTTCAATCAATTATTAAAATACACTATATTTGTAGCTTTATTAACGGCCCCAAATACAGTTTTAGTGCAGCACAGATATATTATGCTGTAGCATAATGTAGGAGAAATGTAAACAAAATTAAGCCAAGTGTCTATAAAAATGATTCTAAAATAGTTCCTTTTATTTTTAAAATTAAACATAAGTCGTCATATAAGACCGAAACAGTCGTGGGATGTGTTTCAATAGTAATTCTACTAATTCTGTAATTAACGTTACGTATACTTTGAATATAATATCCCGGGCATGAAGCCGATCTACAGTATCACGCAAATAATGCGTTAGTTGAGGTGTGCCTAGATGTCGCAGAGGGCATCGAGTTTGCCTCCTAAGCAGAAGGTTACGCGATTGAATCCAGCTCGATGAATGTATGTTTTTTTATGTTTTATTTTGACATTTGGAGAACCAATAGTGCACAGATTTCATACGTTTTGAACAAGATCTCATTTTTGTTTAAAATGACTAAATAAGTTTATCACCTTTGAGTCTGAAATTATAATTTTGTTACTGTTGATATTGAAAAAACCGGTTTGATTAGGTTTACTAAAACGAAATGATACTGGCGATTAATAAGGAAAAGTAACTGCGACGTTTATCTGCAGATATAGCAAAATTTAGTTCTTTAGCTTTATAGAGAATTGAGTTTTGGGTACTTTTCTCAAAAGAAGTTAGAACGCAAGATTTTTTTGATAATAGAGAGATATCGATGGTAACACTTTCGAAAGAATTCTTCAAATGTGCGCTTACTAGGAACTCTAAAATCAATCTTCAAGGTCTGTGTAAGTTTAAAGTATTAACTTTATTAATATGCCGTATAATAATAGTGTACAATTCTTATGAAAGTTCGCTACTATAACGCACTAGCTGCGTCCCGAATTTTTTTAATAAAAGGCAGCAAATTTGGTTACCTGTAAAAGCTATACAGTAGAAACAATGTACTCTATTTCATCAAAATAACTTTATTGTTTGTACAAATTTTTTTTCGAAAATGAACTTACAATGTTTACCCACTTACCAAAATATGATTATTCACACAGAAAGCTATCGAAGAAACTTCAAAAAAAAATTAACAATTTTTTCACGAAAATCCAAAAACATATTTTTTACAATGCCCTTTATTATTAATTACCAAAATTTCACAAAAATGTTATATGGTTTCTGTGGAAACAAAAAAAAAATTGTATACGGCACTTCGATTTATTCACGAATCATAGAAACTAAACCCTCTCTAAATGTGTCGTTTTCATGGGACTCTGCTATAGGTATTGCCAAAAATGTGAAGCAATTGAAATAACTCGAAAACAATGAATCCTATCAAGTTTTTAGCGAATTTTTTTTTAATTCGCTTATGGGGAGATTAATATCTCCAGAAATAACAAAGTAAGGGCAACCAAATTTGGTGCGCGTGTTTGTATTATAAAGAGTGAACTCTTTACCAAAATTTAGGTCCCTTATCTTTAAAGACAAATAAGTTATGGGCAGTTAAAGCAACAAATTTTGGAGTTTTCCTCAAAACGTCAAACTCGCAATTTTAAACGTCAAAATTGGCAATGTTTAGGCAAAGAATGTGAAACAAATACCGTTTGTGAAAAGAAAATGTTGCAAGAAGAGTGTTCTGCAAACCCTTAAGTTTCAGAATCAACCGTCGTTGTCCTTGATTTTACTAAAATATTTACAGAATATTCATTTCAAATAGACCCTTTCTCTGATGCTTTGGCTGTCAGTTTAGTTAGGTTTGGTGGCCTTTTGGATATTTATTTGTAGGTTTAGTGAAGTTTATGGTTTAACGGTGTATACTTTTTTTAAGCTAATTATCGTAGAACAAATTCGTTAATGCATTTTTGCATTTTTTATCGAAATATGATGCGTTTATAAGAAAAAAATCTGGACGCAGTAAGTGCGTTTTGGTAGCGAATTTTCGGTAAATTTGCAGATTAGTTCCCGAACGCTTTTCAAAAAACAGTTTTCAGAAACCTGCTTAGGGCCCCCCCTGGATCCACAAAACACAAGAAAAATTTCTTGTTCACACGCCCCCAAGGAAGGTACGGGACCAGGAGTGAATATGGGTGCTGGGCGGGGTGGTTAATAAAAAGGAAATATGAGCAAAAATGCGATTAAAACGGGCTTGAAAGTTGTCTTTTTCACATCTTCACATCAAAACACTGTTTTCAGAAACCTGCCTAGGGCCCCCCCTGGATCACAAACCCCAAGAAAAATTTCTTGTTCACACCCCCCAAGGAAGGTACGGGACCAGGAGTGAATATGGGTGCTGGGCGGGGTGGTTAATAAAAAGGAAATATGAGCAAAAATGCGATTAAAACGGGCTTGAAAGTTGTCTTTTTCACATCTTCACATCAAAACACTGTTTTCAGAAACCTGCCTAGGCCCCCCCTGGATCACAAACCCCAAGAAAAATTTCTTGTTCACACCCCCCAAGGAAGGTACGGGACCAGGAGTGAATATGGGTGCTGGGCGGGGTGGTTAATAAAAAGGAAATATGAGCAAAAATGCGAATAAAACGGGCTTGAAAGTTGTCTTTTTCACATCTTCACATCAAAACACTGTTTTCAGAAACATGCCTAGGGCCCCCCCTGGATCACAAACCCCAAGAAAAATATCTTGTTCACGGAAGTTACGGGACCAGGAGTGAGTAGGGGTGCATAATATTTTTTTAGCTAATTTTTGTAGAACAAATTCGTAGATGCATTTTTGCATTTTTTATCGAAATTGATGCGTTTGTAAAAAAAACTGGACGCAGTAAGTCCGTTTTGGTAGCGAATTTTCGGTAAATTTGCAGTTTAGCTCCCAAACTCTTTTCAAAAAACTGTTTCCAGAAACCTGCCTAGGGCCCCCCTGAATCCACAAACCCCAAGAAAAATGTCTTGTTCACATCCCCCAAGGAAGTTACGGGACCAAGAGTGAGTAGGGGTGCATACTTTTTTTTAGCTAAATTTCATAGAACAAATTCGTTAATGCATTTTTGCATTTTTTGTCGAAATATGATGCGTTTGTAAGAAAAAAATCTGGACGCAGTAAGTGCGTTTTGGTAGCGAATTTTCTCTAAATTTGCAGTTTAGGTCTCGAACGCTTTTCAAAACACTGTTTTCAGAAACCTGCCTAGCCCCCCCCCCCCCTGGATCCACAAACCCCAAGAAAATTTTCTTGTTCACACTCCCCAAGGAAGTTACGGGACCAGGAGTGAATAGGGGTGCTGGGCGGGGTGGTTAATAAAAAGGAAATATGAGCAAAAATGCGAATAAAACGGGCTTGAAAGTTGTCTTTTTCACATCTTCACATCAAAACACTGTTTTCAGAAACCTGCCTAGGGCCCCCCCTGGATCACAAACCCCAAGAAAAATTTCTTGTTCACGGAAGTTACGGCACCAGGAGTGAGTAGGGGTGCATAATTTTTTTAGCTAATTTTTGTGGAACAAATTCGTTAATGCATTTTTGCATTTTTTATCGGAATATGATGCGTTTGTAAGAAAAAAAAAACTGGACGCAGTAAGTGCCTTTTGGTAGCGAATTTTCGGTAAATTTGCAGTTTAGCTCCCGAACTCTTTTCAAAAAACTGTTTTCAGAAACCTGCCTAGGGCCCCTCTGAACAAGATTTTTTTTGTGGTTTGTGCATCCAGGTAGGGTCCTAGTAATATTTCTGAAAACAATTTGTTGAAAAGCGTTCGGGAGCTAATCTGCAAATTTACCGAATTCTCATTAAATCCTTCAAATTTCAATAACTCAATTTGCTATTAACGTAAGCTTTGTTGGTTAGAAAACCAACATTTAAGTTTATTTTCGGAAAATTTTTGTATATTTAAACCATAAGTAATTTTGATAAAATGTAGTACATTGTTTCTACCACATAGGCTATATCGGTAATCAGATTGATGCCTGCTCGCATTTGCTATTAACAACATTTTAATGGAAATTCACTTCCATAACACATTTGCTGCATCTAGACTTTTGAAAAATGTTTATATATTTTCAAACAATGAATTTATGTCAATGAAATATGGTACATTGTTTCTACTATATAGGCAACCAAGTTTGATGCCTGCTTTCAGCAAAGAAAGACATTTGCTATTAAAAATATTTTAAAGAAAATTCGCTACCATAACGCACTTGCTGCGTCCAGAGATTTTTTTTATAAACATGCATTATAATTTGATAGAAAATGCAAAAATGCAGTAGTATAAGAGGTGTTCGATTTATTTTCATAGAAAATTTGTATCACCAATGACTTATGGGCCTGTGATTGTCGAAATAGTAGTAGTAGTAGCAGTGGTGGGGAGGCCAACGCCAAGCAAGTAGGCCACAATGGGCCCTTTTTGCCAACCCCAGCAACCATGCTCTACTCCTCCTCACTTCCGTCGCCAAACCGCCTCGACCTCGAGATGAAGGCCGTGACGGTCTTCAGTTGGACGGTACTTACCTGATTCTGCTGCAGACTCCTCGATCCGAACAGTTCTGCTCGAAGACTCCCAAAAGCCTCGCATTCACACAGGTTGTAGTAGGACGTTTCTTCATCCTCGCCGCATTTTTGGCAAATGGGATCCCTCTCTACGCCTATCAATGTGAGGTGTCTTCTAAGGGCGCAGTGGCCTGTCAGCACCCCAAGGATGCGGCGAAGCGTAGGTCAACTCCTACCAAGTAGCCAGACAGCTCTATCTCTGTCCGGCCCTTCCACGAATTCCCTCGCCTGCCTGCAGCCACCAACCGACCCCCAGTGCTTCTCCATTGCTTCCTCAGTCCACCTGTCTAAGGCGACAGAGACCGTCTTGCTACTTATGCCTATCTCCTAGGCTCCGGGTCACAGAACGGCCGCCGGGAACCAAGCCTTGCAAGATTATTCGCTGCCTCATTCCCCGCCATGCCACAGTGTCCCGGAACCGGAACAACAGTTGCATCTCCTTTGTCCTGGCTAGTCCTTTGAGGGCGTCAGCGCACTCCTGAACCAGTGTTGACCTGATTTTGGCCGCGCAGACTGCCCGGAGGACGGCCTGGCTATCCGAGCAAATGTACACATATTTCTCGGGGTTCCTCCTCACATCCTGTCTATTGGCCACAGACCGGATAGCGTACACCACGTTTCGAATACCGTGGTATATGCGCCGATAGCATAACTCTCGCGCACCCCCAGGCCCTCGATGTATATTCCTGCCCCGGTGGATTGTTGATCCTCCAGCTGCGATCCATCGGTGAAATAGACCAGGCTTGTGGGCTGGAATGCAACCTCATTTTCCCTCCACTGATCCCTACTGGGGATCCTGACGGTATATGGCCTAGTCAACCCAATATCGTCCTCAGCATCCCGTACCTTGGTGGCGGAAATCGGAATTTCCTTTTCCACCTCCTTGGCGACTCTTGCATGCCCTATTACTGCACCTTTTCCGCACCAGTTTCAAGAATCTCGCATTTTAAGATGCGACGCCATAGCCTCCCTTCTGATACAGATGGGAAGCGGTGACAGCATCAACAAGGCCCCTAGCGCGGCTGTGGGTGTCGTCCTCATAGCGTCTGTGATACACCCAGGATTGCCAGCCTTTGGAGTTTGGCCAGCTTCCTGCTGGTAGTTTGGTTCACACCACACCACCAGACCAACGCCCCATAGAGGATTCTCGGCCTAACGATCGCAGTGTAAATCCAATGAAGGATCCGAGTATTAAGTCCCCAGGTCCTCCCTATCACTCGACGCAGCTCCCAGATGGTCGTTACTCCCTTCCTCACTACTCGTTCTATTTGCGATCCCCATGTTAGTTTGGAGTCCAGGATCACCCCCAGATATTTGACCTCCCCCACTGAAGCTAAAGGTTTTCCAAACATCACTGGTGCCCTGAACCCCTCTACATTCCTCTTCTTGGTGAATAGGATCATCTCCGTCTTCGCCGGGTTTACGGAGAGTCCCAGCTCACCACACCACCTTTATATTATGTTACAGGCAGCTTGCATGCACTCGCAGACGACGCCGAGGAATTTACCGGTGACTAGGGCCAGCCCATCATCAGCGTACGCCTGTGCGTAGAAGCCATTCTCGGACAGCCGCTCGAATAGGCCGTCCATGACCAGACACCATAGATGAGGCGAAAGGCAGCTGCCCTGAGGACAGCCGCCCGTCACCCCAACGTCCAGCCCCTGGCCCCTTAAGGTCAGCGACACTCTCCTGTCCTCCAGCATGCTCGCCACCCAGCTTATTAGGGACCTCGGCGTTCCCCTATCCTGTAGAGCGGCACAGACCGTATCCGTCCTTGCCTTATCAAAGTCCCCCTCCACATCGAAGAACACAGCTAATGTGCTCTCCCCGTAGTGTTGGGCCCTTTCCACCTTCCGCGTCACAGTGTGGAGCGCCGTCTCCGTCGATTTCCCCCGCTGGTACGCGTGCTGACCTTTATGGAAGGGGTGATCCTTGAGGATCCCTCCCAACACAAACCTATCTACTAATTTTTCCAATGCCTTAAGCAGGAAGGATGTAAGGCTGATTAGCCTGTACGCCTCGGCCAGCGTGTAATCCTCCCTTCCCGGTTTGGGATGAAGACCCCCCTAACCCGGCGCCAGGCCTTTTCCACGCAGCCCCACGCCAGGCTGGCCTGGAAAACCTCCGTTATGTTGGGAAGCAGTATATCCAGGCCGTCTAGAGCAGGGCCGGAAAAATCCCATCACAGCCTGCGGACTTAAATGGAGCGAAGTCGCTCACCGCCCAGGTTATAGAGCCGCCTGTGATCACCCCCTCCGCCAGCTGCCAGTCCGCATTCGGGACCGTTCACCGGCCCAGGTCGGCAGCTCCCGTGACGGCTCCACCGCCCTGAAGGTGAACTTCGGCGAGGTGTCGCAGGGTTTCCTCGCCGGTGCTAGTCCAGCCCCCGTCCGGTTTCCTTAAGGATCCTACATTATTGTGGAAATAAGATATAGCTCAAGACACTCCAGAGCCTCGGTGGTTCAGAGGTAAGACCGTATGCTCTGAACCGAATGGGAACTGGGTTCGATCCCAGGGTTCTCCTTTCACTTTTTCAGTACAAGCTGTAACATTAACCGAGGTTCTGGCATTGAATCTGAGCAAGTTAAATGTCTGCACGTTCCGCCCTTAGGAGGGGCGTAAATCCGTCGGTCCCGTGTTTCTGCGATGTTGAACACGTTAAAGATACCTACCCTCGTTACAGAAAGACTGGGGTTCGGTAAAATTTCGATGATAATGAGGTGAAACTGCTCCCTGGCGTCGGTGACTGGCCATAGTCGCCGAATTAGGCCGACGTTAAAGAAACAAAAAACGCGCGCGCACACACACTCAAGACACCCCATAATTAACGTATACATTTTTTAGTATCTTGTATAATAACGGCAATATTGAGCTTTACCGTGGAAATGCGCTACCCTACTTTATATGTAAACAGATAAAAACTGAAACTAAGCCCGCATATGGGTTCTAGGAGGCCTAGTTCGCTCTCATTTAAAGAAAACTTTTCAAAATCCAGAAGTCGCCGTCTCCTCAGTAGCGAATTTTTCTACGAAAATTTGTTAAAAATTATGGAGTATTAAACCATAAACTCTACAACTAAAACTACTGCCAAAGCATCAGACAAAGGTTGTATTTGAAATGAATTTTCTGGAAATATTTTAGTAAAATGAAGGACAATGGCGGTTAAAGCTGAAACTTAAGAGCTTGTAAAACACACTTTTTTCGACATTTTCTCGACATAACGTGCATTTGTTTCAGGTTCTTTGCCTGCAAGTTGTCAATTTTGACGTTTCAGATCGAGACTTTGACGTTTTAAGAGGAAAAACTATAAAAAAATTGAAGTATTTTTTCACGTGCGATAAGGTACCACCCCTTACATCAACGTCCCAACGGACGTTTCCGGTTCTGGTGTATGAGTCGGTTTCCCTTATAAACAAAAATGATGATGGCTCCTCCTTGTACAAAATATTCCGAAGATAAAATACCCCTCCATTCGGATCTCCGGGAAAGGGGTGTGCAGGGGGCGCCGGCATCAAGATTTAACATATCCTTCTCCAATATATGTGGCCTAAATTCTAACCTGATCTCCATCCACCATTTCCTCCAGGCTAATAGGCCCCACCTCCTCTTCCTCACCGAAACCCAAATCAGTGCCAAAACAGCCACTAATCACCTTAATTTCCCGGGGTATGACCTCCTTACTTCCTTTAGATTGCATGGAGGCGTGTGCGCATACGTCCGTAGTAATCTACCCTGCACCAGACTCCCCAATATAGAAGGTGGAAGAAAAGACATACTTTGGATAAAACTCTCTCTCAGGGCTGCAACTAAATTCATCTGTTGCATTTACCGGTCACCTTCTGACAACAACTTTGTCCAGCTCTACGACTACAATTCTGAAAAAACCGACCATCTGATTTGTGAATATCCTTCCTCCGAGGTCACTATTCTTGGTGACTTCAATGTCCATAATAAGGAATGGCTAGGATCTTCAAAAACCGATCCACAAGGGAGAGCAGCGGAGGCCTTTGCAGTCAGTAATTCTTCAGCCAATATGGTTCAGCAATCTACTTACTTTCCTCGCATCCCAACACACAGCTCAAATCCCTTGGATCTCCTTCTTACTACAAAACCTGAATTCTATAAGACATCAGTCACCCCCACCCTCCCTGGTCGCTCAGACCACGTCATGGTCACTGCTTCCTACGCAATGCAACCCGAGGTCACACAGTCATCACACCCACGTATCGTTTGGCACGACAACTCAGCGAACTGGGACGAAATGCGGGATTACTTTTCCTCATTTCCATGGGCGTCTGTCTGCTTCTCTCATCCTGACCCCTCTGATATCTCACAAAACGTCACCGAAATTATCCAAGCTGGCATGGAATTATTTATTCCGCGTACACAGAAAACCTCTTCAGCCACTCAAAAGCCCTGGTTCTCTAAATCCTGTGACAAGGCCAGACTTGAAAAGGTCATAGCTCACAAAACGCTTCTACATAATTCCAATCAAGAAAACCGTCAAGCATTTAACGACGTAAGAAACGGCTATGTCCGCATTCTTTCTGAGGCAAAAAACTCGTTTAATAAACACATCAAAAACAAAATCCTCTCAAGCTCCAACGATAGCTAACCTTTCTGGACTCTTGCTAAATCTATTGGGAATAATTTCTGCAAGAGCACGTTCCCACCGCTTCTTTCAGGGGATGAAATTGTTCCTACCGCCCTGGGCAAGGCTGAACTTTTTGCCTCGTTGTTCGCCGGCAATTCTACTCTCAACCCACCTCCAAATGTTCAACCACCAACAGTCCCCAATGTCGTGCATAAAATGACAGATATCATTTTCAAAACTAAGAAGGTATGAAAGATGCTCTCTTCTCTTCATACCAGGAAAGCCTCTGGCCTTGACAAGATCCCAGCAATTGTTCTCAAAAAATGCGCACCAGAACTTGCTCCTGTCCTGACTCTTCTGTTTCAGACATCTTACAATAGAGGCATATTCCCTAGTAACTGGAAAACTGCTCGAGTACAACCCGTCCCGAAGAAAGGATCCACAGTGTTTCCTAGCAACTACAGGCCTATTTATCTCCTTTCAGTCGCCTCTAAAGTGATAAAAAAGTATACAAACACCGAATTACTAAATTTTCTTGAAAACATAGTCTAATCCACGACAGGCAGTATGGATTCCGTCAGCGCAGATCAACTTCTAACCTCCTTTCCTTTGTAACCCATTCTTGGAACAAGTCTATGGAACTACACGGTGAATCTCAGATTGTCGCTCTAGACATATCCAAATCATTCGACCAGGTCTGGCACGCAGCGCTGCCTAATAAACTTCCTGCTTATGGCCTACCACCAAAACTCTGTACCTGGGCAGCAAATTTCCTCTCCAACCGGAGCATTTCTGTTGTCGTGGATGGCCATTCCTCTAAACTGTATCCAATTAATGCAGGAGCCCCTCAAGGTTCAGCTTTAGCCCCTACTTTGTTTCTTCTCCACATCAATGACCTCCTCTCTAGCACATCCAACCCAGTTTACAGTTACGCGGATGAGAGCACCCTCCACTTAAATATACAATATCCCAAGCTTGTCTCTTTAGCCCAAATAGATGAGGATCACAGACTCATGGAGGGTTATGTCTCTGTGGATCTCCAAAAAATATTAAACAGGGGGTGTAGAGATATTGTACAATTCAACTCCCCCAAATCTCAGTCTTGCGTTTTATCTCATAAGAGATACACCAGCCCTAGACCCATCACAATGAACAACCAAGTTATACAAAGTGGTGAGTCCTTTTCACTTGTTGGCATTTATGTGGATCTCAATTGGCACCAAGATGTCACATCAATTGCATAAGCGGCTGCTAAGAACTTAGGTGTCCTCTTCCGGGCTCGCAAATGCTTTTCGCCAGCTAATCTCTATACTTTATATACTTCACAAATATGGTCAAACCTCGAATACTGCTCCCACATCTGGGGTGCCGCTGCCGCTTCTACACTCGCTATCCTGGACTCCATTCAGAAGAGAGCTATACGTCTCATCGGTGACCCTACCCTCACCCAAAGGCTGCCATCCCTTGCCCACCGTCATGCTGTTGGTTACCTCTCTCTTTTACAGATATCTGCACGGGCACTGTTCGGAGGAGCTTTCTTCCATCTGCTGCCCCCAACAGATCTACCAGGGGAACAGAGCGAATGCACCCTTTTACTGTCCAGGTCACCAGACATAGAACATCTTGTTATGCCCGCTCTTTTGTCCCGAGGACTTCCAAGTTGTGGAATTCCTTGCCGGCACATGTTTTCCTTCTCCTCCGAACCTCTAAACTGTCAAGTCCAGAATTAACAACTTGCCTCTTTCCTCCTTGTCGACACCCACGGTACGATAGTATTTAGACTGTGAGCCCTCATGGAGTGTTGTTGAAATAAATAAAAAATATAAAAAATCTCATATTGTGCGTTTCAAACAGGTACAATATCCCGCTTAAAATTAGACATACCTACGTTTGTTAACCTTCCAAGTCTACCGAGCTTAATTTACAAGGTGCTTGCTTTCGGCGTCGATCAGATTTCAGTGTAGTCTTGGAGAAAATCTAGATTCATACACGAATTGCGAAATAGCCGCGAAACGTATGCCTGTTGGTTTATTTAAAATAATATCGTAAAACTGTTGTTTTTTATTATATTTTATAAATGTATTTTACTAATTTTGGTGTGCATACAGAAATGATTTAAATATCTTCTCTACTTTTAAGTTTGTGTAGCCCCAATGTTAATTAAGGGCCCCCCTTTACTACACTTACTTATCTTGTGCTTATATATGTAATATAAAAATAAAAAGAAGTGAAACAGCAAGTGATATTATTTACTTTAGTGCTGTATTCCATATTATCTGAAAAGACATTAAAGGCGACAATGGGGAATATAATTTCGGTAAATTTACAGTTTACTGCAAGGAGAGTTTTTAGAATTATTTTTTTCAGAAACATGCTGAGAACTCCCTTGGATGTACAAGCCACAAGGCAAATTTGTTGCAAACAACGCCTAAGAAAGTTAAGGGGCCAAGAATGAATAGGGTTGCTGGGCGGGGAGGAAATCTGAGTGGAAAATGCTTAAAAAAACATATAGTCGGACTTTGAAAAGATGCGTTTTTCACATTTTGCAGCAATAATTCCTTTAAACCCTGTCAGCCCCGCAAAACACCCGGCCAGGTCCAGTAAGTTTCTTAGGGGTTGCTCCCAAGAAATTTTTCTTGTGCTTTATGCTTTAAAGGTAGTTTTATGCATGCACAAGGGGAAAGAGCACCCCCCGTGTTTTGGGTGAGTGGGCAGAAACCCTCTTCGTCCTGGGGGTTCTTCGCCTTCTGCATTCATTCAATGCACGAACCACAGGAATTTTTTGTTCTGCTTTCTAGTGTATTTTTTGTTGAGTATATTTTCTGTTTATCAACTATTTTGTTTGAGTTTTGTATCCAAATTACTGTATAAATATTTATGTCAGAGGTCATGTTTTTGCTTGCCCTTCTTTACCCTATTTTTTACCGTTCCTAATTTAAAAAAGTAATGTTTTAAAGCTTTTAATATAAAGCTAAATGACTATAATATATTATTCTTATGAAAATTCGCTACAATAACGCACTTGGTGCGTCCCGAAATTTTTCTAAGTGCTTCTTGTAAGTATATATATAACTTTATGGTTTTGTTAATATTCCTTTCCAGGTGATGAGAAAAATAGGAGGTGGGGGGTTTGGTGAGATCTACGAGGGACTGGATCTGATAACCAGGGAACAGGTAGCTTTAAAGGTAGAGTCAGCTAGGCAACCCAAACAAGTACTCAAGATGGAGGTGGCTGTACTCAAGAAGTTACAAGGCAAAGAGCATATTTGCAGGTATTTTTTTCATAATTCTTTAAGTTCTTTAGGTAGATTTGAAAAAAAAATATTGATTATCTATAACAAGGTTTTGGAAAACCAGAATTCACCACAATACATTTTAAGATTTGATCATCGTTATGTTAAAAAAAAAAGATCAGCATCGTCAGTGGATGGAATCAACTGCCTATTGTATATTTTGATGAAGATAACTCTGTAAACAAAACAATCCTCAAGTTTAAAATGTCTTGTGGCAACCTCTTCAGCCACTCAAAAGCGCTGGTTCTCTAAATCCTGTGACCAGGCCAGACTTGAAAAGGTCAAAGCTCACAAAACGCTTCTACACAATCCCAGTCAAGAAAACCGTCAAGCATTTAACGACGCAAGAAACCGCTATGTCCGCATTCTTTCTGAGGCAAAAAACTCGTTTAATAACCACATCAAAAACAAAGTCCTCTCAAGCTCCAATGGCAGCAAACCCTTCTGGACTCTTGTTAAATCTATTGGGAATAATTTCTGCAAGAGCACGTTCCTACCTCTTGTTTCAGGGGATGAAATTGTTCCTACCGCCCTGGGCAAGGCTGAACTTTTTGCCTCGTTGTTCGCCGGCAATTCTACTCTCAACCCACCTTCAAATGTTCAACCACCAACAGTCCCCAATGTTGCGCATAAAATGACGGATATCATATAATTTTCAAAACTAAAAAGGGACGAAACATGCTCTCTTCTCTAAATACCAGGAAATCATCTGGCCTTGACGAGATCCCAGCAATTGTTCTCAAAAAATGCGCACCAGAACTTGCTCCTGTCCTGACTCGTCTGTTTCAGACATCTTACAATAGAGGCATATTCCCTAGTAACTGGAAAACTGCTCGAGTACAAACCGTCCCCAAAAAAGGATCCAAAGCGCTTCCTAGCAACTACATGCCTATTTCTCTTCTTTTAGTCGTCTCTAAAGTGATGGAAAAGTATAGAAACACCGAATTTCTAAAATTTCTTGAAAAACACAGTCTACTCCACGACAGGCAGTATGGATTCCGTCAGCGCAGATCAACTCTGCCGAGCTCCTTTCCTTTGTCACCCATTCTTGGAACAAGTCTATGGAACTACACGGTGAATCCCAGATTGCAGCACTAGACATATTCAAAGCATTCGACCAGGTCTGGCACGCAGCGCTGCGTAATAAACTTCCGGCCTATGGCCTACCGCCAAAAATCTGTACCTTGACAGCAAATTTCCTCTCGAACCGGAGCATTTCTGTTGTCGTGGATGACCATTCCTCTAAACTGTATCCAATTAATGCAGGAGTCACTCAAGATTCAGCTTTAGTCCCTACTTTGTTTCTTCTCCACATCAATGACCTCCTCTCTAGCACATCCAACCCAGTTCACAGTTACGCGGATGACAGCACCCTCCACTCAAATATACAGTATTCGAAGCCTGTCTCTTTAGCCCAATTAGATGAAGAGACTTATTTTTCCAAGCCCGTTCCCTTGGCAGTGGTTTCGCTAGATATTGGGTAGGGACAGTGGGAATCTCGTTCATTTATTAGACTTGCGAAGTAGAACTCTTGTACAATTCAACCCCACCAAATCTGTCTTGCTTTCTTTCTCATAAGAGATACACCAGCCCTAGACCCATCACAATGAACAACCAAGTTATTCAAAGTAAAGAGCCTATTTCACTTGTTGGCATTTCTGTGGATCGAAATCTCAATTGGCACCAACATGTCACATCAATTGCAGAAGCGGCTGCTGAGAAATTAGGATTCCTCTTCCGGGCTCGCAAATACTTTTCACCAGCTACTCTCTATACCTTATATACTTCACAAATAAGACCAAACCATGAATACTGTTCCCACATCTGGGGTGCCGCTGCCGCTTCTACACTCGCTATCCTGGACTTCATTCAAAAGAGTCTCATCGGTGACCCTACCCTCACCCAAAGGCTGCCATCCCTTGCCCACCGACTTGCCGTTAATGACCTCTCTCTCTCTCTCTTATATATATATATATATATATATATATATATATATATATATATATATATATATATATATATATATATATATATATATATATATATATATCTGTACGGGCACTGCTCAGAGGAGCTTTCTTCCATAGTTCCTCCACCTGCTGTCCCCAACAGATCTACCAGGGGAACAGAGCGAATGCACCCTTTTACTGTCCAGGTCACCAGACATAGAACATCTTGTTATGCCCGCTCTTTTGTCCCAAGGATTTCCAAGTTGTGGAATGTCGTTTGTTTTTACATATTTCAAAATTTTGTAAATATGTATTATCTATTCGTATTTTTGGTATGTTTAAACAAAACTGCCAAAAGAAAAAATATTTGCTGCCAGCAATTTGTACTAAGATAAAATACAAATTTACCCTGCGGACAATAAATTATTTTTTTCAAATTCAAGAGTATTTGCCTGTTACATATTCAATAATTTATCTCTAATTTGTGCTTTATTTAATGTTACTACCTTTATATTTCATTATTTATAACAAGAATTTGGGTTTGCTTAATGTAGTTTAAAAACAAAAATAAAATGTCAGGTGATGCGTTTACGCATCGATGGCCGTAAATGCGTTAAATAAATTTAACATTGATTTATATATTTTAAATTATTATTATTATTGTTATTATTATTATTACAGGTTCATAGGCTGTGGTAGGAATGACAGATTTAATTATGTAGTAATGCAATTACAAGGTCGTAACCTGGCGGAGTTAAGGCGGTCTCAGCCGAGGGCCGCTTTCAGCCTGTCAACGACGCTGCGCCTGGGTCTGCAGATACTCAAGGCCATTGAGAGTATACATTCTGTCGGCTTTCTGCATCGTGATATTAAACCTGTAAGTTCATTAGATTACTTCTATTATTTCTAAGATAATTATACATGTATTTTAGGTTCTGCTACTGTAATTGTCTCGTGTATTTATTTAATTATACTAGTGAATGACTAAAATCTTTAACCAACAAACAGCGGCACTGACAATAAAAGTAAGGTCACCTATATGTCTTCCTCCAACGGTGCAGCAACAAAGAATCAGTTATCTGTCTTTACACAATCAATTTCTAGAGACCTCGTGTCTCTACGACTTACAAACAAGTATCAATATACACCAGTATGCCTGGCAAACTGGCAAATCTACTGAGTTAGCATTCAATAACCCTGTTGAGAAAATCACACACTCCCTGGATAACATGGAGGTGGCAGTGGCTGCATTTCTCGACATTGAAGGAGCATTTAACAATGCACTACCTAACTCCCTCTGCGAAGCTGCTATCGCTAGAGGGGTGGAACCTACCATTTGTAGTTGGATCGGTAGCATGCTTCACAATCGGACCATTATTACCTCGTTGGAGGGGGAGGTGGTCAGCTTCAGGTCCGTGAGGGGGTGCCCGCAGGGAGGAGTATTATCCCCCTGCTTTGGTCCCTCTTTGTGGACGATTTGCTGGCTATCCTGGGACTGTGGGAGGTTGAGATCGAGGCATAGACGGATGATCTTGTCACAATGGTTAGAGGTAAATTTGGAGAGGAACTTTAAAATACTCTTCAAGAAGCACTAAATGTAGTAAATGATTGTTGCTGGAGGGAGCAGATATCTGTGAACCCCCGCAAAACCTTCATTGTTTCATTTACCAGAAGAAAAAGATTGGACAAATTAAAACCATCTTTACTTATGGGGGAAACGATTCCATTTATGGAACAAGTGAACTATCTCGGGGTGACCCTAGATAAGAAGCTCAACTCGAACGTACAGTTAGAGAATAAAGTCCGCAGGACCAAACTGTCCCTGTGGACATGCCGAAGAATCTGTGGAAATAACTGGGAAACTAGCCCACAACAGATGTACTGGCTCTATGTTGTGGTTATCAGACAGATGATAACCTATGGAGCTATAGTTTGGTGACCTAAGGCGCTTCGTGGTATTGCGAGGGCCAAACTGGCTCAGCTACAGATACAAGCTTGTCTGATTATAACGGGTGTCATAAGCACCACTCCATCATCCGCTCTGGAAGTCCTCTTAAACATTCCACCTCTTCACATTTGGTTGGAGAGGGAGGCTAGGTGGACAACGTACAGATTAAAACAAACGGCCGACAGCATGCCAAAGGCAATCAGTTTGGGAGGGTCCTGACTTCTCGATGACATTGAGTGTCATGAGGTTCTGGGAATGATCTCAGACCTGATGCCTACCAAGATCAGTAGAGATATGTCTTTCAAAACCTTCCTTCTAGAAACAGAGGACCGAGAATGAAACCAAACGACCCCATTGAGGGCAGATCTCTGCTGGGTCACTGGCAGCTCCAAAACCGATAGGGAGACAGGAGCGGGCGCATATGGGAGCAACACCGATGCAAGAATATCAACTAGCCTCGGAAAGTATGCAACCACACACCGGACAGAAGTGTATGCCATCGAGATGTGTGCAAGGGAAAGTATACAAAACTAGTGCACACACAAATCGATAAACATATATTCAGATAGCCAAGCTGCAATAAAGGCACTTGGTTCCTACAGTTGCAATTCAAAAACAGCATGGAGTTGTAAAGCTGCCCTCAACGAACCAGGCAGCTGCAATGAGGTGTCACTGGTCTGGATACCGGGTTACTCGGACCATGATGGCAATGTAGCGGCAGACACGCTTGCCAAGGGTGATGCCCAGGAGGACTTTATCGGACCAGAACCTGTGCTGGGGATATTACAGCAAAACGTACCTTAAAGACCTAGACAGGTAGAAGGACAATCCAGCAATGGAAAAACCTGCCAGGATTAACACACTCTAAGGCCTTCATAAATAGCCTTTCAGATTCAAGGGCTAAAAATCTTCTAGAGCTAAACAAACAACAATTGAGTACTCTAGTCGGCCTGTATACAGGACACTGCCGCTTGCGTCATCACATGCACCATATTGGAGTCGGTCAGGAGACCGAGTGCCGGCTGTGTATGGAGAGTGACGAAATGGCAGAGCACGTTCTATGTTCCTGTGCGGCTGAGGACAGGACAAGACACCTGCTCTTTGGCAAGACAAAGCTTTCACCAGAAGATAGCTAACAAAAACCAGGTGTATTAGGTCGAGTTGGTAGTTGTCTGTCGAGATATTCGAGGACAATTGTTTATAACACCACTATACTGCCTCATCTGCATTTTGGTGGAACGATTCTTTATTTGGTTACAATTGCCGAGATACAGAGGCTCCAAGTGTTGCAGAACAGGGCAATGAGAATCATTCTTGAGTGTGGTAGAAGAACCAGTGTGAGAATCATGCTTTCACAGTTGGGCTGGATCAGCGTGGATAATATAGTGGAGATGAATGCTTTAATTTTTATCCACAAGATTAAACTGGGATTAATGCCAGATTATTTAGCAGATTAGTGAAACACATCAATACTGCGCTAGGCATTCCAAAGACTTTATTTTGGAACATAAAAACTCTAAAGCAGCACAAAATTCTATTTTTTTCAAAGCACTTATAGCATATTTGGCAGGTGGTAGTGGACTTTTCCTTTACGTGGTAGTAAAGGATTTTTTTCACGCCTGATGAGGTACCACCACTTACATCAAGGGGCCGGTGAAGTCCCAACAGACATTTCCAGTTCTGGTGTATGAGTCGGTTTCCATTATAAACAAAAATGATGATGGCTCCTTGTACAAAAGATTCCAGAGATAAAATACCCCTCCATTCTGATCTCCGGGAGAGGGGTGTGAAGGGGGCGCCGGCATCAAGATTTAACATATCCCTCTCGAATATATGTGGCCTAAATTCTAACCTGAACTCCGTCCACCATTGACTGCAGGCTAATAGGCCCCAACTACTCTTCCTCACCGAAACCCAAATCAGTGCCAAAACAGCCACTAATCACCTTAATTTCCCGGGGTATGAGCTCCTTACTTCCTTTAGATTGCACGGAGGCATGTGCGCATACTTCCGTAGCAATCTACCCTGCACCACACTCCCTAATTTAGGAGCTGATTTCTGAGTATCCTTCCTTTGAGGTCACTATTCTTGGTGACTTCAATGTCCATAATAAGAAATGGCTAGGATCCTCAAAAACCGATCTGCAAGGGAGAGCAGCAGAGGCCTTTGCAGTCAGCAATTCTTTAGCCAATATGGTTCAGCAACCTACTTACTTTCCTCGCATCCCAACACACAGCTCAAATCCCTTGGATCTCCTTCTTACTACAAAACCTGAATGCTATAAGACATCAGTCACCGCCCCCCTTGGTCGCTCAGACCACGGCATGGTTACTGCTTCCTGTGCAATGCAACCCAAGGTCACACAGTCATCACACCCACGTATCGTTTGGCACTACAACTCCGCGAACTGGGACGAAATGCGGGATTACTTTTCCTCATTTCCATGGGCGTCTGTCTGCTTCTCTCATCCTGACCCCTCTGATATCTCACAAAACGTTACCGAAATTATCCAAGCTGGCATGGAATTATTTAATCCACGTATACAGAAAACCTCTTCAGCCACTCAGAAGCTCTGGTTCTCTAAACCCTGTGACAAGGCCAGACTTGAAAAGGTCAAAGCTCACAAAACGCTTCTACACAATCCCAGTCGAGAAAACCGTCAAGCATTTAACGACGAAAGAAACCGCTATGTCCGCATTCTTTCTGAGGCAAAAAACTCGTTTAATAACCACATCAAAAACAAAGTCCTCTCAAGCAAACCCTTCTGGGCTCTTGTGAACTATTGGGAATAATTTCTGCAAGAGCACGTTCCCACTTCTTGTTTCAGGGGATGAAATTGTTTCTACCGCCCTGGGCAAGGCTGAACTTTTTGCCTCTTTCGCCGGCAATTCTACTCTCAACCCACCTCCAAATGTTCAACCACCAACAGTCCCCAATGTCGCGCATAAAATGACGGATATCATTTTCAAAACTAGGAAGGTATGAAAGATGCTCTCTTCTCTTAATACCAGGAAAGCCTCTGGCCTTGACGAGATCCCAGCAATTTTTCTCAAGAAATGCGCACCAGAACTTGCTCCTGTCCTGACTCGTCTGTTTCAGACATCTTACAATAGAGGCATATTCCCTAGTAACTGGAAAACTGCTCGAGTACAATCCGTCCCCAAGAAAGGATCCAAAGCGCTTCCTAGCAACTAGAGGCCTATTTCTCTCCTTTCAGTCATTTCTAAAGTGATGGAAAAGTATATAAACACCGAATTACTAAAATTTCTTGAAAAACACACGGTGAATCCCAGATTGTCGCTCTAGACATATCCAAAGCGTTCAACGAGGTCTGGCACGCAGCACTGCGGCTCTGGCCTCCAACCGGAGCCTTTCTGTTGTCGGGGATGGCCATTCCTCTAAACTGTATCCAATTAATGCAGGAGTTCCTCAAGATTCAGCTTTAGCCCCTACTTTGTTTCTTCTCCACGTCAATGACCTCATCTCTAGCACGTCCAACCCAGTTCATAGTTACGCGGACGACAGCACCCTCAACTCAAATATACAATATTCTAAGCCTGTCTCTTTAGCCCAATTAGATGAGGATTGCAGACTTATGGCGGATGCTGTCTCTGTGGATCTCCAAAAAATATTAGACTGTACAATTCAACTCCACCAAATCTCAGTCTTGCTTTCTATATCATAAGAGATACACCAGCCCTAGACCCATCACAATGAACAACCATGTTATTCAAAGTAATGAGTCCTTTTCACTGGTTGGCATTTCTGTGGTTAAAAATCTCAATTGGCACCAACATCAATTGCAGAAGCGGCTGCTAAGAAATTAGGTTTCCTCTTCCGAGCTCGCAAATACTTCTCACCAGCTAATCTCTATATCTTATATACTTCACAAATAAGGCCAAACCTCGAATACTGCTCCCACATCTGGGGTGCCAATGCCGCTTCTACACTCGCTATCCTGGACTTCATTCAGAAGAAAGCTATATGTCTCATCGGTGACCCTATCCTCACCCAAAGGCTGCCATCCCTTGGCCACCGACGTGGCGAGGTCACCACTCTCTCTCTCTCTCTCTCTCTCTTTTATAGATATCTGCACGGGCACTGCTCATAGGAGCTTTCTTCCATAGTTCCTCCACCTGCTGCCCCCAACAGATCTACCAGGGGAACAGAGCAAATGCACCATTTTACTGTTCAGGTCACCAGACAGAACATCTTGTTATGCCCGCTCTTTTGTCCCGAGGACTTCCAAGTTGTGGAATTCCTTGCTGGCACATGTTTTTCCTTCTCCAAACCTTCAAGTCCAGAATTAACAAGTTGCCTCTTTCCTCCTTGTCGACACTCACAGTTAACTGTTAACTTGAATAAATTTAAACTAGGTTTAAAAACTGTATATCTAAATTTAGAAGTGGATTAATATTGTCTGTTTAAATTAGTAACTAGTTTTTCCTAAAGCCAGACTGATGTTTCATCAAAATATTATTTTCAGCATGATCTGAAAACTTTAAAAACTAATCTCTCTGTTATTTTAGCTTCTTATATACATGTATTAACAGCTCTTAATAGTTGTTTCTGGTTGCAGAGTAATTTTTCAATGGGTAGACTGCCATATAATTCAAGGAAGGTGTACATGTTAGATTTTGGTTTAGCTAGGCAATACACAACGGCTACTGGTGAGGTTAGAGCCCCCAGGGCGGCCGCTGGCTTCAGAGGAACTGTCCGTTATGCTAGTATTAACGCACATAAAAATAGAGGTAAGATTTTTATTAAACACACTAAAGTGTCTTCCGCCTTCGTTTATTTTTTTAAAGGAATGGAGACAGAAAATTGAATAAAAGATAACCAAAACACTTGGTAAAACTTCACAGCAGTTTATTAGGCTCGGACGAATATTTTGGTCCCACCACTAGAATTGGTTAAATGACTAATTAATGCCGTTATTATTTTTTATGTGTTTTAGCAGGTTAACATGTTGGATGCCGTGCGAATCATATACGATTCGCGCTTAATTTGCGCCACTCACATTTGCTTCTCTAACGGGGCGAGTTTACGCGCCATTTTCTTTACTTTAGAAGTATTATGAACGTAAACTGTAAGTATCGTTAACTCGTCTTAACTTTTTATTATGAAAAATACTGGACTAAATATTTATTTAGGTACATCTTTAAGTAGGCAACTTCCAAGCGGTAGGGCGTGTATTTAAAAAAATACCTCCTGTTATATTGAAAGCAAATATCCCGTTTAAAGACCCTCAACGGAGGTCTTGTTTGATATTTGTTTGGAACACCATGACCGAGCATTTGGGACCAATTCCCCAAAATTTTACTATATATTCGATCTTAGCATGTACCTGTGACGAAATATGTCACAATAATTTAAAATTAGGTGTTAAAATAAACTCTGCGAAGGGTTTCTTTTTATATTCAAAAATTTTAAAAAACTGTTATTTGGTTTTGAGACTACTTGTGACGGCCACTTGGGGTGGCCGGGAGTTACTACTAGTTTTCCCTAACCTGGGGAATTTAGGGATGATTTCCGGGACACGGCTTTCCTACGGGATCATGCTCGGACGCCAGCGTTTATAGAGATTGTCAGGGAGTAAACGCGCTCCCGCTGGATGCCTCCCTTCTCCCAAGTCACTGTCAACGGATACACAAGCCCAGGGTAGTTTCTAGTGGGGACAGGGTCCTCCTAAGCCAAGACAAAGTCCCCCGGGACTTTTGGTTATGGTCTTTATTAAAGAGCTGGAGTCAAATTGTATTTGGGTGGATATTCTGGGAGAATAAATGAAATGTCGAGTAAATTAAAATAAAATTCTATTCACTAATTATATACACAAGGAAGTAACGGGGTCCTGTTACCAGGAAGCCTAGCAATTATGGGCGGCCAGAGGCAGAGGTGGTTACTTGGCTTTAAATTATTGTTACGCGCGGATTGCACGGGGACGGTAAAGCGGCTACGTTTAAGCGGTGCAGGGTAGTGGCAGGATAGTGATTAATAGCGGGTTCACGCCCCTCCTGAACGGGGCCGCGGACGGCCCGGGACGTCAGGCGCCGCCTAGCTGTTTCAATCTGGACCGACGCAGTCGTCGCTCTGTCCGAATCTACTCCAGCCAATGCAGCTCCTAACCCCCAGAGCAGCCCGCCAGCGGAGACAGGGAAGAAACGGTCCCCTTTGCAGGTTCCCAGTGTTATTGTGGGGCGTTCCACATTTCGACCACAGGTAATAGAATCAGGTTTTCACCTACCTGGGGTATTCTCCGGTGACGAGGTTCACTAAGCAATCGCTGCGGTGGCGGCGGTGGGAAGCGGCGGTCTCGCTCGGCTTACTGGTCTTCTCGTAAACCTCACAGGCTTTATAATTTCACTTCTTTGCGACGGACGCACTAGCTTGTTTGCGGTCACTACCCAACTGCCTACTCTCCGTCATCGTTCCGTCCGGTCCCACTTCTTTTCCGAAATCGCCCCCGCCTAATTGTCCCCTCTACCAATCATTCCGTTCGACATGCCGGATTGCCGGATTTCGTATTTTCCTCCACGTAAATTGTTGAAAAATATTCCAACCTTCGTAAATCTTTCGTATATTACTCCACGGAAAATGTTGGAAAATATTCCAACCTTTATGGTGTAACATTATATGTACTGTTTTGTAGAATTTCTGCCTTGTGATGTTTTGCACAGTATTTTAGTTTTGTAGTTTAGTTTAATTTAGTTTAGTTTAGTTTTTAGTTTTTTTTTTTTTTGGAAGTATTTTTTGTTCATATTATTACATATTGTTCTTTTTGTATGGTGCCCTATTAATGGGATTATCCTGTTGGGCATGTATTCAATAAATAAATAAATAAAATAAATAAACATAATGCAGTGGTTATGATGGTAAATTAGGCCGGGTAATCTATCCAGGATTAGTCACTCCGTGACATACTTTAATATCAAAAATAGAATTTCCTACAATCCCGGATTTTTAACAGCACAATACCTTTAAATTATTAATTAAACAAAAGGTTTCCTTAATTTAAAGTTATGACAACAAAGTTCTGTCTAATGCCAGACTTAAATTCTCAACTCAAATTCTAGTTTTAATTGAAGATCAGTGCAATGAAAGGTTTTCCTACGAAAAGTTAAATTTCGTGCACAACTGATACCGGTGAAGATTGGTTTGGTATCTAGCCTGCCAATTACTCCCTCCCGGCATAATATTTTGAGTTTAATAATTAACTTCCCCCTGGCTTAACTATATATAACCCTCAAATTGATCTAACTTCCTCCCTTTTAGTTCCCAACTAAACCCTTATGGCTCCAAGCCCTATCTAGCTCTTCGTATATTAAATCTCACAAAAAATTCCCCTCTACCTTTCATATAGTGTTAATCGACTTTAAATTTATTTTAAAAGAAATGCCCCTTACGCCTAAATCTAAAACAACATCTACATGCAGGTGGTAGAGGACTTTTCCTTTACGTGATAGTAAAGGATTTTTTTCACGTCCGAGGAGATACCACCCGTTACATCAAGGGGCCAGTGAAGTCCCAACGGACGTTTCCCGTTCTGGTGTATGAGTCGGTTTCCCTTATAAACAAAAATTATGATATCTCCTCCTTGTACAAAAGATTCCAGAGATAAAATACCCCTCCATTCGGATCTCCGGGAGAGGGGTGTGCAGGGGGCACCGGCATCAAGATTTAACATATCCTTCTCGGATATATGTGGCCTAAATTCTAACCTGAACTCCTTCCACCATTTCCTCCAGGCTAATAGGCCCCAGCTCCTCTTCCTCACCGAAACCCAAATCAGTGCCAAAACAGCCACTAATCACCTTAATTTCCCGGGGTGTGAGCCTCTAACTTCCTTTAGATTGCATTGAGGTGTGTGCGCATATGTCCGTAGCAATCTACCCTGCACCAGACCCCCACTTTAGAGGCTGGAAGAAAAGACATACTTTGGATGAAACTCTCTCTCTCTCTCTCTCTCTCAGGGCTGCAACTAAATTCATCTGTTGCATTTACCAATCACCTTCTGACAAAAACTTTGTCCAGCTCTTCGACTACCTTTCTGAAAAAACCGACCATCTGATTTCCGAATATCCTTCCTCCGAAGTCACTATTCTTGGTGACTTCAATGTCGATAATAAGGAATGGCTAGGATCTTCAAAAACCGATCCACAAGCGAGAGCAGCGGATGCCTTTGCAGCCAGCAATTCTTTAGCCAATATGGTTCAGCAACCTACTTACTTTCCTCGCATCCCAACACACAGCTCAAATCCCTTGGATCTCTTTCTGACTACAAAACCTGAATGCTATAAGACATCAGTCACCGCCCCCCTTGGTCGCTCACACCACGGCATGGTCACAGCTTCCTGCGCAATGCAACCCGAGGTCACACAGTCATCACATCCACATATCGTTTGGCACTACAACTCCGCGAACTGGGACGAAATGTGGGCTTACTTTTTCCGCTTTCCACAGGCGTCTGTCTGCTTCTCTCATCCAGACCCCTTTGATATCTCACAAAACGGCACGGAAATTATCCAAGCTGGCATGGAATTATTTATTACACGTACACAGAAAACCTCTTCAGCCACTCAAAAGCCCTGGTTCTCTAAATCCTGTGACAGGGCCAGACTTGAAAAGGTCAAAGCTCACAAAACGTTTCTACACAATCCCAGTCAAGAAAACCGTCAAGCATTTAACGACGCAAGAAACCGCTATGTCCGCATTCTTTCTGAGGCAAAAAACTCGTTTAATAACCACATCAAAAACAAAGTCCTCTCAAGCTCCAATGGCAGCAAACCATTCTGGACTCTTGCTAAATCTATTGGGAATAATTTCTGCAAGAGCACGTTCCCACCTCTTGTTTCAGGGGATGAACTATTCTGGGTGACTTCAATGTCCATAATAAGGAATGGCTAGGATCTTCAAAAACCGATCCACAAGCGAGAGCAGCGGAGGCCTTTGCAGCCAGCAATTCTTTAGCCAATATGGTTCAGCAACCTACTTACTTTCCTCGCATCCCAACACACAGCTCAAATCCCTTGGATCTCTTTCTGACTAGAAAACCTGAATGCTATAAGACATCAGTCACCGCCCCCCCTTGGTCGCTTAGACCACGGCATGGTCACTGCTTCCTGCGCAATGCAACCTGAGGTCACACAGTCATCACACCCACGTATCGTTTGGCACTACAACTCTGCGAACTGGGACGAAATGTGGGATTACTTTTCCTTATTTCCATGGGTGTCTGTCTGCTTCTCTCATCCTGGCCCCTCTAATATCTCACAAAACGTCACCGAAATTATACACAGCTGGCATGGAACTATTTATTCCACATACACAGAAAACCTCTTCAGCCACTCAAAAGCCCTGGTTTTCTAAATCGTGAACTTATTCTCTCCTTGTCGACACCCACGGTACGATAGTATTTAGGCTGTGGGTCCTCGTGGTGTGTTGTTGATATATAAAAAAAAAATGTTTTTAATTGAAATCGAATTTACTCTAATTCTATTCTAAAGCCCTTTTGGCTCAAATATATATACTAGTATTCTATACTACAGCCCCTACATCTCGAATATATCTACAAATATTACTATCCCTTAGCAGCCCTTTAAATAATATACGTCATGGAACTAACTCACCTGACGATTAAAATAATCCCAAATTTTATAGGCAAAGCCGACCCTGTATATTGATTATCACACTCCACTATCACCGTGAATTAAACTACCCACATATGTCTGCGGTAAAACCCCTCATTTTAAAACCGCCCTAATTGAAACCCTCTCTGGCACTTTAGGTCATATTTCGCACCCTATCACTTCTAGCGTAACTCCACTAAAAATGCTAATTTAAACCCCGCATTATTTTAAAGTCCCGATATCTACCATCACGACGTTCGCCTTTACCTTCCAATCCGACGCACCTCTTGCCTTCACGTGTACACGAGGCCTACGAACTCTCAATTTTTTCCTCTGTCCCCTGGTGAACCTTACTCTCTCTCGTTAATCATTTTTTGTCTTCCAATTAAAATTCGTATTTTAAGATCAGGCCATTATTCTAACCAATAGGAGATACCCTCCAAGTCAACGGATTTTCCGCGGTCGACACATCAAAACGCTGAGTTTGCTGTTTTCGTCTTTTTCTGTTGAAACTAACGTGACCTCTTTAAAGGTTGCCTACATGTGCAAAATCACCAACTTTGCAAGTTTAAAGTCACTTGCCACAATACCAGCCTGACAGTTGAATGGAACATTTTAGCTTGCTAAGGTGTAAGTCGAATTAAATACATAATTTCAACCTACCGACTGCCTACATATTTTATGCTGTCGCGATTAATTAAAAGATCGCATAGAGCATTTGTTTTACGGCAAATTTTCATGGAATTTTAGAGGTTCCACCGATGTAATTCATTTACGTCTGTCCAAATGTCTATATGTGGAGAAGTTTCACAAAATTTTATATATGTAAGCAGGCACCCTGCTTACACTTTACATGTAACAGTTTGGTTCAGGCCAAGCAGCACAGTGGTGATTAACGTTATAACGGATATATTATGGGTAAAGCATGTCAGTGGCCCAGTCAATAAGAATTGCTAGTTGGCCTGGGTCATTTTGAACTGTGACTCAATAATAAGTTGTACACATTTCTTCATTGAATTTGTATTTATTTCTGGCAACTAATTACGTATCAAATACTATAATGCTATTGTATTGTAAAGAAACAAACATTTTCAGATGATGTAGGTGTATTTTCATTAAAATTAAAAGAAACAAATTCTTACAGAAGTGAAAACATGAACTAAAACAAACGACATTACGTCAATAAATAAATAGTAAATCCTGAATACATACATCAACATTAAAAAAAAGTACACTGGCCAAGAAATTTTGTAAATACATAAAATTTTTCCTCAGATACATTAAAGATGGAAAATATGCTCAAAATTTTAAGATAAGTGTTATATCAGCTTTTTATAATTTTGTAGCAAACACCATTCAAAATACTTGGAGACTACTTCTCTGGCTTCACTGTTAGGTTTCGTTTCTGTACGTGAAGGATGTAGCCGGCCTGTAAGCTAACTGGGGCAAGCGGCCCTTATGAATTCTAGATGTTCTAGGATGTTCTTCAACTAAATAATTAGTTTACGAATAGTAAAGCAGGTGGTGTGATCACATGTTAACAGCAAGAACCTGACTAAAGCTCTTAATACATATACCTGCTCTGCACTTAGCTACTCATTTGGGATTGTGAGCTGGAGTAAAACGGACATCGAAAATCTACAACGGAAGGTGCAAACACTCCTAACAAATACCAAAAAGCATCACCCCCGTAATAATATCGAGCGAGTAACCCTACCTAGACACCAAGGTGGAAGAGGAGTGTTAGACATTGGTAAACAGTTGGACCAGCAGATAATGAACCTACGTACATATTTCCATCAGCAGACGCTTACTTCTGAACTACACCATGCCATATGCGAGGCAGATGATTCAACACTGCTACAATTAAAAGAAAGTGAAATACAAAGTCACCATCGGACTGATCAGGAGAAGCTGCAATCTTGGATGCAGAAGCCTATCCATGGGCGACATCTGAATGAGACCTCCCAGTCACATGTCGACAAATCGGCGTCGAACTACTGGTTGGTGTCCGGACAGAGGTTTTCAGGTACAGAGGGGTTTTTGCTGGCCATACAAGGTCAGGTCAGGCAGATAGTGTCTGTGTGATTCCAATAGTCATGTCATCAACTGGTGTGGTTCCTATGAATCTTCTAGATAACATTAAGAGACTGAGTCTTGAAGAGCATCTCTATAGGGTTATGCAGAAGGCGGTAATTCTTGGAACTGCCCACATAGTGCGGAGATTCCTGGGAAATGAGGATATGTATTTATTTATTTATTGAATACATGCCCAACAGGATAATCCCATTAATAGGGCACCAAACAAAAAGAACATTATGTAACAATATGAACAAAAAATACTTCTAAAACACAACTAAAATACTGTGCAAAACATCACAAGGCAGAAATTCCACAAAACAGTACATATAATGGCCTTAATAACTGACAAAGTAAGATATAGCCACCCTACGAATAACTGCAGCCCTATCCGAATAGAAGTCACACAAGTTTGCAATATCATTAAAGTCAGAGCTCATTGTGTACACAGGTGATTTCATATACGAGTTAGTCCTTGCTATTGGAGGATTAAACACTCTCACCACTCTAGATGCAGCCCGTGGAACTGGGAAATTTAATTGCATCAATAAGTCTGGACAATCAACTTTTCTATGCGAATACAAACTGGGTATGCCAGTTTGCATCAGCAATTGGCCATGATCGCATCCAATCTGTGGGTAGGTACCAGATGCCCTATATACAAGGTGTTTTAAAAGCTTACGCTGAACATCTTCCAGAGCACCAACATGAACACTATAAAAGGGATCAAAAACCAAGCTACAATATTCAAGCCTTGATCGAATATAGGCAAAATAGAGAATTTTCAAGCTATCCAAATTGGAAAATGAACTGCTATTCCTCATAATGAAACCCATCAACTTCAAACAGGATGCTGTGATTGTTTGAATATGTCCAGTGAAACTTAAATGTTCATCATATAAAATGCCAAGATCCTTGTGCGTTTCAGTGCTAGCCAATGGTACACCACCCACTTTGTAGGGAAAAGCTATACGGCTGGTTTTTCTAGTGTATGTGATCACTTTGCACTTCGAGACATTTAATTCAAGTCTGTTCTCAACACACCACACTTGCAAGTTGTCAAGGTCCACCTGGAGTCGTGAACAGTCACCAATATTGTGAACACTGGAGTATAATTTGAGATCATCAGCAAATAATAGATGATTACGAGAAATTACAGAGCTTATGTCGTTGATAAATAACAAAAAGAGGAGTGTGCCAAGATTGGAAGCATGTGGAACGCCGGAGCCAGCAGTGAGGAGGTTCAGGCTTAAATCCATTATAAAAAACATATTGCACACGGTTAGTCAAGTAGGATTGAAAGAATTCTATCAGCCGTCCATCAAAGCCCATCAAATGCAGCTTGTACAAAAGTGTTCAGTGGTCAACACGATCGAACGCTTTGGAGAAGTCTGGATATGTCGTGTTGTCGTTCAGGGTCCGATAATTGAAAAGGCCTCCATCTGAGTTCAGTCCCTTCGGTATCTGAGATACCTGGGATGAGTGAATCTTCCCCTTTGAGGGAGTGTGAAAGCCCTTCAGACTAAAGTCGATAATAATAATGTAACTAATGTAACCAGTGCCTTTTTTAAAGTTTCTCTGTCACTAATATTTAACCTACAAATTTCTCTTACCAATATCTAATACTCTACTTAACTCTGGCTTTCTGAGTTGCTTAAGTTTGCCAGGTTTTAATCATATATCCATCCTCATCACTTCAGAGAAAAATTAAAAAGAAAAGTAGGGAGATACTCAGAAGATGCACTGTATAAATAATATATTTAAAATGTGTCAATTGATTGTTTCCAGAAATGGGGAGGCACGACGATTTGTGGAGTCTCTTCTATATGTTAGTAGAATTTGTAAATGGTCAATTACCATGGCGGAAAGTAAAAGACAAGGAGCAAGTTGGTCTCATGAAGGAGAAATACGACCACAGATTGTTACTGAAACATTTGCCTCCTGATCTCAAACAGTTCCTCGACCACATACAAAGCTTAGAATATGCAGATAAACCAGATTATCAGGTAAGTACAAAATTAGACAGGTGTGCTTCTTTGTCCATAGTGTTTGCTTTACGGCCACTTGTATCACTTTTGCCTTAAATATGTTGTGATAAAACACTAGTGCGTGGATTAACAGCTACTGATTTAGTTTGTTATAGAAATTATATTATTTCACCTCTTGAAAATTTTTATTAGATTCATGTAGCTTATGTGGATGTTAAATCCACAGCTTTGATTGGCTGGTCAGGTCCAATTGTGTGGCCCTTTTCTAACGACACTCACAGATTTGCAGTATTCCAACGAGATGTCTTAACTCTGTAATTTTCCGCTTGAAACTTGCATCTTAATTTAACCTTCAATGACGAAATTATTTTCCTGTTTATCCCAAGAATGAATAGGCCCCTTATATTGACTGTGTTGTAAAAAAAAAAGACATTTGCCTCTATCCCTATTTTACCAAGAAGTAAAATGTTTTTATTTCAATCAATGGTTGCAGTTAAATATTTTTACATTGCTCAATAATATTCCTCTTAAAAATCCTTACCACAAAGACAGACGTGTGTTTACCAAATAGCAAATTTTCATAATTCTTTGTGAATTCTTCGCTTATTTACTATTAAAAAAATATAGCAGCCATTGAAAATTTGCAAATAGTTGGTAAGAGAATTAAAAATGTAAGAAGGCTTAAGATTCCGATTGTAACAAAGAACAGTTCAAGTTAAGTTGGATGTAGTGCTGACAACGATTCTCGATGAATCGATTAATCGAAAACCGCGATTTTTGACATCGGAGAAATTCGAAAAATGGAATAATCGATAAATAGATTAATAGATAAATAGAATAATCGATTAATCGATTTTCTCGAATGTCTGTGATGTGAAAAATCGCGATTTTCGATTAATCAGTTATAGAATAATCTAATTTAACTAGTCAATGGCACACAGGACACTGAATCAGTGAATGTTTGCTAATTATTCCCGGACTAAAAATGTACAGGTGTCCACAATAAGATAGTATTACTTAGCATCTTATTAGTTGAGATTTTGAGATAGAAAGTCGATTAATTGGTCAAAGTGGTGCAGAATTTTATGCTTAGTAATGCCTTTCACAAAACAATTGAATTTTCACGTATTCATGTATTTATCTCTAGAAAACTAATAATGAGAGGATGATATGAAGAATAATATCCAAAATTATATATTCATTTAATTTTGACATTAAAAAAGCTAAATCCAATTTCCAAATATGAAAAAATCAAATATGGCTGCCATAAAAAAAAATCAAAGTTAATGCAAATATTTCGTTATGCAATAAACCAAAAAATATTCACGCATTTGGTAGTTCGATTAATCGATTAATAAAAAATAGAGTGATCAAAAAAATAGGAGTAAAACTCAAATGTAATTTCTTTATTCAATGGTAATAGTGAAAATAGTTTAAGAATGCAAGAATATGTTAAAAACATATATATATATATATATATATATATATATATATATATATATATATATATATATATATATATATATATATATATATATATATAGAGGTGTGCGAAGCTTCGAAATTTCGAACCGAACCCGAACTTGAACCGAACCTTCGGTTCGAAAATATGTTCGCACTAGTGATGTTGAAGTTGTTCGAAGTTCGAAATATGTAATTCTCCAAAATAGTTCGAAGTTCGTTGCTCAAAAATACTTCGAAATTTAACTTTACAGGCATTGAATACTGCCAAAGATGGCGCGGTTGCGGCCCCGTTAACACGGTAGCGGCTCTTTAAACTCGTTATCGGTGTCATTGAGTGGATAGCATAATTTTAGGAGATTTAACTCATGCATATTTTTGACAGTTGGTGGGCACATTGAGACATGACGGAGCCATTTAGCAATAACATAATTATTTTTCTTATATATCATAGCCTCCCAACATCTTTTTCAGTAACAACATTATGATGGCGGTGTTCGAAAGCGATTGGTAACGTGAATTTTCAGAATTTATGAGGATAATTGCAGATTGACGTTGGAAAACATTGGTTTCAACATGATTTATTTTACCATGAGCCCAAACGATCAGCACCAGAAGGCATTTTCACCCAATCAACCTGCAAATTTACCGAACTCTTCCTTTTTGTTAAAAGAATGGGAATCTTTCACATATCAAATATTGTATGGTACAATGTTCCTAAATTTTGTGTTTAAGGAAATGACATATGAACACTGAAGAATTTTGGGTAGTTCAATGTTCGATTTTAAATTTCAAGAAGTTCGAGGTTCGACTGTGAACCTTAGACATACTATTTCAGAGGTTCGAAGTTCGAGGCAACATATTTGCCTGGGTTCGTTCATAGTTCGGTTCGAACAAAACATGGGGGTTCGCACACCTCTATATATATATATATATATATATATATATATATATATATATATATATATATATATATATATATATATATATATATATATTGCTATGGTATTTTTAGCACTTTTAATTGTTGAGCATGAGAATTTTAATTATTATGGGTTTTCCTCTTTATTATAAAGCACTTATTTTTATTGTCCATTTAAAGTATTAACATTGATGAAAATAAAATTATGCCAATATATCTTTACTTACTGCTGTATCTGTACATTTTTCTCTTATCTCATGGGTAGAGTTCTAAAATTGTGCTAGCATTTTTGTTTTGATGTAACTTGTTTGTATTTTTTTGTTATATTCATGTTAATCCAGAGTGTTAGAAATTTCGTTAAAACATTTTCAATTGAGTTTTTATTGATTTTATTCTTTTAATTGAGAATTATTTGAATATGGACGTATTTAGTGATGTTTTTATGAGTCAATTTAATCAGACTATATAAATAAAATCTATAATGTTTTATTTATGATTATTTAAATTTTTTTGAAAAACATAGCTATATCAAAAAATATTATTGATCGTTGTGAATAAATCACACTGATTTATATCCTTTGTTTATGGGATACAGATAATATATTCCGAAACCTGCCAGGTAAAGTTCTAAAGGAAGTTCAAAACCTCGTCCGGCGATAAAAATACAATACACAGAAAATTTGCCTGCGATTTAGTTTCCCTCTCAGTGTCTGTTTCTACCTAAAACTCAATATATAATGTGATGTTTATTAGCAAGCAGTTTAGAATTTTTCATCCTCTGAGGACGCTAACCTTGTTAGTGAAACGATCTTTGGTCTTTAAAAAGATGTGTTGTGGTTTGGGTTTTCCAAGGGTACTTATCAGTGCTCATCGCAGGTTCCAATCTTCACTTAGTAATATTATATTATAAGTACAATTTGGAGAACCCAATTAATCACAATACAGTTTTTTTGACCCGACGATCATTTCGCTAACAAAGTTAGCGTCATCAAGGGGATAAATAAACTAAGTGACTAAAGACTAGTTCCTTTTTTTTTCCCTCAGGGCTCGTCCGCGACTTCGCCGCTCTGAAAGCACTGCACTTTGGCTTATTGTGCATGCCCTAAGTCTTTTTACTCCACCCATTCCAAAATAACTGTGCCTTGAACTAGTCTGCACAACGATTGGTAGGGTGAAGTTTTATATTGCTCTGTCTCCGGTCTAGGCTGTCCGTAGATCAGTTGTCTTTTGCGGTCCAGAGTTTTACACTTGCACAAGATGTGATGGGCTGATTCCTCCCCCTCGTCCAAGAGTCTGCATGCGAGGTCCCCCTCGAACCGCCCCATTTTATGCAGGTGTTACTGGACGGCCATGTGTCCCGTCAAGAGACCTGTTGTGTTTCTGAGCTGTCCTCTGCTAAGATTTAGCAGCTCCACAGCTCACTTTGAACTGGGTTCGTCAATTACTGCTTTCCCATGTCTGAGCCCTGGACAGTCTGTCCAGTACACCTTGTGTTCGTTCCTGACCCAGGACTTAATGGCTCCCCTGGCAGTGCTCTTTGTCACGCCCACAACTGGTTCTGGTCCCATACATGGTCCTGCTGACCCTCTCTTCGCAAGACTGTCAGCTTCTTCATTGCCTTTGACCTCAGAGTGACCCGGCACCCAGATGAGGGTGATCTCATTCTGCCTAGCCAGGTCACACGTCTCAGCACTCCCTCACCAGCCAAGAATTTACCTGTGGGCTACTTAGGGCTGTTTGTGGCTATGAGGATTCGCTTGTTGGTGTAGCCCCTCCTCCTGTTCTCCCGCACACAGTGTAGGAAATACTATGACTTACCCTCAGTCCTTCCAAATAAACACCTGCCCCCGTCCCACGCTACCCGCCAGATCCGTCTGTGAACCAGACAAGCAAGTCCCATGGTGTGCCCGGCGTCTCCTCCCGCCATGCCTCGCGGTCGGGTATTTCCACTGTAAAGTTGTTTTCCCTGCAGATTCGCGGGCTCATGAAGTCTGAACTCATTTCAAGCATGGGCTCCTTCACGATCTCCTGAATTTTGCAGTGGCCCCTGAAGCCTGGGTTGATCTTCAGTCTACCATTGCAGCCTGGGCTCCCCCATAATAAGTAAGTGTAGTGGGGGAGAGGGGGGCGGCAGACTAGTCGCTAGTCATTATTACTTTAATCACTTAGTTTATTTATACCCTTGGTGACGCTAACTTTGTTAGCGAAACGATCGTCAGGTCAAAAAACTGTATTGTGATGAATTGGGTTCTCCAAATTGTACTTATCAGTGCTCATCACAGGTTCGAATCTTCACTCATTGAAGTATTATTATTATTATTATTGTTATAATTATTAAGTAATATGTATATGAATTATATTTTTTAAATAAAGTGTTATTGACATTCTGTTCCAGATGCTGATATCATTGTTTGAAAGGTGTATGAAGCGACGAGGTGTAAAGGAGAGTGACCCGTATGATTGGGAGAAGACTGCAAGTGATAACGCTGCTGTTCCACCATCTGGACAGGTGCAACAACCCACAGCCCCCACCACCCTTCCCAGGCATACCAAATACACTCCTACAGATAATAACCAAGAGAATATAGAGCCAACTGATAACAAAGAGGTATACATATTGTTTATTTATCATATTCAGTCTTAAAAGAATTTATATTGTTATGTTCTTCGGGGTTCTGCATTTGTTGACTAACAAAACACAGCTTTTCAAACTACTAATTTATCATAACCAACTATTTTCCATCCATAAACACACCAACTAAAATATTTCTCTCTATTACTAAATGTCTATAGTTTATCCTCGCTTCTATTAATTTACACTACACTGATTCGCTTAATACTCTATGATCACTTATTCTGCAGCAACACTAAGTCAATAGTGAACTAACTTGCTCTATGTGCGGTTCACCTATTTATACTGTCCATAGAGATTCTAGACACTCTACACTGTTCTACACCTGTCACTTATGTCCCCTTCTAGAAATATAATCCCAGAGTGTTCGTTGTTACCAACACACTTTACCTCTGGTCATAGAAGTAACAAAGTTCATAAACTTAATTCTCATAGAGAAGGGTGTGACACTGCCCCCCTCTTATATTTGATCATACCGGTCGAATTCTAGCATTTCTTGGTATGGAATAAGCCTGTGCATATGGACCACCTTCACTTGCTCTTTGGGCTCTGAATGCGGTAGACAACGTCATGGATCCTCTTGACAACCTTATACTGATCTTTCCAAACTTTATGTAGTTTCTGTGACGGTCCCTTGCGCCGTACTGGATTGTAGAACCACACCCGATCTTCTTCTTTAGAATCAGTCAGATTAGCTTGCATGTTATAATGGGTCTTCACGCTGTCACTTTCTACTCGTATGTGCATTCTGACAGAACAATGGGTTGCTTTCCATCTCGTCAATATGTCGGAGTTCTCTTCAAGCAACGTTCTTACGTTGCAGTGGTTCTTCCGTGCAATTGCTCTTGTTCTGGTGTTTCTACTTGCACAAATGTCTATGCAGGCCCCATTATTCCTGTCGACATCGGCTCTTTTCCAACACATGTGTTCACTGACCTTGGCTGAGTACAGTTGTGTTTGTGACAGAATAGTGTTCCGAAATAGACATGGCATTCCAAATTGTTGAGGAAACATCTCGAATCAATAGGAAGTTTAAAACTACTTGACGAAGTGTTACTTTTAAACTCAACGACATTCCTGATAATGTAGAAGATCCTGAGGCTTGGGTGAAGAATGCCATCAAAGATATTGTGGCCCGTGTAGTTCAAGATGTCAAACTAGAAGATAAAGTTGGTTTTACCTTCTGGTCAGAGGGTTTCAGCTCATCTGTCTTTCCGACGAGCATCAGGTGTAACGTTTGAGGAGGTGTGGGATCTTCTGGCTAAAATGTATCAGAGTAATTCTGAAGGTTTTCACTCTGATACCTTCATAATGACGATGACGGCTGTTAAATCGTATCGCGGAGCTGGACGGGTAAAGAACTACAACACTTATGAAGGAGAGTGCGCAAACAGGAAGGGTATAGTTGTCGTTAACAACAAAGACAATTTGTGCCTCCCGGGAGCACTGGTCGTGGCCATCGCATATCTCCTAAATGTACCTTATATTAAACAGGTTCGCCAGAATATAGGAAAACGTCAAGATCAAGAGGTGCAGAAGCTGATTCAAGAAACAGCTATAGATATTCCGGCTGAAGGCGCAGGAATTGCTGAACTTAACAAATTTCAGCAAAAATTACCAGATTATAAAATAACTGTTTATGAATATGGCTACAAAGGTCTAACGGTGCTGTACGAAGGTCCTGACGCCTCTCTAAAAATAAACTTACTCCACCACAACGGCCACTACAACGTCATCACTGAGTAACTGGGTCGTCTCTACCTCACACAGCTCTCTTCACTGAAATGGCACTTTTATGGCAGACGTTGCTATTTTCCTCTAAGGTGATTTTCCGTACTACCAGGTTACTGCCAGGCGACATTATTATTTCTTCACCGTCAATAGTCAGGATGTTAATGCCAAGATCAAGTTTAACGCACTGACCTTGGAGTATGTCCAAGCCAATTATAATCGGGTCTGATATGGCGGCAATTGTGGCTCTTTGCTTTGCCTTCTATGTCCCAATTTTCACCTCGACGTCAGTTTCGCCAAATACCTGGATCTGGTCACCACTGGCTGCATTTATTCTGTACACTCGTCGTAGATATGCCAGTGTCAACGACCATCTGGGTCTTATTCTCGCTTATGTATCCACGTATGACGAGAGATCTGCCAGAATCGCTAGCCTGGTAATCAGTTACCGGCCTTAGCTTAGAGCTTTACATTCGCCTCGTATATGTCCCACCTTGCCACAGTTCCAGCAGTGCAGAGCATTTGCACGGCGAGCTCTTATTGGGTGCCCATGAGATGTATGCCTTATTTGTACTTCTATTTTCTCTAGTAGCTGCATGACATTGGATGAGTCTGTTTTATTTTCTTTTTGGACTTGGAGACAGAAATTTCACATGACTTTCTGACGCTTGCTTGATCACTTCAAATTCCAAGGAACGTGCCAGAACATCATTCAAGTTTTTGTGCCTGTTGGAGGTCGATACCGCTGATGCTGTCAATGAAGGTTTGCACCGGCATCTGGTTTAAAAACTCCATCAGAGCTATGGCGTACGCCAATCGTGCCAGTCTGACAACGTCGGCGTGGAGATGTTGGTGACTTTTAAACGATTTCTGACGATTTTTCAACTGGAATTGATACAGCTGTTGTAAATGCTGGTGGCCAAACCTCATCTCTAATTGATGTCTAATGCCGTCAAAACTCAATGTTCTTCTCTGGGAATACCTTGAAGCACATCTAGGGCATCTCCTCTGCGAGCTACAATTAACAAGGTCGCTTTCTCTCTCTTGCCTCAGCCATTTGCTGTAGCATCCGCTTCAAACTGGCGTAGATAAGTACCCCATGGGACTAAGGCATCAAATGTGGAGACCTTAGTTCTTATAACGTGGCTATCTTCGAGTCTCATGTTTCCCTTGATTAGCGTATCATACTTCTTTTCTAGTGATTGCATTTTCTCCTGTACCTCCGTTTGTACCTCTTGCACACTCGTCATGTACATCATCGCAGATACCCCGTACTCGACTTTCTACTTGGTGGAAGATGTCTTCTTTTACCTGCTTCATACGTTCATCCACACATGAAGTAACATTGTCAATTCTGCTGGCTTGTTTTCTTTGTTTCTTCATTTTTCTTCTCATTTCTTTATCTCTTTTTCTGGCTTCTTCATCTCTTTTTCTGGCTTCTTCAGCCCTTTTCCTCAGTTCCTCTCTTGTCCCTTCGTCTCTTTTTCTCAGGTATTCTTTCACTTCTTTATCTCTTCTTCTGGCTTCTTCATCTATTTCTGAGCTGTTTTCCATATCTTTGTCTGTCTTCTTCTTTCATTTCTTTAATTAATTCCAATAGCTGGGGGTCCATATTGACTGTTGCGCTACGTGTCCATATTGACTGTTGCAGTATGTGTCTTAGGCATAGACGTACTTAAAGCTGGTACACATTTTATTCTGTTTCAAACACCCAGTTACGAATTACTGCTGACACTGATCTTCCAGAGATTCTAGAATTTTTCCACGTTGTTCAACGAATATTCTGGAAAATATTTCCGCTAGCAGCTTGTAAATCTAGTATCTAGTCCTGTCCGCTGCCGGACAGGAACACAGTACGTGCTCTGCTGTCTCGTCACTCTCCATACACAGCCGGCACTCAGTCTCCTGACCGACCCCAATACAGTGCATGTGGTGACGCAAGCGACAGTGTCCTGTATACAGGCCGACTAGAGTACTCAGTTGTTGTCTGTTTAACTCTAGAAGTTTTTTAGCCCTTGACTCAGACAGGCCATGTATGAAGGCCTTAGAGTGAGCTAATCCTGGAAGATTTTGCCAATACTGGATTGTCATTCTTTCTGTCCAGGTCTTTAAGGTGCGTTTTGCTGTGCGTGATGTTATCCCCAGCACCGGTTCTGGTCCGACAAAGGCACTGGGCACCACTCCTGGAAAGCGTGTCGCAACATTGCCATCATGGTCCGAGTGACCTGGTATCCAGACCAGCGACACCTCATTACAGCTGCCCAGTTCGCTAAGGGCAGATTTACAACTCCATACCGTTTTTGAATTACACTGGTAGGAACCAAGAGCCTTTATTGCAGCTTGGCTATCTGCATATATCTTTATGGATTTGTGTGTGCACTGATTTTTTATACTTTCCCTTGCACACATCTCGATGGCATACACTTCTGCCTGGTGTATGGTTGCGTACTGGCCGAGGCTAGCTGATAGTCTAGCATCGGTGCTGCCCCCATATGCGCCGGATCCTACTCCCAAATTGGTTTTGGAGCCGTCAGAGTACCAGCAGAGATCGGCTCTCAATAGGGTCGTTTGATTTCGTTCCCAGTCCTCCCTTTCGGGGAGGATGGTCTTGAAAGGCAGATCTCTACTGATCTTTGTAGGCATCAAGTCTGAGACCATTCCCAAATCCCGTGACCCTCAATGTCATCGAGGAGTCCGGACACTCCCAAACTGATTTCCTTCGGCATACTGTCGGCCGTTTGTTTTAGTCTGTACGTTGTCCACCTCGCTACCCTCTCCAACCATATGTGAAGAGGTGGGATATTAAGGAGGACTTCCAGAGCGGCTGATGGTGCGGTGCTTATCGCTCCTGTTATCATCAGACAAGCTTGTCTCTGTAGATGAGCCAGTTTGCCCCTCGCAATACCACGAAATACCTTAGGCCACCAAACTATGGCTCCATATGTTATCATTGGTCTGATAACCACTACATAGAGCTAGTACATCTGTTGGGGGTTTGCTCCCCAGTTGTTTCCACAGATTCTCCGGCATGTCCACAGGGACAGTTTAGCCCTGTGGATTACATTCTCTAACTGTATGTCCCAGTTGAGATTCTTAACTAGGGTAACCCCCAGATATTTTGCTTGTTCGGAAAATGGAATCGTTTCCCCCCTAAGAATAGGTGGTTTTAATTTGTCCAACCTTCTTCTTCTGGTAAATGGAACAATGATCGTTTTGCGGGGGTTCACAGACATCTGTTCCCTCCGGCACCAATCATTCACTACATTTAGTGTCTCTCGAAGAGTACTTGCTAGTTCCTCCTCATATTTGCCCCTAACCATTATGACTAGATCATCAGCATACGCCTGGACCTCAACCTCCCACAGTCCGAGGATAGCCAGCAAATCGTCCACAAAGAGAGACCACAGCAGGGGGGATAGAACTCCCCCCTGAGGGCAACCCCTCGCAGCCCTGAAGCCGACCACCTCCCCCTGCAGCGAGGTAATAACGGTCCGATTGTAGAGCATGCTTCCGATCCAGCCACAAATGGTAGGTTCCACCCCTCTAGCGATAGTGGCTTCGTAGAGGGAGATAGGTAATGCATTGTTGAATGCTCCTTCAATGTCTAAAACTGCAGCCACCGCCACCTTCCCGTTATCCAGGGAGTGTGTGATCTTCTCGACGAGGTTATTGAGTGTTAACTCAGTAGATTTGCCAGTTTGGTAGGCATACTGGTGGGTATTAAGGGGGTTGTTGACTAAGATGCTCCCCCTAATGTGTCCGTCCAGTATTTTTTCCAATCCCTTCAAGAGGAATGGTGTAATACTGAGAGGTCTCAGTGATGTGGGTAGGAGGTCATTATGTCCCAATTTGGGAATGTAAACCCCCCTAATCACCGTCCAGCTGGATGGAATATAGTTCCAAGCCAGACTGGCTCTATACAGCTTGATGAGGAATGGGAGGAGAGCCTCCAGTCCATTTTGTAGAAGTACCGGTACCACCCCATCCTCCCCTGGCGCCTTTAATGGCTGGAAATGTTTCACAGCACACTCCACCGCCGAGGCTGTAACTATTCCCCGAGCAACCTGCCAGTCCTCCCTCCGAGGGCGTTTAAATCGACCCTCGGCTGGCCGGACTTCTTTGTTGCTCAGGATCAGACAATCTGGGAAGTGTGTGTGCTAAGAGCTCTAACGTTTCTTTCCGTGATTCAGTAAAGGAGCTATCTGGTCGTTTTATCGATCGCAGTTCCTAGATGAGAGAATTCTGTGGATTCTGGCGCTGCTGGGCAAATTAGAGATGTCCCCGCAGAACCTCCTCCAGGATTCCCTCTTAGCTTTTCTTATCTCTATGTTGTACTGTGTTAGAGCGGTTCTATATTGTTCCCAGTTGCCTGTTGTCTTAGCACGATTGAAGAGACGTCTCACTTCTCTTCGTAGTTTTTTGAGGTTATTGTTCCACCAAGTAGACCCTCGACTATCTTTTTTTGACTTTAGTGAACAATTTTCGTGATATGCTGTGACCACAGCATCCCTTACCTGTTCTACTGAACTAACTCAGTCTCTGTGCGGTTCGCCCATTCCAGAGTGTTCGCTGTTACCAACACACTTTACAATCGGCCTCTGATCATAGAAGTAACAAAGTTCATAAACTTAAATCTCATAGAGACGGGTGTGACAATATTGTTAGAATAGCTGTCTATATTTGACTTATAATTATGTTTTGTTGCAGGCTCAGTTGGATGCTAGAAGAAAACGTATAGAAACTGAAAACACAGCACCTTTAGTGACGGACACACAAACGAATGCACCTAGGCCAGCGGTAGATAAGAACTGCAATGCCACTGCGGTCGATATGGTACAGCAAGGTAACTATTTTTAAAATCATTGCCACTTTGTTGACTTACGTTTTAAGCTTGTTTGTTTGTAACATTTATCAACTAATAGACAGTTATATCACTTTTGCAATATAATTAATCTAGATATCCGGCCACGGTGCTCTTCACTGAGTGTCAAGGTGAGCCGGCACGTTTACTTTGAACAAATTAGAGTGCGTAAAGCAGGCTGAAACTTCGCCTGAATACTGTGTGCATGGAATAATGGAATAGGACCTCGGTTCTATTTTGTTGGTTTTCAGAACCCCGAGGTAATGATCTGTTGATTTGATGAACAGCTTCAACTGTTTAGGTCATTAGCGGAATGGATGATTGATTGATTGATTTATTTATTTATTTATATATATATATATATATATATATATATATATATATATATATATATATATATATATATATATAATATATATATATATATATATATATATATATATATATTTATTTATTGGTTACATGCCCAACAGGATAATCCCATTAATAGGGCACCATACAAAAAGAACCATATGTAACAATATGAACAAAAAATACTTCTAAAAACAAAACAAAAATACTGTGCAAAACATCACAAGGCAGAAATTCCACAAAACAGTACATATAATGGCCCTAATAACCAGGAAAATAAGATATAGCCACCCTACACATAACTGCAGCCTTATCCGAATAGAACGCACAAGTTCACAATGTCATTAAAGTCAGAGCTCATTGTATACACAGGTAATTTCATATACAAGTTAGTCCTTGGTATTGGAGGCTTAAACACTCTCACCACTCTAGATGCAGCCCGTGGAACTGGGAAATTTAATTGCATCAATAAGTCTGGACAATCAACTTTACCATGAAACAAGTTATGCAGGAACATCACAGATGCAAGACAAACTGGGTATGCCAGCTTGCATCAGCAATTGGCCATGATCGCATCCCCTCTGTGGGTAGGTACCAGATGCCCTATATACAAGGTGTTTTAAAAACTTACGCTGAACATCTTCCAGAGCACCAACATGAACACTATAAAAGAGATCAAAAAGCAAGCTACAATATTCAAACCTCGATCGAATATAGGCAAAATAGAGAATTTTCAAGCTATCCAAATTGGAAAATGATCTGCTATTCCTCATAATGAAACCCATCAACTTCAAACAGGATGCTGTAATTGTTTGAATATGTTCAGTGAAACTTAAATGTTCATCATATACAATGCCAAGATCCTTGTGCATTTCAGTCCTAGCCAATGGTACACCACCCACTTTGTAGGGAAAAGCTATACGGCTGGTTTTTCTAGTGTATGTCATCACTTTGCACTTCGAAAAATTTAATTCAAGTCTGTTCTCAACACACCACAGCTGTAAGTTGTCAAGGTCCACCTGGAGTCGTGAACAGTCACCAATATCGTGAACACTGTAGTATAATTTGAGATCATCGACAAATAATAGATGGTTACCAGAAATTACAGAGCTTATGTCGTTGATAAATAACAAAAAGAAGAGTGGGCCAAGATTGGAACCCTGTGGAATGCCGGCGCTAGCAGTGAAGGGTTCAGACTTAAATCCATTATAAAAAACATGTTGCATACAGTTAGTCAAGTAGGATCCAAAGAATGCTATCAGCCGTCCATCAAGGCCCGCCAAATGCAGCTTGTACAAAAGTGTTGAGTGGTCAATACGATCGAACGCTTTGGGGAAGTCTGTATAAATGACATCCACCTGTCCCCGTATATCCAAAGCTTCACTCACATACTGTGTGAAGAGGGATAGATTCGTCAGTGTTGAGCGCCATAAACCCATGCTGGTATTGTGACAGGCGACACTTCGCAGCAGAATAAATACGACCATACACAACTGCCTCAAAAATTTTAGCAAAATTACATAGGATAGCTATAGGCCTGTAGTTGCTGACCCTCGAACGGTCCCCAGGCTTAAAAACAGGACAGATCCGAGCAACCTTTCAAACCTTAGGGAAGCAATGTGTGTGCAGCGACAAGTTAAATAGGGTTCTAAGGGGTTTGAGAAGAGCATGCACACAGTCCTTAATCAAGAAGTATGGCACCAAATCTGGTTCAGCAGTAAACTTTTTCTTGAGCTTCTTGATGGCTTTAAAAATTTCCTTATCACCAATCACTGTCACACTGACTGCCATATGCGATGGTCCAGAGGTATCCACTGGTTCAGTGATGCATTGAGGATGGTACACTTTTAAAATAGTTTCCAAAATAGTTAACAATTGTTTGTGGTTTATTATAAACCATGCCATCTATTGTTGGACTTCTAGTTCAATAGATGAAAATTCCAACCTTGTCAACCTGTGTATAGTTTTGAATATAATTTTCAAGAATTAGAAATTTTGCCCCTGAGGAAGGCTACTGGGTAGCCGAAACGCGTAGGGTTCTTTAACAATAAATTTTGCTGTCTGGAGGAAGCCTTTTATTGAGTATTTTAATTAACCCTATAATATAAATGAATTTCTGAATTATTAACTTTAATATGAAGCAGATTGTCTGTGGAGTTTATTTGATGCTGAGGTTGCATGAATGTTTGTGATCTTCCTTTTTCTTTGGTATTGTTAGCCATTATCTTTTATTTCAACGCCAGTGCTAATTTTGTTATGTAACATACATTTTTGAAACAAAACTTCCTATTATTATTATTCACCCTGTGAATTTACTGCACAGATACTTGAAAACATTCTTCAGTGTTATTATTATTATTATTATTATTATAAACTCTATATTTATTTACAGCACCCCGTCGTCGTGCCACTTCTCACCTGGAACAACCTCCCGAGCGCTTGGATAATGAGCAAGTGGCATCAGCCAAGTCCACATCTGATGCCAACCAAAAACCCGCCCCACTTCGCAAAAGCCAGTCTGGTGTTGCCACGTTGGGCAGGTTGAGGGTTGTCACGCCAGCTTCACAACCACAGACAGGCAGTCTCGTAGACTCGCCAGCTACTCCAGAGCAAGAAAGGCCCAGGAGAAGACAACCCAGTGCGGCCAGAAGCTCCAGGTCTGGCATGAGGGATCAAAGTCTAACTCAGTTTGCTGTCATCGATGATGAAAATGTCTCACAACAGGTTAGTGAAGAGAGTTCATTAGTAATTACATAAACATACTACACATCTCTCTAGTGTATGGGACAGTGTTTGTCCATTGTAGTTTCATTGTAACCGTAACACAGCAGTCAGCAATTCTTTAGCCAATATGGTTCAGCAACCTACTTACTATCCTCGCATTCCAACACACAGCTCAAATCCCTTGGATCTCCTTCTTACTACAAAACCTGAATGCTATAAGATATCAGTCACCGCCCCCCTTGGTCACTCAGACCACGGCATGGTCACTGCTTCCTGCGCAATGCAACCCGAGGTCACACAGTCATCACACCCACGTATCGTTTGGTGCTACAACTCCGCGAACTGGGACGAAATGCGGGATTACTTTTCCTCATTTCCATGCGCGTCTCTGCTTCTCTCATCCTGACCCCTCTGATATCTCACAAAACGTCACCGAAATCATCCAAGCTGGCATGAAATTATTTATTCGACGTACACAGAAAACCTCTTCAGCCACTCAAAAGCCCTGGTTCTCTAAATCCTGCGACAAGGCCAGACTTGAAAAGGTCACAAAATGCTTGTACACAATCCCAGTCAAGAAAACCGTTAAGCATTTAACAACACAAGAAACTGCTATGTCAGCATTTTTTCTGAGGCAAAAAACTCGTTTAATAACCACATCAAAAACAAAGTCCTCTCAAACACCAATGGCAGCAGACCCTTCTAGACTCTTGCTAAATCTGTTAAGAATAATTTCTGCAAGAGCACGTTCCCACCTCTTGTTCAGGGAATGAAATTGTTTCTACCGCCCTGGACAAGGCTGAACTTTTTGCCTTGTTGTTCGCCGGCAATTCTACTCTCAACCCGTCTCCAAAAGTTCAACCACCAACAGTCCCCAATGTCAAACATAAAATGACATATCATTTTCAAAACTAAAAACGTACGAAAAATGCTCTCTTCTCTTAATACCAGGAAAGCCTCTGGCCTTGACGAGATCCCAGCAATTGTTCTCAAAAAATGCGCACCAGAACTTGCTTCTGTCTTGACTCGTCTATTTCAGACATCTTACAATAGAGGCATATTCCCTAGTAACTGGAAAACTGCTCGAGTACAACCCGTCCCCAAGAAAGGATCCAAAGCGCTTCCTAGCAACTACAGGTCAATTTCTCTCCTTTCAGTTGTCTATAAAGTGATGGAAAAGTATATAAACACCGAATTACTAAAATTTATTGAAAAACACAGTCTAATCCACGATAGGCAGTATGGATTCCGTCAGCGCAGATCAACTGCCGACCTCCTTTCCTTTGTCACCCATTCTTGGAACTACACGGTGAATCCCAGATTGTCGCTCTAGATATATCCAAAGCATTCGGCCAGGTCCGGCACGCAGCACTGCTTAATAAACTTCAGGCCTATGGCCTACCACCAAAACTCTGTACCTGAACAGCAAATTTCCTCTCCAGCCGGAGCATTTCTGTTGTCGTGGATGGCCATTCCTCTAAACTGTATCCAATTAATGCAGGAGTCCCTCAAGGTTCAGCTTTAGCCCCTACTTTGTTTCTTCTCCACATCAATGACCTCCTCTCTAGCCCATCCAACCCAGTTCACAGTTACACGGATGACAGCACCCTTCACTCAAATATGCAATATTTTAAGCCTGTCTCTTTAGCCCAATTAGATGAGGATCGCAGACTCATGGAGGGTTCTGTTTCTGTGGATCTCCAAAAAATATTAGACTGGGGAAGTAGAAATCTTGTACAATTCAACTCCACTAAATCTCAGTCTTGCTTTCTATCTCATAAGAGATACACCAGCCCTAGACCCATCACAATGAACAACCAAGTTATTCAAAGTAATGAGTCCTTTTCACTTGTTGGCATTTCTGTGGATCAAAATCTCAATTGGCACCAACATGTCACGTCAATTGCAGAAGCGGCTGCTAAGAAATTAAGTTTCCTTTTCCGGGCTCGCAAATACTTTTCACCAGCTAATCTCTATACCTTATATACTTCACAAATAAGTCCAAACCTCGAATACAGCTCCCACATCTGGGGTGCTGCTGCCGCTTCTACACTCGCTATCCTGGACTCCATTCAGAATAGAGTTATACGTCTCATTGGTGACCCTACCCTCACCCAAAGGCTGCCATCCCTTGCCCACTGACGTGCCGTTGGTGACCTCTCTCTCTCTCTCTCTCTCTCTCTCTCTCTCTCTCTCTCTCTCTCTCTCTCTCTCTCTTATAGATATCTGCACCAGCACTGCTCAGAGGAGCCTTCTTCCGTAGTTCCTCCACCTGCTGCCCCCAACAGATCTACCAGGGGAACAGAGCGAATGCATTCTTTTACTGTCCAGGTCACCAGACATAGAACATCTTGTTATGCCCGCTCTTTTGTCCCGAGGACTTCCAAGTTGTGGAATTCCTTGCCGGCAGATGTGTTTTCTTCTCCTCCGAACCTCCAAACCTTCAAGTCCAGAATTAACAAGTTGCCTCTTTCCTCCTTGTCGACACCCACGGTACGATAGTATTTAGGCTGTGAGCCCTCGTGGTGTGTTGTTGAAATAAAAAAATTAAAAAAAATGAAATATACTACAAACCTCTGTAGTGTATGGGACTGTGTTTGTCCATTGTATTTTCATTGGAACCATAACACAGAAGCTGCTCAAAGCTTCTCGATGCTATAGTATTGTTTGTATTGTGTCTTTCTTTTATTTTTAAAAACCTTTTTTAAGTTGAGTCATTAAACTCACCAAGTATCTTATCAACAGCAGCAGGGAAGCTTTTTTACTTATAATAAGAAAAGAAGTGACCCTATTACTGATCCCTGTGGAACTTCTATCGTTACATCCTCACCTCTAAAATAAATCCAGTTTTCTGAGTCCTGATCAAACATCTTATCAACAGCAGCAGGCAAGCTCTTTTACTTATAATTAGAAAATAAGTGGACTTATTACTGATTCCTAAAGGTCTTACGACGTTCAGAAAAGATAAACCAACCAAAACTGTTGTCTGTTTACCATTTGAACCGCGAATTACGAGAGGTTTTAGTAGCATTTTTAAGAAAGCCAATATGCAGCTAACATTAAAAAAAATACATTAAAAAATTAGGTAACCCAAAGGATAAAGATAAAACCACAGAAGTGTCGGGAATTTATGAAATAGGGTGTAGCATGGTGAACAGGGATGGGTAATGACGCGTCGAAAATTAATTTTCGACTTTTATGTGGAAAATCTTGTCGAAAATGTCAAATATTTTTAAAAATGTAGTTTGGATGCAACATACCCTTTCCGTCATGGAGGCTGCCGCACCGGGCGGGTGGGCGGTCCGGAATGCGGGCTGGCAACTGGCGGAGGGGGTGGTCACAGATGGCTCTATAACCTGGGCGGTGAGCGAGTTCGCTCTATTCGAGTCCGCAGGCTGTGATGGGATTTTTCCGGCCCTGTTCCAGAGGGGCCTGGATATACTGCTTCCCAACATAAGGGAGGTTTTCCGGGCCAGCCTGGCGTAGGACTACGTTCCAAAGGCCTGGCGCCAGGTTAGGGGAGTCTTCATTCCCAAACCGGAAAGGGAGGACTACACGCTGGTCAAGGCGTACAGGATAATCAGCCTAATATCCTTTCTGCTTAAGGCATTGGAAAAGGTAGTCGATAGGTTAATGTTGGGAGGGATCCTCAAGGATCACCCCTTTCATAAAGACAGCATGCTGGAGGAGAGGAGAGTTTCGCTGACCTTGAGGGGCCGAGAGCTGGACGTTGGGGTGATGGGCGGCTGTTCTCAGGGCAGCTGCCTTTCGCCTCATCTATCGTGTCTGGTCATGGACGTCCTCTTTGAGCGGCTCTTCGAGAATGGCTTCTATGCCCAGGCGTACGCTGATGATGGGCTGGTCTTAGTCACTGGCAAATCCCTCGGCGTCGTCTGTGAAGGCATGCAAGCTGCCTGTAGCATAATTGAATTGTGGTGTGGTGAGCTGGGACTCTCCGTAAACCCGGCGAGGACGGAGATGATCCTATTCACCAAGAAGATGAATGTAGAGGGGTTCAGGGCGCCCGTGATGTTTGGAAAACCTTTAGCCTTAATGCGGGAGGTCAAATACCTGAGGGTGATCCTGGACTCCAAATTAACATCGGGGTCGCAAATAGAACGAGTAGTGAGGAAGGGAGTAGCGACCTTCTGGCAGCTGCGTTGAGTGATAGGGAGGACCTGGGGACTTAATCCTCGGATCCTTCACTGGATTTACACTGTGATCGTCAGGCCGATAATCCTCTATGGGGCGTTGGTCTGGTGGTGTGGTGTGGTCTGGTGGTGTGGTGTGAACCAAACTACCAGCAGGAAGCTGGCCAAACTCCAAAGGCTGGCAATCCTGGGTATCACAGGCGCTATGAGGACGACACCCTCAGCCGCGCTAGTGGTCTTGCTGATGCTGCCACCGCTTCCCATCTGTATCAGAAGGGAGGCTGTGACGTTGCATCTTAGAATGGGAGACTCTGGAAACTGGTGCGGAGAGGGAGCAGTAATAGGGCATGCAAGAGTTGCCAAGGAGGTGGAAAAGGAAATTCCGATTTCCTCCATCAAGGTACGGGATGCCGAGGACGATATTAGATTGACTAGGCCATATACCCTCAGGATCCCCAGTAGTGATCAGTGGAGGAAAAATGAGGTTGCATTCCAGCCCGCAAGCCTGGTCTATTTCACCGACGGATCGCGGCTGAAGGATCAACAATCCTCTGGGGCGGGAATATACATCGAAGGCCTGGGGGTGTGCGAGAGTTATGCTCTTGGCGCATATACCACGACATTCGAAACAGAGGTGTACGCTATCCTGTCTGTGGCCGATAGACAGGATGTGAGGAGGAGCCCTGAGAAATGTATGTACATTTACTCGGATAGCCAGAATCAGGTCAACACTGGTTCAGGAGTGCGCTGACGCCCTCAAAGGACTAGCCAGGACAAAGGAGGTGCAACTGGTGTGGGTTCCGAGACACTGTGGCGTAGCGGGGCATGTATGTCCTTTTCACGTTCACGTGACCGTAATCCTATTACTTATTTCCTGGATGGCCAACTTCTCCGGGAAGCAATGTCCACCAAAGACCTAGGTGTCATTATCGACAACAAGCTTACATTCCATCAGCACCTAGACAAGATTACTCTTCAGGCATGCCGTACCATGGCTTTCATTACTAGATCGAGCGGGGATTTCGAGAACATTCACACTTTAATCCGACTCTACTCATCGCTGGTAATGCCCACTCTGGATTACTGTTCGCTAGTATGGTCTCCTTACACCAATATACAGATCAACCAAATCGAACGAGTAATGTCGAGATTCATCAAACATATGTCATATCGTATGCACAATGGTAATAAACTCAGCCATGATGAAATATGTGCCCAACTTAAGATCAACAGCCTGTCAAATCGCAGAATAGTCACAGACCTAACATACTTCTACAAGGTTATCAATGGACTTATTGACTCGCCTGAGAGTGGGGGACTATTTGGACTCATCTCCCCTAGACCTGGGCTGAGGACATCTCGACTGACTGAAACTACCAAAACATCCAAAGGCTACGTGCATTATGGACCACATAACAGAATAGCTGGTGTTGTCAATGAATACTGTGGGAGCATTGATTTTTTTGGAAATAATCTGGCCTTGTTCACGTCAGGCGTCAAGAGTGCGGTATTGCAGAACTGATAATTGTTTCATTATATAGTCTTGTTACTCACCACCCTTGTTGCTTGCCGTCTTCTTTATGTTGCGACGGCCACTTGGGGTGGCCGGCAGTTACTACTAGTTTTCCCTAACCTGGGGAATTTCGGGATGACTTCCGGGACACGGCTTTCCTACGGGATCATGCTCGGACGCCAGTGTTTATAGAGTTTGTCAAGGAGTAAACACGCTCCTGCTGGATGCCCCCTTCTCCCAAGTCACTGTCAACGGATACACTAGCCCAGGGTAGTTCCTAGTGGAGACAGGGTCCTCCCAAGCCAAGACAAAGTCCCTCAGGACTTCTGGTTATGGTCTTTATTAAAGAGCTGGAGTTGAATTATATTTGGGTGGATATTCTGGGGAGATTAAATGAAATACCGAGTAAATTAAAATAAAACTCTATTGTCTAATTATATACATACGGTGGTAACGGGGTCCTGTTACCAAGAAGCCTAGCAATAATGGTCGGCCAGAGGCAGAGGTGGTTATTTGGCTTTAAATCATGGTTACACGCGGATTATACGGAGGCGGTAAGGCGGCAACGACGTTTAAGCGGTGCAGGGTGATAGCAGGATAGCGGGTGTTCCCAGGCGAGCATGCAACTTACGGGGTGCGTCGAACACCACATCGAGCTAAGTTAGCTGCACACTAATTCGTATGGCCCAAACAAGCATTAGCCAGGATACAGGGGGCGGCTTCCCGGAGGGTCGTTTTTGACTGGAACGGAGAGTGCAATCACTCCAACCGTCCCGATACACTATTTCTCCGCTCGGCCGTTTCCCCTGTTACCACGGGCCTGCTAAATAATATTCGACTGTCACGTACCTGGGGCTTTCCTCGGCGGCGACGTTCACACGGCAAACTCTCCGGCGGTGCCCTGCACTGGCCTTGCTCTCTGCTTCTTCCGTTAAGCTGATCTTTTCACTCGGCGTATTCTACCACGGCTCCCTCACGGTCGACGTACTGGCTTCTACACGGCGACACTCGTACTATCCATTCTGTCGCGGTTTCCGACCTCACCGCTATTCCTAGCCCTGCGCTCTCTGCGCGTGTCCGGCCTTCGGCGACTCCCGATGCGTTCTCCTCGCGAAAGCAACCTCTGCGGCTTAACGTGTCGGGCTTCGCGTATTATTTTACCGGAGCGTACGCGAATATTCCCACCGTTACAATTGGTAATTGTAGTTTATTACGTGGCTGCAGTTATTGTTGCTGCATTTATTATTGCGGTTTATTATCGAGCTAGATAATCCCTTCAAGATTAGTCACCCCGTGACAATGTATAAAGCCGATTGGCGTATGTTAGTAAATAAATAAATAAATGCGTCCAGTGCTTCAGAGGAAGTTTGATGAAGTTATATTCGATATCCTTTCTATGCCTAGTTTTAGCTATTTATGTAGAGTGTGATCAGACTGTAAAAAAGCTTATCTTATGACAATGCATTTTATTCATTTGAGGAGTACTTTTCTTTTGTGTTTTAATGGATGTGGGGCCGCTGTGTGCTATCTGCTCGTTTTCTTGTGTTCATGCACGTTTGTTTTTGTTATTTTGAAATATTATTTTAACTCTGTTCAGAGAACAATAAGATTTGCAGAAGGGCCGTAGTAGGCGTGGAAATATAATTGTTAAGATCATTCAATTTATAAGTAAAGTTATTTATAGGAAAATTCTCTACACCAAGTAATGTACATATTGCATATAATTGTAGGTCACAAATGTATCGATAACATTGGCATTGAAACGATTACATTGTTATGTAAATAGTAAACAAGGTAAAATTGTAGCGTACAAGGAATGTATGACTGCTGAAGTCGGCAATTTAGGAAGGACGTAAACTGATTTAAAAACTATAAGTAGTATTTGTTGATAAACATTAGCGAGACAGTTAATTAAATTCTTAAGATGTAAAGACCCGACACTTGTGATTTAATTATGTAAAAACATTACGAAACTGTTCATTTAAGATTCACTATGTAAAAAGTTCGGGTTTAAAATTCATTCAGTTAAATTAGTTCGTAAGCATTGTTAAGTTTAGTGAGTTTATTAAAGTTATATTACACCGTTACTATGTCTACATTCGCCTAGTTTGACAAGTTTATTCCTCTAATATCCTCCGCTCCTTAAACAAACTAATTATATACAATTGATTTCAAATTTTATCTATTTATGTTTCAGATCTTGTAATTTCTTTACACCCAACTTTTTTTAACTGACTTATGCAATCATTTGTGATTTCTTTTTGCAGATGACTCGAGGCGGTGGAGCACTGACCCTGGCTAGCCAGTGGAAGTCCCAGTTCGATGACAGTGAAGAGACGACTGACAATGAATGGAAGCCTGAGAGTCCAGAACACAGAGCGGGACAACTACTGACCACAGCCACAGAGCCCAATAATCCAGTCCTTCCTCAGACCACTGCACTCAGTAGAATCAGTGAGGACAGTCGTACAGCAAATAAAAAATGTATCAACATTGCTGGTATCGAAGATTACCCTGAACTTATGGGTGAGTATTATATCGTTTGAAAAGCATGTTGTTGTGAGTCAGCATCTAGAGAATAATAGCATGCAAAGTCAAGACAGTGTTTTCCACAACAAAAAATATTAAACTACATTATGTTGTATATCATATATCAAAATATCTTATAAGTACAGTGTGTTCAAATAACTTTAACAGACTAGCATATCTCCGTAACCATTTTTATTCAATCTTCTGGATAAAAATTTTAATTACAAATGGCACAGAGAGATTTTTGGAAATTATTTTAGAGTTCCTCTCAGGGCATTAGGCAGACCAAAGAAGACATGGAACAAATCGGTAGCAAAGATTGTGGGGAAGAGGGAATAAAACTGGAGATCTGGAATGAAAAAAGCTAAACATAGGAAGGAATTGGTACAATTTGTGCACCAAAACTGCTAAGAAAGTACACCCTAACACTTTTGGGTTTTGATTATATATATATATATATATATATATATATATATATATATATATATATATATATATATATATATATATATATATATAGGTGTCCTGGATATACTTTAAAAGGAATTGGCCCAATTTGTGCACCAAAACTGCTAAGAAAGTACATGCTCTTCCTTGCGGATCGGTTTTTGATGATCTAGTATGTCTTTTTTTCCAGCTTCTAAATTGGGAGTCTGGTGCAGGGTAGATTGCTACGGACGTATGCGCACACGCTTCCATGCAATCTAAAGGAAGTAAGGAGCTTATACCCCGGGAAATTAAGGTGATTAGTGGCTGTTTTGGCACTGATTTGACTTTCGGTGAGGAAGAGGAGCTGGGGCCTATTAGCCTGGAGGAAATGGTGGAAGGAGTTCAGGTTAGAATTTAGGTCACATATATTCGAGAAGGATATGTTAAATCTTGATGCTGGCGCCCCCTGTACACCCCTCTCCCGGAGATCCGAATGGAGGGGTATTTTACCTCCGGAATCTTTTGTACAAGGAGGAGCCATCATTTTTGCTTATAAGGGAAACCGACTCATACACCAGAACCGGAAACGTCCGTTGGTACTTCACCGGCCCCTTGATGTAGGTTAGGTTAGGTTAGGTTAGTTTGTGAGTGGTCCATATCGGTCCCTCCACCGCGACCATAAGGTCTATTGTGGCTCACGCCTAATGTCTATATTTCGCCCAACAAATCCAGCCTCCTACAGAGGTCGATAACCTTTGCGGGCGAAAGTTGATCCAGATCCTCTGGAGCAAGCTTTACCTTGCCAAAGAGCAGGTGTCTAGTCCTATCCGCTGCCGGACAGGAACACAGCACGTGCTCTGCTGTTTCGTCATCCTCCATACACAGCCGGCACTCGGTCTCCTGACCGATCCCAATACGGTGCATGTGATGCCGCAAGCGACAGTGTCCTGTATACAGGCCGACTAGAGTACTCAGTTGTTGTCTGTTCAACTCTAGAAGTTTCTTAGCCCTTGACTCAGACAGGCCATTTATGAAGGCCTTAGAGTGAGCTAATCCTGGAAGATTTTGCCAATATTGAATTGTCCTTCTATCTATCCAGGTCTTTAAGGTGCGTTTTGCTGTGCAAGATGTTATTCCCAGCACCGGTTCTGGTCCGACAAAGTCACACTGGGCACCACTCCTGGCAAGCGCGTCTGCCGCAACGTTGCCATCATGGTCCGAGTGACCCGGTATCCAGACCAGCGACACCTCATTACAGCTGCCCAATTCGTTAAGGGCAGATTTACAACTCCATACCGTCTTTGAATTGCAACGGTAGGAACCAAGAGCCTTTATTGCAGCTTGGCTATCTGCAAATATCTTTATCGATTTGTTTGTGCATAGGTCTTTTAAGCTTTCCTTTGCACACATCTCGATGGCATAAACTTCTGCCTGGTGTATGGTTGCGTACTTGCCGAGGCTAGCTGATAGTCTAGCGTCGGTGCTGCCCCCATATGCGCCGGCTCCTACTCCCATATTGGTTTTGGAGCCGTCAGAGTACCAGCAGAGGTCCGCTCTCAACAGGGTCGATTGGTTCCGGTCCCAGTCCTCCCTTTCCGGGAGGACGGTCTTGAAAGACAGATCTCTGCTGATTTTTGTAGGCATCAAGTCTGAGACCATTCCCAGAATCCTGTGACAATCACTGTCATCAAGGAGTCCGGACCCCCTCAGACTGACTTCCCTCGGCATGTTATCTGCCGTTTGTTTTAGTCTGTACGTTGTCCACCTCGCCACCCTCTCCAACCATATGTGAAGTGGGGGAATATTGAGGAGGACCTCCAGAGCGACTGATGGTGCGGTGCTTATCGCTCCCGTTATCATCAGACATGCTTGTCTCTGTAGATGAGCCAGTTTGGCCCTCGCGGTACCACGTAGCACCTTAGGCCACCAAACTATGGCTCCATATGTTATCATTGGTCTGATAACCACTACATAGAGCCAGTACATCTGTTGGGGGTTTGTTCCCCAGTTGTTCCCACAGATTCTCCGGCAGGTCCACAGGGACATCTTAGCCCTGCGGATAACATTTTCTAACTGTCTGTCCCAGTTGAGCTTCTTATCTAGGATAACTCCCAGATATTTTGCTTGGTCCGAAAATGGAATGTTTTCCCCCATAAGATTAGGTGGTTTTAATTTGTCCAACCTTCTTCTTCTGGTGAACGGGACAATGATCGTTTTGCGAGGGTTCACAGACATCTGTTCCCTACGGCACCAATCATTGACTACATTTAGTGCTTCTTGAAGAGTACTAGACAGTTCCTCCTCAGATTTGCCTCTAACCATTATGACAAGATCATCCGCATACGCCTGGACCTCAACCTCCCAGAGTCCGAGGATAGCCAGCAGGTCGTCCACAAAGAGGGACCACAACAGGGGGGATAGAACGCCCCCCTGAGGACATCCTCTCGCAGCCCTAACGCTGACCACCTCTCCCCGTAATGAGGTAATAATGGTCCGATTGTGCAGCATGTTTCCGATCCAGCCACAGATGGTAGGTTCCACCCCCCTAGCGATAGTGGCCTCGTAGAGGGAGATCGGTAATGCATTATTAAATGCTCCTTCTATGTCGAGAAATGCCGCCACCGCAACCTCTCCATTTTCCAGAGAGTGTGTGATCAGTTGATTTGCCAGTTTGATAGGCATACTGGTGGGTATTTAGGGGGTTCTTGGGTAAGATGTTCCCCCTAATGTGTCCGTCCAGTATTTTTTCCAATCCCTTCAGGAGGAATGATGTAATACTGAGAGGTCTCAGTGAAGTAGGTAGGAGGTCATTACGTCCCAATTTGGGAATGTAAACCCCCCTAACCACCGTCCAGCTGGAAGGAATATAATTCCAGGCCAGACTGGCTCTGAACAGCCTGATAAGGAAGGGTAGGAGAATCTCCAGTCCCTTTTGTAGTAGGACCGGTACCACCCCATCCTCCCCTGGCGACTTGAATGGCTGGAAATGATTCACAGCACACTCCACTGCCGAGGCTGTAACTATTCTCCGAGCAACTAGCCAGTCCTCCCTTTGGGGGCGTTTAGATCGTCCCGAGCAACTAGCCAGTCCTCCCTTTGGGGGCGTTTAGATCGTCCCTCAGCTGGTAGGACCTCACCGTTGCTCAGGATCAGACAATCTGGGAAGTGTGTGTGTGCTAAGAGCTCTAACGTTTCTTTCCGAGATTCAGTAAAGGAACCATCTGGTCGTTTTATCGATCCCAGTTCCTGTACACGGTCGCGTGAGAGAATCCTGTGGATTCTGGCGCTGCTGGGCACACTATTAATGTCCCCGCAGAACCTCCTCCAGGACTCCCTCTTAGCGTTCCTGATCTCTTTATTATAATGCGTTAGAGCAGTTTTATATTGCTCCCAGTTGCCTGTAATCTTAGCACGATTGAAGAGACGTCTAACTTCTCTTCGTAGTTTATCGAGGTTATTATTCCACCAAGTAGACCCCCGACTGTCTCTCTTTGACCTCAGTGGACAGTTTTCGTGATAGGCAGAGACCACAGCTTCCCTAACCTGTTCGGCCGCAATCTCGATCTCATCACGATCCCTCACTGTGGGGATTGCGGACCCAAGTCTGCCGGCGAGGGACTGTTTGTATCCCTCCCAATCCGTCCTCCTCGGGTCCCGATACTCTAACACAGGTCTAGGGCCTGTTTCAATTTCAAATAGGATATGGGCATGGTCTGAACATGAGGGTTCAGACGACACCCTCCATTTGAGGATTTTTGAGCTCAAAAGCCTTGAGCTGATCGTAAGATCTAAAACCTCTCTCCGGTTAGCTGTAAGAAAGGTGGGTTCCGAGCCTATGTTGTTGACAACCAGCTCCTCCCCTAAAATGTATTCAAATAATGATTCACCTCGTCTGTTAGTGTCCGTGCTCCCCCAAGCCAAGTGATGGGAGTTCGCATCACACCCCATTACGAGGTGATAATTGTTCCTCTTGCAGTAGGCGATCAATTTCCGCACTTCTGCTGGAGGTGGTTGTTCTGCATCTCTGTCTCCAGGGAAATAGGCCGAACAGGCCACTACTTCCAGCCTGGTCCCCCCGGATGTGATCACGAGATGGATGGATGCCATGTCCTTGGTGCAGTACTCTGAAAGTGTAAAATACTGCAAGTTGTTTCTGATCCAGATACAGGCTCTGGGTTTAGTACCAGAGCCCACCTCTACTATCTTACCAGAAGTGTTACCCAGCCCTTTAGTTCGTTCCGAATTAGCGGTCCAGGGCTCTTGGAGAAGAGCAATATCTATTTGCTCTTCCTTTAATTTCATGCTAAGGAGGTATGTCGCAGCCTTAGCATGATGCAGATTAGCTTGAATGCACCTTAAGTTGGTGGGCATTGGGGTAGGAATATAGGAGTGTATAGAGGATAAAGGAGTAGGTTAAGGAGCTTAAAGGAAAAAAGAATTATGGTGCAGGTTCCTCCTCCTTTTTAGGAGCTCGATATCCAAGCTTCCTATAGGAGGGTCTACCTTTGGTAGTCGTCCTAGGGGTGGACTTTCCTTTCCCCTGTTTTTACCCTCTGGAGGTTCCAGTGGAAGGTTGAATCCTGCCACCTCCTCTATTGGGTCTGTGTAAGTCGTGTCCATGTTTGGTCCCACGAGCAGCAAGGGAAAATAGACCTCCATGGAAGAGCCCCGCATCCCATGAATAGGCATTTACACAGGGAGGTCGCCCGGTTTCCCTGGGGAGGGTTAACGTTAGCGACAGAATTACCAACCTGCCAATGCTCGGCCATATCGGCCAGAAGCATCATCGCCTCGGCACCAACCCGCCAACGACCTTGCGATGTGGGTTTTTTATAGAGGACTCTCCTCGCAATGCCGGCCAATTAAGGCAAGCATTCCCGGCCCTCCTAAGACATGACTAGGAAGGTTACGGTTTGGTTAGTTCATTTAGTTCACGTCTAATAGTAGACGCTATCCAGGGTGCACCACGTGGAGGCGAACTACCTTTACACCCCCCCTTGATGTAAGGGGTGGTACCTCCTCGGGCGTGAAAAAAATCCTTCACTATCACGTAAAGGAAAATTCCACTACCACCTACCATATTGCAAGTATACCACACCAACCAACAAATAAAGGACTGACCAGCTTTAGAACTTGCTTAATTGTTATGGAAACAAACACACTGGTTAAATGAAAAGAGAACTCTGCAAATTTCCTTTTTATGAGGAAAACAGGCTAACGGAAGAGGACGGGGGTGGAGCACCTGTATAGCGAAAACGGCCGGGCAAGAATATCAGGATACAGGCAATTAGATTTGGAGAACAGGTGAGCTTGGGGAACATCGGAACATTCGTAATCCAAATGCAAAGATAAAAATAGCAAAAATATTTTTAATTTTGGAGCCGTCAGAGTACCAGCAGAGGTCCGCTCTCAACAGGGTCGATTGGTTCCGGTCCCAGTCCTCCCTTTCCGGGAGGACGGTCTTGAAAGACAGATCTCTGCTGATTTTTGTAGGCATCAAGTCTGAGACCATTCCCAGAATCCTGTGACAATCACTGTCATCAAGGAGTCCGGACCCCCTCAGACTGACTTCCCTCGGCATGTTATCTGCCGTTTGTTTTAGTCTGTACGTTGTCCACCTCGCCACCCTCTCCAACCATATGTGAAGTGGGGGAATATTGAGGAGGACCTCCAGAGCGACTGATGGTGCGGTGCTTATCGCTCCCGTTATCATCAGACATGCTTGTCTCTGTAGATGAGCCAGTTTGGCCCTCGCGGTACCACGTAGCACCTTAGGCCACCAAACTATGGCTCCATATGTTATCATTGGTCTGATAACCACTACATAGAGCCAGTACATCTGTTGGGGGTTTGTTCCCCAGTTGTTCCCACAGATTCTCCGGCAGGTCCACAGGGACATCTTAGCCCTGCGGATAACATTTTCTAACTGTCTGTCCCAGTTGAGCTTCTTATCTAGGATAACTCCCAGATATTTTGCTTGGTCCGAAAATGGAATGTTTTCCCCCATAAGATTAGGTGGTTTTAATTTGTCCAACCTTCTTCTTCTGGTGAACGGGACAATGATCGTTTTGCGAGGGTTCACAGACATCTGTTCCCTACGGCACCAATCATTGACTACATTTAGTGCTTCTTGAAGAGTACTAGACAGTTCCTCCTCAGATTTGCCTCTAACCATTATGACAAGATCATCCGCATACGCCTGGACCTCAACCTCCCAGAGTCCGAGGATAGCCAGCAGGTCGTCCACAAAGAGGGACCACAACAGGGGGGATAGAACGCCCCCCTGAGGACATCCTCTCGCAGCCCTAACGCTGACCACCTCTCCCCGTAATGAGGTAATAATGGTCCGATTGTGCAGCATGTTTCCGATCCAGCCACAGATGGTAGGTTCCACCCCCCTAGCGATAGTGGCCTCGTAGAGGGAGATCGGTAATGCATTATTAAATGCTCCTTCTATGTCGAGAAATGCCGCCACCGCAACCTCTCCATTTTCCAGAGAGTGTGTGATCAGTTGATTTGCCAGTTTGATAGGCATACTGGTGGGTATTTAGGGGGTTCTTGGGTAAGATGTTCCCCCTAATGTGTCCGTCCAGTATTTTTTCCAATCCCTTCAGGAGGAATGATGTAATACTGAGAGGTCTCAGTGAAGTAGGTAGGAGGTCATTACGTCCCAATTTGGGAATGTAAACCCCCCTAACCACCGTCCAGCTGGAAGGAATATAATTCCAGGCCAGACTGGCTCTGAACAGCCTGATAAGGAAGGGTAGGAGAATCTCCAGTCCCTTTTGTAGTAGGACCGGTACCACCCCATCCTCCCCTGGCGACTTGAATGGCTGGAAATGATTCACAGCACACTCCACTGCCGAGGCTGTAACTATTCTCCGAGCAACTAGCCAGTCCTCCCTTTGGGGGCGTTTAGATCGTCCCTCAGCTGGTAGGACCTCACCGTTGCTCAGGATCAGACAATCTGGGAAGTGTGTGTGTGCTAAGAGCTCTAACGTTTCTTTCCGAGATTCAGTAAAGGAACCATCTGGTCGTTTTATCGATCCCAGTTCCTGTACACGGTCGCGTGAGAGAATCCTGTGGATTCTGGCGCTGCTGGGCACACTATTAATGTCCCCGCAGAACCTCCTCCAGGACTCCCTCTTAGCGTTCCTGATCTCTTTATTATAATGCGTTAGAGCAGTTTTATATTGCTCCCAGTTGCCTGTAATCTTAGCACGATTGAAGAGACGTCTAACTTCTCTTCGTAGTTTATCGAGGTTATTATTCCACCAAGTAGACCCCCGACTGTCTCTCTTTGACCTCAGTGGACAGTTTTCGTGATAGGCAGAGACCACAGCTTCCCTAACCTGTTCGGCCGCAATCTCGATCTCATCACGATCCCTCACTGTGGGGATTGCGGACCCAAGTCTGCCGGCGAGGGACTGTTTGTATCCCTCCCAATCCGTCCTCCTCGGGTCCCGATACTCTAACACAGGTCTAGGGCCTGTTTCAATTTCAAATAGGATATGGGCATGGTCTGAACATGAGGGTTCAGACGACACCCTCCATTTGAGGATTTTTGAGCTCAAAAGCCTTGAGCTGATCGTAAGATCTAAAACCTCTCTCCGGTTAGCTGTAAGAAAGGTGGGTTCCGAGCCTATGTTGTTGACAACCAGCTCCTCCCCTAAAATGTATTCAAATAATGATTCACCTCGTCTGTTAGTGTCCGTGCTCCCCCAAGCCAAGTGATGGGAGTTCGCATCACACCCCATTACGAGGTGATAATTGTTCCTCTTGCAGTAGGCGATCAATTTCCGCACTTCTGCTGGAGGTGGTTGTTCTGCATCTCTGTCTCCAGGGAAATAGGCCGAACAGGCCACTACTTCCAGCCTGGTCCCCCCGGATGTGATCACGAGATGGATGGATGCCATGTCCTTGGTGCAGTACTCTGAAAGTGTAAAATACTGCAAGTTGTTTCTGATCCAGATACAGGCTCTGGGTTTAGTACCAGAGCCCACCTCTACTATCTTACCAGAAGTGTTACCCAGCCCTTTAGTTCGTTCCGAATTAGCGGTCCAGGGCTCTTGGAGAAGAGCAATATCTATTTGCTCTTCCTTTAATTTCATGCTAAGGAGGTATGTCGCAGCCTTAGCATGATGCAGATTAGCTTGAATGCACCTTAAGTTGGTGGGCATTGGGGTAGGAATATAGGAGTGTATAGAGGATAAAGGAGTAGGTTAAGGAGCTTAAAGGAAAAAAGAATTATGGTGCAGGTTCCTCCTCCTTTTTAGGAGCTCGATATCCAAGCTTCCTATAGGAGGGTCTACCTTTGGTAGTCGTCCTAGGGGTGGACTTTCCTTTCCCCTGTTTTTACCCTCTGGAGGTTCCAGTGGAAGGTTGAATCCTGCCACCTCCTCTATTGGGTCTGTGTAAGTCGTGTCCATGTTTGGTCCCACGAGCAGCAAGGGAAAATAGACCTCCATGGAAGAGCCCCGCATCCCATGAATAGGCATTTACACAGGGAGGTCGCCCGGTTTCCCTGGGGAGGGTTAACGTTAGCGACAGAATTACCAACCTGCCAATGCTCGGCCATATCGGCCAGAAGCATCATCGCCTCGGCACCAACCCGCCAACGACCTTGCGATGTGGGTTTTTTATAGAGGACTCTCCTCGCAATGCCGGCCAATTAAGGCAAGCATTCCCGGCCCTCCTAAGACATGACTAGGAAGGTTACGGTTTGGTTAGTTCATTTAGTTCACGTCTAATAGTAGACGCTATCCAGGGTGCACCACGTGGAGGCGAACTACCTTTACACCCCCCCTTGATGTAAGGGGTGGTACCTCCTCGGGCGTGAAAAAAATCCTTCACTATCACGTAAAGGAAAATTCCACTACCACCTACCATATTGCAAGTATACCACACCAACCAACAAATAAAGGACTGACCAGCTTTAGAACTTGCTTAATTGTTATGGAAACAAACACACTGGTTAAATGAAAAGAGAACTCTGCAAATTTCCTTTTTATGAGGAAAACAGGCTAACGGAAGAGGACGGGGGTGGAGCACCTGTATAGCGAAAACGGCCGGGCAAGAATATCAGGATACAGGCAATTAGATTTGGAGAACAGGTGAGCTTGGGGAACATCGGAACATTCGTAATCCAAATGCAAAGATAAAAATAGCAAAAATATTTTTAAACAAATAGCAAGAATATTAGTAGTAAAATATTTCTCACCATAGGTTCCAGACTACGGGTTGGCGGTTGTGCTGCGGTGGGAAAATTTGGGGGTTTTTGACGGTGACTTTTATTCTGTACTGGGGGACAACTTGGACTATGACGTAATATTGTTAACTTTTGCTGTGAAGGCTATACTCAAACAAGAGATTCAAATGGCGGAACTGAACTGATTTTACCAGGTAGGCGAAGCGCCTTTTATATTGGAAAATATATGCATCTCTTGCTAATTCTAGAAGCTTTGGTGTCTCTTTTCCTCTTATGGTCGGAATAAATTGAAAATTTTGTGAATTTACGAAGTTTGAGTATTATTCATCAGTAGATAACATTCTAATATTGATTTAATCTGGGTGGGCCGGTATTTTGTGCAGATTTTTATTTATATACAGGTGATTTGAAATCAGTATACGGCAGAATTCTTTGAAAATAAATATTTGCAGTTTAAATATAAAAATATGAGCTAGAATTATGGTAGCGAAATGCAATTTTCGTTACAAGTGAACAAACAATTTTAACGCAATTTTTCTCGAAAACTGTACATCCTGTGGAATTTATACTGGTATACCTTATTTTTGTATTAGTCTTTGAATTTTTCTAAACCGTTGGAAACTTTCAGAAAAGTATAATCAGGACACCTGTATATATACATAATTTCTACAAGAAACTCTAACTTTTTAGATCGGCAGTTGTTATTAAACAGTCTTGCAGCTATGATAGGGACTTGAAAATAATTTCCAAAAATTTCCCTGTGCCATATTTGTACTCAAAATTTGTATGTGGAACCTCTAAGAAAAATGGTTACGGAGATATGCAGTCAAGCTGCTATCGCTAGAGGGGTGGAACCTACCATTTGTGGTTGGATCGGTAGCATGCTTCACAATCAGACCATTATTACCTCGTTGCAGGGGGAGGTGGTCAGCTTCAGGGCTGCGAGGGGGTGCCCTCAGGGAAGAGTATTATCCCCCTGCTTTAGCCCCTCTTTGTGGACGATTTGCTGGCTATCCTGCGGCAGTGAGAGGTTGAGGTTCAGGCATATGCGGATGATTTTGTCATAATGATTAGAGGTAAATTTGAAGAGGAACTCTGAAATACTTTTCAAGAAGCACTAAATGTAGTGAATGATTGGTGCCGGTGTCTGTGAACTCCCGCAAAACCATCATTGTTCCATTTGCCAGAAGATGAAGGTTGGATAAATTAAAACCACCTATTCTTATGGGGAAACGATTCCATTTACGGAACAAGCGAAATATCTGGGGGTTACCCTTAATAAGAAGCTCAACTGAGACGTACAGTTAGAGAATGTAATCCGCAGGGCTAAACTGTACCTGTGGACATGCTGTAGAATCTGTGGAAATAACTGGGGAACAAACCCCCAACAGATGTACTGGCTCTATGTAGTGGTTATCAGACCAATGATAACATATGGAGACATAGTTTGGTGGCCCAAGGCACTTTGTGGTATTGCAAGGGCCGAACTGGCTATCTACAGAGATAAGCTTGTCTGATGATAACGGGAGCGATAAGCACTGCTCCATCATCCGCTCTGGAGGTCTTCCTTAATATTCCACCTCTTCACATTTAGCTGGAGAGGGTGGCGAGGTGGACAACGTACAGATTAAAACAAACGGCCGACCACATGCCGAAGGAAATCAGTCTGGGAGGGTCCAGACTCCTCGATGACATTGAGGGTCATGGGATTCTGGGAATGGTCTCAGACTTGATGCCTACAAAGATCAGTAGAGATCTGTCTTTCAAGACCGTTCTCCCGGAAAGGGAGGACTGGGAACGAAATCAAATGACCCTATTGAGGGCCGATCTCTGCTGGTATACTGATGGCTCCAAAACCAATAGGAGGGTAGAAGCCGGCGCATATGGGAGCAACACCGATGCTAGACTATCAACTAGCCTCGGAAAGTACGCAACCATACACCAGGCAGAAGTGTATGCCATCGAGATGTGTGCAAGGGAAAGTATGGGAAACCAGTGCACACACAAATCGATAAAGATATATACAGATAGCCAAGCTGCAATAAAGGCTCTTGGTTCCTACCGTTGCAATTCAAAAACGGTATGGAGTTGTAAATGTGCCCTCAACGAACTGGGCAGCTGCAATGAGGTGTCGCTGGATACCGGGTCACTCGGACCATGATGGCAATGTTGCGGCTGACACGCTTGCCAGAAGTGGTGCCCAGTGGGACTTTATTGGACCAGAACAGGTGCTGGGCATGCACATCAAAACACACCTTAAAGACCTGGACAGAACGAATGACAGTCCAGCAATGGCAAAATCTGCCAGGATTAGCTCACTCTAAGGCCTTCATAAATGGCCTGTCTGAATCAAGGGATAAAAAACTTCTAGAGTTAAACAAACAACTGAGTACTCTAGTCGGCCTGTATACAGGACATTGCCGCTTGCGTCACCACATGCACCGTATTGGAGTCGGTCAAGAGACGGAGTGCCGGCTGTGTATGGAGAGTGACGAAACAGCAGAGCATGTGCTGTGTTCCTGTCCGGCGGCGAACAGGAGTAGATATCTGCTCTTTGGCAAGACAAAGCTTGCTCCGGAAGATCTGGATCAACTTTCACCCACAAAGATTATCGACCTCTGCAGGAGGCTGGCTTTGTTGGGCGAAATATAGACTTAGGCGTGAGCCACAATAGACCTCATGGTCGCAGTGCAGGGACTGGTATGGCCCACTCACAATCAAACCTAACCTAACCTAGTCAGTCAAAGTTATTTGAACAGCCTTTACATATCTTCTGTGTAGGTGTTAATAAAACCTTCAATGCCTGTCAGACGCGCATTTATGCTTTGTTTTTTAGTCTACCTCTCTAATTCGGAAACCTCTCTAATCCCTTATTCAGTGGAAGCAGGTCGAATTAGTGAAGTTGTACTGTATTTTATCTACTTTTAAATTTGCTTAAGATATAACAAGAGAAAAACACCAATCCTTGCAATTGCTAAAGTTCGTTGACCACTCGCAACAACAATTTGTTATCAATCGAAAACAACTTTTACATGTAAATCGATCAAGTATCTTAACACTTTTTTTCCCTATTAAAGGAGGATTGCCTCGAGCCTGGTCGACTCCCTCACTGGGACCCTGTATCCGATCAGGGTTGAAACCGCCTCTTCTGCAACAAGCTGCTTTCGATGACTTAGTCTTCAGGGTAGATGTGATGCGGAATGTTGCTTCAAGACATGCCAACAAAAACCAAGATGAAGATGATAAGCCACCTGCAGAAATAACAGTTGCAGTGACAGAGGCAGAGGGCGAAGAAGAAGATGAAGAACTGAGGAATACTATCAAACAGGGAAGGAAGTGGAACAGTCTGCCTGTGGTATATATAAAAGATATGGAGCACAGAAGTGAAGCAAATGCTGAGAATGATAGGGAGGAGGTAGAACAGGAGGCTGAAGAGGAAGAAGAGGAGAACGAGGATGAAGGACTGCAAGAGGTGAGTGATGTTATCATTATAGATTATTTGAATACATTATGACAAGTTATGAAACATAGTTTGTGGCAATTTAAGCGTAAAAACCCGAGTGTATTTATTTGATATTTGTCCGCGATTGATATCTCGTCACAGATTTCAATTGGATCTGAATCTGGTCAATAGTGAGGCCATAATCACCTCCCAAACCTTAACGCATTTGCACTTATCTCTTAGGTTTCTTATTTTGTAAGATAAAGAACACACTGTTTGGTTTGAAGATGAAAAGACAATTAAATACTTACTCAGCTTTTAGTATGGATTTATGAGAGCTTTGAGGCAAAACACCAGCACTAAGTTAGTTAGTTAGTTTGAAGAGATCTGGATAATGGATATAACGAATTTCCAGTTACAGCACCACCAGAATTGAGAAAGGTTAAATGAGGAATTAATTATTCAATCAAAACAGGTATTAAAAAATATTTTAATTTATTGATATAAAGTAATAATTTGGAGTTATTTAAATCAAGACTCCTGGTAAATCACATATAGGATGGCACATTGAAAACGAAACAGACTGATTTGCGTCCAGAGAATTTTTTTTTTTTTTAGAAACGCTGAAACACGTCGATTTTAATATTGACCCCCATGTTTTGACATAAAAATCAACTTTGTCACATCAACCCCTTAAGGGTGGTGATAACAACCTTTATATTTTAAATAGGGAACATGGATCGAGTGTTACATCATTTGAAAGCTCTTTCTTTTCTGAATTCAGCACACTTTTTTTTTTTGAAGTTTTATCGACTCGCTTAAAAATTATTTACAGTTGGAGTTGCAAGAACGTATTTCATTCATTATGATAAGAAATGCACTATTTAGTCAATTTTTCGTTAAAAAAAAACTAAGAAACAAAACTAAACGTTCAAAAATGTTTATTCAGTTAAGTAAGCATTCAAATTGTTGACCACCAGCTTCCATACAAAAGTACAAATTTAGTTCAAAAGGAGCTCTGACATTCTGGAGCATTTGTGGAGTTATTAGACGGCATTCTTCAACAATGCGTCGTCGTAATTCTTCCAGAAACTCCGGTTCTGTTCCGTAAATTCTACTCTTTAAATGGCCCCATAGAAATAAGTCTAAAGGAGGTAAATCCGGTGATCTAGGGGGCCACTCAATAGATCGCAGAGATTCGGCAGCCATTAATACAGAATACAGAATCAGAAGTATAGTGTTAATCGTGGCAGACGTTATATACATCCTTATCCATATAAAGCAGTCGGGCGGCGGTGTGTATTTTTCGGCGCTCTCAGGAAATGCGATACTTCAGCGCGAAATGATCGCCGAATCTTGATGATCTTCGTCGAAAACGACCGAATAAGCAATCTGTTGTGTGCTATAAAATTACACACTTCCAGTTTGTAGTGGACTTTTGGCAGAGCTTGTGTACCTACTACCTAGTAATTTTCGTCTTCGCGTCGGATTGATTTTTAATTAGATCATTTCGTTGTTGTTTACACGTTCTAACAAGACAATTATTATTATTATGATGGTTACTACTTCGGGTTGCTTAATAAGTGGACAAAATAATTGTGATACTGTGATTAATTCAGTGGATATTTTAAATTTAAAGGTAAACTTTTTAAGGGACTTTTTAACTACTATAACGTATAAGTAACTAGAGGAAAACTTGGTAAGTACTTAATAATTATTAAGTTTAGTAAGTAGGTTTCTTTATAATACATTTTCGGGGACAAAATAGGTGAGCCATTCATTTTTAGTGAAAATTCACTAACAAAGAGTTATCGATGGAGAAACTTTGCAAATTTTTTTTTCATATGTGAGCGAACTAGGACCCCTAGAACCCATATCCGGGGTCAGTTTCAATTTTGATATGTTATATATATATATATATATATATATATATATATATATATATATATATATATATATATATATATATATATATATATATATATATATATATATATATATATATATATATATATATATATATATATATATATGTGTGTATATGTATGTATGTATGTATCCAACCGAAAACTCTGGACGCAGCAAGTGCGTTATGGTAGTGAATTTTTATTAAATGCTTCAAATTTGAATAACTCAGTTTTCTATAAACTTAGAAAGTATAATTTTGGTATGTACTAAGGTCTTTCCTAGGGCAAGATATCCACCAGATTTCATTAAAATAACTTTGTAATTTTTGGAGAACAAATTTCTTTCGAAAGAAAATTAAAAATTGAATAACTCAATTTTCTATAAACTTAGAAAGTTGAATTTTGGTACTTAGTAAGATCTCTCCTAAGGCAACATATATAGTAAATTTCATTAAAACAGATTAGTTATTTTCGGAGAAAAAAAATTTTTTTGAAAGAAAATTTTCCCGGAAAACACCGTCCGATTTTCCTGGCTAACGAACTCATCCCAACCATTAATAAAAGAAAGGCACAAATCGGTTAATTATTTTTTGAGTTATCAGACAGATACATACATATATATATATATATATATATATATATATATATATATATATATATATATATATATATATATATATATATATTTTTTTTTATATGTTTATATATATATATATATATATATATATATATATATATATATATATATATATATATATATATATATATATATAAACATATAAAAATTAAAATTGACCCCGGATATGGGTTCTAGGGGTCCTAGTTGGCGCTCATTTGAAAAAAAATTTGCAAAGTCTCACCATCGATACCTGTGATTTTTTTAAATTAAAAATTCACCAAAAATAAGCAACTGATTTCGATGAAACTCGGCAAGTGCCTTTCTTTTATTAATGGCTTGGACGAGTTTGAGGATAATCGGATAACGTTTTCCGGGAAAATTTTGAGTTTTGTTCCAACAAAAATCTTTTTCTCCGAAAATTGCAAAGATATTTTAATGAAATTTGGTGGATGTATTGCCTTGTAAAAGACCTTACTACACACTAAAATTCAACTTTCTACATTTTTAGAAAATTGAGTTATTCAAATTTTGAGTTTTCTTTTGAAAAAAAATTTTTCCTCCGAAAATTAAAAAGTTATTTTGATGAAATTTGGTGGATTGTTGGCCTGGGTAATACCCTACTATACACCAAAATTCAACTTTCTAAATTCGTAGAAACTTGAATTATTCAAATTTGAAACATTTAATAAAAATTCACTACCATAACGCACTTGCTGCGTCCCGAACGAGCCGCTACTGCTATCTCCTAAACAGGTAATTCGATTATATTCAAATTACACAGAAATATTGTAATGAGCAAGTGGTTTAGTCATTATAAGAACTAGTGCAACTGCACCCCTGCAAGGATGTAAACTAACCACCCCCCCCCCCCCCCCTAACTTTTTTCATCGTATTTGTTTCTGTGGCCGTTAAATAAATAACATGTTCATTTTTTTTTCAAAAACCGATCTTTTTTCAAATTTTTGTTCCTTTTGTAAAATGTTGCTTACTCTTTTAGTTTTTGCGCAAAATAACTTTTAAGTTGGAGTAATGTTAAAGTTAATAGAGAAATACAATATTTCATAAAATGTTTATTCATTAACCATAGAAACAATATGAAAAGTAAAATTAGTGCAAAGTTTAAATTGAAACAAATTAAATCTAACTCGTTAATTGTTCAATATGGCAACCATTCACTCGGATTAAAGCTTCTAGTCTACGTAAAAAATTAAAACTTATACCCTCTAAATTTTTCCTATTCCGCATTGAGGCAACAGCTTCTTCAATGCTATCCCACAATTGCTTCTCGGTATGTATCTCCCCCTTTGCAAACATACGTCTTGATTTGCCCCCATAGTGAAAAGTCGCAAAGATTTAAATATGGTGAACGTGCTGGCCAAGGAACAGCAGCATTGTGACCTCTTCCAATCCATTTATTGGGAAATTACTTACTAAGGTAATCCCTCATAATGCGTCCAAAATGGGGTGGTGCACCGTCATGCATGTGCCACATATCACGACGTAATGCGATCGGCAAATCTTCTAAATATTCTGAGAAAATTTCTTGCAAGAAGTGTAAGTGCCCTCCGCTGTTAGCCTATTAGGTAACCTTACGGGCCCAATCAAATGACAATCAATTATTCCTATCCACACATTAATTTTGAATTCGTGCTGAAAATGCCTTACATGAATTGCGTGAGGATTTTCGTCTGCATAATGGTGCTCATTATGAAAATTTGTAACACCTCACCGTGTGAAACATGCCTCATCTGTAAAAAGCACCTTTTTACGAAAGTTTACATCTGGCCTTCTTTTCTGACGCATAATGCGTGCAAATAAAAGGCGTGTGTCATGGCCACTAAGCAGCAGTTCTTGGACAGGTTGTAAATGGTATGGGTGCAGTAGCTGTTGCTTCAGTATATGACTGCTGTTTTTGGAATTACAATTTGGTGCTCCAACAGCCTCGTACTAATACTGGGATTCCCACTTACGATATACAATACTTGCTCTTCTTCACGAAGATGGCGGATGTTAGAATTACGGCCAGCTTTAGGTCTGTGCACACTTAGCATTCCAGTCTCCCCTAGCTGTCTTTCGATAGACGCAAATGTTCTGCGATCAGGAGTTTGCCTACTTGAAAATTTCACCCTGTAGACTTGCACATTTTGGCTGTAGTTATGTTGACATAAACCTAACACTAAAAGCATATCTACTTGCTCAGAAAAACTATAAACATGAGCCATATTTCTATTACCTTATAAATTTGTCACTTTGGCAAATACTACAGGGCTTTCATTAATCCCTGAGTCCCACGTGACCGATTAAGTTAGGCAGCCCGGCATACACGGTTGTGCATACAACCTGAATAAATGAAATCCCTAAGTTGCCAGTGTCGTCTCATATTTCCTTTGGGGTTTTATAAAAAATATAAAAATTATAATAAGTTGAAACAGCAAATGTCTTAAATGTATTTATTATTTAGTATTTTTAACAGCAAGTCTGTGCATGTATGGTTTACTGTTATTGATTGTTAAAGAAATAAATTAAAAACATAAAATATTACTTTTATTTTGTATAGATATCAAAATAAAACCAACAAAACTAGCATTACAAAAAACATTTTACCTAGTGTTCAGTAAATAAAATAAGTTTTTAGAAAATTTTGCATTTCTTATAAAAAGGGTTCAAAATGACCACCCTCGTTTTGTAAACATAAATTTACCCTGCGTTTCATGCACCCAAAAACAAATTCCAATTCATTTGGAAACTTTATAGGGATGCATATGCAAGACATTGGTTAGTGTTTTGTGACGAGAGCCAATCGACAGACCTATAACAAAAATTACAATAATTAGAAAAACAATTATAACATAAAATAACTTAATAACACCCGTAATTGATGGAATACTTTTGTGAAAAGCAGTTAAGTACAAAAGCTAAAACGAATTAGATTTTACATACATTTTTATTAAACTTGAAATTTTGTAATGTACGTAAACAAATTGAGGCCCGATTATTTAAACTTCTAATTTATGGTTTTAGGAATGTGTATTGTGTAACATGTAACAAGAATAATGCCCATCATGCTCCAACAGGGGATAGATATACTGGCGCCGGTGCTTACCCTCATTATGAGGGCCAGCCTGGCTCTGGGGTACATTCCGAGGGCATGGAGACTGGCCAGGGTTGTATTTATTCCTAAACCTGGGCGTCCAACAGACCAGGCAAAGTCCCTGAGGCCAATAAGTCTCATGTCCTTCTTGCTGAAAACAGTAGAAAAACTGCTCGACCGGCACATTAGGGGCGGTGTACTGGAAGCATATCCTCTACACTGCGGACAATATGCATACAGAGCAGGATTCTCAACAGAAACAGCACTGCACCAACTGGTGCTGAAACTGGAGAATACGCTGGAGAACAAGGAGGTGGCGCCGGGGGCCTTCCTAGACATAGAGGGGGGCCTTTAGCAACACCTCGTTCGGATCGGTTCTGGCAGCTGCCCGGGAGCGTGGAATAGAGGAGACCTGCTGCAGGTGGATCAGTTCCATGCTCAGAGACAGGGCGGTGTTCACCTCACTCGCGGGAGGGACTCTGCTGGCGGGGGTCGCGGCGGGGTGTCCGCAGGGGAGCGTTCTGTCTCCCTTGCTCTGGTGTCTAGTCGTGGACGGCCTGCTGGGGAGGCTCTCGGGAGGGGGGTATGAGGTACAGGGCTATGCGGACGACATTGTCATCATAGTCCGAGGAAAGGTCACACAGGCAGTGTGGGAGCGTATGCAGACTGCACTGAAAGTGGTGGAAGGGTGGACAGTTGATCAAGGGTTCGGGGTGAGCCCCGAGAAAGCAACCTTCGTGCCGTTTACGAGGAGGAGGAAGTGTGAAAGCCACAGAACTCTCACTCTATACGGTAGGAGCGTTCCAATCGCCAGGGAGGTAAAATATCTTGGGGTCGTATTGGACTCTAAGCTAACCTGGAATGGTCACATTGGAAAAATACTGCGTAAGGCAGTCATGACCTTAGCCGTCACTAGGCGGCTATATGCAAAAACGTGGGGACTAAGACCTAGTATGGCCCACTGGCTGTACACAAGGGTGGTCAGACCATCGTTAACATATGCGGCACTGGTCTGGTGGCCTAAGGTGACACAATCCAGTGCCAAACAAAAACTAGGCAAGATCCAAAGGATGGCTTGCCTAGGCATCACAGGGGCCATGTCTTCAACCCCAACAGCCGCCATGGAGGTGTTGCTGGATCTACCCCCCCTACACTTAGTTATTATGGGAGAGGCCAGGCTAGGACTATACAGACTAGCCTGCAATGGTAGACTGAAGATCAACCCAGGCTTCAGGGGCCACTGCAAAATTCAGGAGATCGTGAAGGAACCCAAATAAGGTCAGACTTCGCGAGCCCGCGAATGTGCAGGGAAAACAACTTCACAGTGGAAATCCCTGATCGCGGGGCATGGCGGGAGGAGACGCCGGGCATGCCACGGGACGCGCTCGTCTGGTTCACGGACGGATCTGGCGGGGAGCGTGGGACTGGGGCAGGTGTTTACTCGGAAGGACCGAGGGTAAGTCATAGTATTTCCCTCGGAGCCCATGCAACGGTGTTTCAGGCCGAGATGTACGCCATCCTGCACTGTGTGCGGGAGAACAAGAGGAGGGGCTACACCAACAAGCGGATCCTCATAGCCACAGACAGCCAGGCAGCCCTTAAGGCACTAAGTAGCCCACGGGTAAATTCCTGGCTGGTGAGTGAGTGCCGAGACGAGCGACCTGGCTGGGCAGAATGAGGTGACCCTCATCTGGGTGCCGGGTCACTCGGGGGTTAAAGGCAATGAAGAAGCTGACAGTCTCGCAAAGAGAGGGTCAGCAGAACCATTTATGGGACCAGAACCGGCTCTGGGCGTGTCAAAGAGCACTGCCAGGGGAGCCATTAAGTCCTGGGTCAGAAACCAACACAAGGTGTACTGGGCGGACTGTCCAGGGCTCAGACATGGGAAGTCAATAATTGACGGACCCAGTTCAAAGAGAGCTGTGGAGCTGCTAAACCTTAGCAGAGGACAGCTCAGAAACACAACAGGTCTCTTGACGGGACACATGGCCGTCAAGAAACACCTGCATAAAATGGGGCGGTTCGAAGGGGACCTCGCATGCAGACTCTGCGGCGAGGGGGAGGAATCAGCCCAGCACATCTTGTGAGTGTATAGCTCTGGACCGGAAAAGACAACTGATCTACGGTCACTCTAGACCGGAGACAGAGCAATATAAAACTTCACCCTACCAATCGCTGTGCAGACTAGTTCAAGGCACAGTGATCTTGGAATGGGTGGAGTAAGACTAAGGGTATGCACAATCAACCAAGGGTTGCGGTGCTATCGGGGCGGCAAGGCCGCGGACGAGCCCTGAGGGAACAAAAAAAATACATGTAACAAATATGTACCTGTTTGGGCAGATAACCGACGAACAGATTTGGTAGGGCTTCGTTCCATGCGATGTAGAATATCGTCAACAACATTCTCTGTTAGAATAGTTGGCCTGCCTGTAGATTTGCCTTTGCAAATACAGTGCTTTTCCTCATATCGTTTAATAAGGACCAATCTGTGGTTTTTAAAAATATCGTATGGAATGCTATCCTCCGGAAAACTTCAGAATATTGCTCGATGCATGATTGTATGGAATAAGACCAACTTCCATTTGGATTTCGTGTACCACTGCGAAAATGGGGAATTAAAATAAAGGCATCCTGCTGTATTATATTTCGATTTAAAATGCAAAAATGCAATAACATAGGGCGTTCGATTAAAAAAAAGTTTTTAATAGCAAACATGTTTTTTTAAGAAAGCAGGCGTCAATCTATATAGTAGAAACAATGTGCCGAGTTTCATCAAAATAACTTTATTGTTTGAAAATGTACAAAAAATTCCTGGTCAACCTTATAGGTTAATAGCAAATTGAGCTATTCAAATTTGAAGCATTTAATGAAAATTCGCTACCATAACGCGCTTGCTGCATCCCGAATTTCTTTTCTTACAAAGATGCATTATATTTCGATGGAAAATGCAAAAATGCAATAACATAGGGCGTGTTTGATTAAAAAAAAAGAAAAATTTGAATCACCAACGACTTATGGGCCAACCTGTAATTGTGGAAATATTTTTAAGATGTAGCTCAAGACACCCTATAATTAATATATACCATTTTTTTCGTAACTTGCATAATAACGGATATATTGAGCTTTAATGATTTTTTACGAAAATTTGACAAAAATGATATACCATTAAACGATAAACTCTATAGCCAACACTACTGCCAAAGCATCAGAGAAAGGGTCCATTTTAAATGAATTTTCTGGGAATATTTTAGTAAAATGAAGGACAATGACGATTGAAACTAAAAGTTCAGGCTTTGTAAAGCATTATTCTTGAGACATTTTCTTTCCATAGCTCATATTAATTTCAGGTTCATTGCCTAAATATGACCAATTTTGACGTTTTAAATCGCGATTTTGACATTTTGAGGAAACCCCAAATTTATTTTTCTTTAAATGCCTGTAACTTTTTTGTACTTTAACCTACAGACACAGCATGGTCTTCTTATGCTGTGCTACAGAGCTAAATTTTGGTATGTAGCTTACCTATGATGATATGAACCCGTGTACCAAATTGTCCTTACTTTGTTAATTCCGGAGATATATATTTTTTTTGAATGAAAACTCAAAATTTTCCCGGAAAACCTCGTCCGATTTTCCTGACTAACGAACTTATCCAAGCCATTTACAAAAGGAAGGTATGTGCCAAATTTTATCAAAATCGGCCCATTATTTTTATCGGTGTGATATATATATATATATATATATATATATATATATATATATATATATATATATATATATATATATATATATATATATATATATATATATATATATTGAAACTGACCCCGGATATGGGTTCTAGGGGTCCTAGTTCGCGCTCATTTGCAAAAATTTTTTCAAAATTCAAAAGTCGGGATCTCCCCTTAGTGAATTTTTTCTACGAAAATTCACTAAAATCATATTCCACTAAGAGAGAGACAGAATCCGGTAACGTGGGACTCTGGAATTAAGGAAAGCCCTGTATTGGGTTATATAGAGAAAATGCTTTATATTTGCATTCTTATAACACTCCTGTCGAGTGTATGTTTTGATATTTTATAAATAAATTATTGTTCTGGTTCCTTTTTCTTTTTAAATTTAATGACCAAAGGTAAACTGTTACGTGATTTTGATGCACTATAGATTTTTTTCCCTTCTTTATTAACGTCAGTCTATTTCCGCGACTATGATGGCCAATCACCTCACTATCCTGAAAGTTTTGCCGAACCTTTCTCTAGAGAGGGTGGGGATCTTTAAGCTGCCCGAGATTGCATGGTAGACGAGACCGACGGATTTACGCCTTCCCACCCCCCCCCCCTTCCCCCCCCCCCCCGAAGTGCGGAATGTGTAGACATATTCGACTTGCTCAAATACATTGCCACAACTTCTCGGTTGATGTTAATTTTATAGCATGTACTGAAAAAGTAAAAAGAAAACCCTGGGAATCGGACCCAGTGCGCTTTTGTCTAGAGGCACATGTTCTCATCACTGGACCACCGCGGGTGTATGCACTATACATCATTATATTAAAGCTTCTCGTCAACCTAAAAGAAAGCTTTTATAAAAAAAATGAAACTCCCACCGAAAAATTCAGTTTATACGATTTGACAAGTGACAGTTCTTACAGAAAGTGTGCGATTTTGGCCGATTTCCCCATGGACCGAAAGTTGGCGATTTTGGGCGATCTCATTCAACAAAAATTCTGGGCGCAGCAAGTGCGTTATGGTAGTGAATTTTCATAAAAATCTTTTTAATAACAAACATGTGTGTTTTTTTTTAAGAAAGTATGCATCAAATTTGGTTACCAGTATAACCTATATAGTAAAAACAATGTGCCATGTTCCATTAAAATAACTTTATTGTGTGAAAATGTACAAAAATTTCCAAAAGTAAACTTAAAATGTTCCCAAAAAAACACGTTTCTTGGTCAACCTTATAGGTTAATAGCAAATTGAGCTGTTCAAATATAAACATTTGATCAAAATTCGCTACCATAACGCAAAAGCTGCGTCCAGAATTTATTTTCTTACAAACATGGATTATATTTCGATGGAAAATGCAAAAATGCAATAACATAAGGCGTGTTTAATTAAAAAAAGGAAATTTGTATCACCAACGACTTATGGACCAGCCTGTGATTGCAGAAATATTATTTTAAGATGTAGCTCAAGACACCCTATAATTAATATATACAAATTTTCTTCATATCTTATATAATAACGGATATATTGAGCTTTATTAATTTTTTACGAAAATTCGACAAAAATTATATACCATTAAATGATAAACTCTATAGCTAAGGCTACTGCCAAGCATCAGAGAAAGGGTCTATTTGAAATGAATTTTCTGCAAATATTTTAGTAAAATGAAGGACAATGACGGTTGAAACTAAGACTTTAGGGTTTGTAAAACATCCTTCTTGAGACATTTTATTTCTATAGCCCGTATTAGATTTAAGTTATTTGTCTAAATGTTGCCAATTTTGACATTTTAAATCGCCACTTTGACGTTTTGAGGAAAACCCCAATTTATTTATTTTTAAATGCTTATAACTTTTTTGTCTTTTGACCTACATAGCTAAATTTTGGTAGGTAACTTACCTATAAGGATTTGGTTGCCCTTACTTTGTTAATTCCGGAGATATAAATTTTTTTCGAAAGAAAACACAAAATTTTCCGGGAAAACCTGGGCAGATTTTCCTGACTAACGAACTCATCCAAGCCATTTGCAAAAGGAATTTTTTCACCAAATTTGATCAAAATCGGCTTATTTTTTGAGTTATCGGTGTGATACATATATATATATATATATATATATATATATATATATATATATATATATATATATATATATATATATATATATATATATATATATAAACATATAAAAATTGAAACTGACCCCGGATATGTTTTCTGGGGGGCCTAATTAGCGCTCATTTGAAGAAATTTTTTCAAAATTCAAAAGTCGGGATCTCCTCATTAGTGAATTTTTTTTAAGAAAATTCACTAAAACGGCGATATTTAATTTTAAAAACCTGGCAACCCTGCCAACGACTGTCAGCCCTGGCCTATTTCTTCCCTAATATAGGGACAATGTATTTAAAGTTTGATGTATTCTCACCATAAAACAGATTACTTAAGTGTTATTATATTATTGTAATTCTCATAATCTACAGGAAAATTTCATATATTGTAATTAATTTGTTACCAGTACACGCAGTACTGCTTTATTTTATTTATTTATTTATTCAACGGATTAACCATTTACAATAATAATAAGAACATCTAAAACTACATTACTCTCAAATAATCACAATATGAGAACATAAAAAAAAAAAAAGCAAAACATAACCTGTATACCATATGTATGACAATTCAATCAATAACACCTCTCAAAATTCCTCTAATTACACGGTCAGAATCATTAAACATGTCCAAGAGCTCCGAATACTCATTTGCAGTTCTCGCCACTCTCGACATCGGACTGAAAAAGCCATAATTGGTTCGATGGAAGGGAACCACAAAAACCTCCCTCGCTCTCGTGCAGTTCGGAATCCTTAGAGAGATTAACTCAAGCAAAGAAGGACTATCAATTTTATTCACTAATAATTTGTGCAAAAAACAAACATCACTGACAATCCTTCTACCTCTCAGTGACTGCAAGTGAAGCCGATTCCGCAAATAAGAAAGGTTAAGATCATTTCTCTGCAAGCCCATTCTGTAAGCACAAATTCTTAAGAATCTATTTTGTACGGCCTCAATCTGATTGATATAAATATTGTAATTCGGGCTCCAGACTACAGAAGAGCATTCCAACAAAGAGCGAACCAGAGCACAATACAGCCTTCTAAAGCTATTGCATGAAAAATCCAGAGTTGATCTATGAATAAATCCTAACATTTTATATGCCTTAGACACTATGTACTCCATGTGATCCCCAAAAGATAATTCCCTATCCAATACAATGCCCAAGTCTTTAATCATTTCCTTCCTCTGTAAAGCACCAGCGCCCATGGAGTACACAAAGTCAATGGGAAACTGAGCTCTAGTGAATGTAATGCAGAAACACTTATCAACATTCAGAGTCAGAAGATTGTCACCACACCACCGAGCAAAACGATTTAAGTCTTCCTGTAAAAGTAAAGCGTCCTGTCTGGAACGAACAATCTTGAAAATTTTGATATCATCAGCAAACATCAAAATCTGACTATGCTTAAGTGAATGTATGACATCATTGATAAAAAGATTAAAGAGGACTGGTCCACAATGTGAACCCTGAGGAACTCCTGAAGAAACAGTAATACTACCAGAAATGAAGTTCCTGATCTTTACACTCTGGGACCTACCCATAAGGAAGCTGCGCACCCAAGACAACAAATTGGCATTAAAACCCAACAATGCAAGTTTTGACAATAATAAGGCGTGATTTACCTTATCAAACGCTTTGGAGAAATCTGTATACACCGAATCAATCTGTAACCTATCCTCCAAAGCTGAGACCAATACATTCTGGTAAAGAAGAAGGTTGGTCGTTGTAGATCTTCCCTTAAGAAAACCATGCTGCTGTTCGGCGAAAACATGTCTGCATTCCCAAGTTATATGCCTAGAGACAAAAAAGTCCAGAAGTTTGGGTATCTCTGACTGAATACAAACAGCTCTGTAATTAGTAACCAAGTGCTTTGGTCCCTGCTTATGAACGGGCATCAAATAAGAATGTTTCCAAACATGTGGAAACTCACCAGACAATAAGGACATGTTAAAGAGAATCCTCAGTGGAATTGCCAAGGTGAAGGCACAAGATTTTAACAGATGGGAGGGGATTCCATCTGGGCCGTAACTAAGTTTATCTTTCAAACTACAGATACGATCAATAATATCAGCAGAAGTAACACTAGGCACAGTCATATTTACCGACTCACGCAAAAAAGGATCGGGACCGACACCGCCAGCCTGTACCTCATACACAGATGAGAAAAAACTAGCAAAAAGATCAACCGAATCCTGCAAAGAATCACTCCTAACATCATCATAATACATAGCCTCAGGAAGATCATAAATCCTCCTCAACTTGTTAATATAAGACCAGAAAGAACCCGGATTGTTTTCAAAACTATTCTCAGTATAAGCAATAAAATTTCTGTAACAAGTATCACGAAGATTCCTACATTCCTCTCGGAGACCAGAAAACCTAATATAATCATCTATTCTACCATATTTTTTATACTGACTGTGTACCCTCTTCTTCTCAGTTATCATGCCTCTAAGCTCGACACTAAACCAAGGAGGGAAACATGATTTTTTACATCTCTTAACTGGAACAAACCGATCCACAGCATTAAACAGAATGTCATAAAAGCACTTCACAGCATCATTTATCTCCAATGACTCAAGATATTCCCAGTCAAATTCGGAAAGAAAATAATTCATGGCACAATAATCAGCATTACGAAAGTCATAAAAATACTCTTCATAGGGTTCAGTTGGGGGAGTCTCAAGTGAAAAAGAAATGTCTAGGGGCACATGATGTGCAGTAGCAGGAAAAATCGGATCCAAAGATGCATCAACACATATGTTATCTATATTACTAAAAACTAAATCTAAAGTTCTATTCAATCTATTAAGTACAAAATTTTTTTGGAACAAGCCCCAAAAACCAAAACTGTTAGAAACAAGTGAGGCTGATGGACTGTTACCACTAATAACTGGAGCACTCTCAGCACTGCTTGTCCAGGTAACGTTTGGGAGGTTGTAGTCCCCACAGACAACGACCTCAGAATTGGGATGATCAGACAACACACTGTCGACTGAATCACAATGGTGTTCATATATAGCAACTTCTGAATTGGGTGGAATGTAACAAACACCAAAAATGAGGCTCCGCCTTCCTATCCTCACCTTCACATAAACTTCATTAAGTGAAATATCACCAGCAATCCTAGTAGAATCAAGGTCTTTATGCACAGCTATCAGCACACCACCCCCCCGATCCCTGATATTGCCCGGAATACTGTCACGATCACTACGGTAAATATTATAATTCATAAAAGAGAGTTCAGCATCAGAGTGGGAAGCAGTAAGCCACGTCTCCGTCAACATAACAACATGAAAACAGCAAGAAGACAGACCCTGTCGAAGCCTGGGTAATTTTGTTCGTAGTCCACTAACATTATGATAATGAACAAACAAGGAATTCTCATCACCAGGAGTGCTTAACAATAAATGGTCATCCGACACCCCTAGTTTTTTTTGAGGGGAACAATAGTCGGAACACCGTTAACATACTTAATCTTGAGGTTTACTTCACCATCATCCACCCTCCGCTTTGAGTTCGTAAAGTCTATTGACAAAAAAGAAATAGCAAAAAAATATTGTTGGTTGCATTATGTTTTTCTAGGTACCTGTGCAAAAAGCAAGCAAGGAAAATAATTTTCCTATATTTACAGTTTATTTATGGTTTGGCAATATACAGGAAAATAAATATTTCACTTTTATTTAATAAAATTATTGTTCATATTGCGTAAATGTTCAAGGACTTTCAACTTCCTCTTGTAGGTTTTTGCACTGTGGTTAATAATATATAGTTTATTCTATATTATATTATATACAGGTGCTCATCAAAATGTTGGTAATTTTATTAGTGAATTTATTTCACAGCTTGGATAAACACTGACATTTTGTTTACATAATCCAGATTTGTTTTAGGTTCTTTGCCTAAATGCTGCGAATCTTGACGTTTCGAATCGCGACATTGACGTTTCAAATCGCGACTTTAGCGTTTTGAGGAAAACTCCAAATTTTTAGTAAATTTTTATTTTAAAAAATTCGCTGTTAGAGAGGTATCGATGGTGAGACTTTGCAAAAAAAAATTTCAAATGAGCGCCAACTACGACCCCTAGAACCCATATCCGAGGTCAGTTTCAATTTTTATATGTTTATATATATATATACATATATATATATATATATATATATATATATATATATATATATATATATATATATATATATATATATATATATATATATATATATATATATATATAAATCCATCTGATAACTCAAAAAATGATTAACCGATTTCGATTAAACTCGGCAAGTACCTTTCTTTTATTAATGGCTTGGATGAGTCCGTTAGCCAGGAAAATCGGACAGGGCTTTCCGGGGAAATTTGTAGTTTTCTTTAGAAAAAAATTTTATCTCCGAAAATTACAAAGCCATTGTAATGAAATTTGGTGGGTTGCGTTGGGAGCGACCTTACTACATACCAGAATTAAACTCTCTAAGTTTATAGAAAATTGAGTTATCAAATTTGAAGCATTTAATGAAAATTCACTACCATAACGCACTTTCTGCGTCCCGAACTTTTAAAATTTTGTCCGGATTACAAGGACATCCGGATTGTGGAAGTTCGGATTAGCGGAGCTTTACTGTAATTGTCGATACCGCGCAACAGAAAATTTACGGTATCTTTGCGAATAACTGGTGCAGGGTTGGTGCGCGGTGGGAAATTATAGTGTTATCAGTCGCTATTTATTTAAAGAAATTGGGGTTATACCGTTACGAAGACATCTGACTGACATGTTCATTTGGTGAACATATTTTTCACCCAGAAACTACGAAGAAAACGTATTGGTCGCTTGCGGTCGCAGCAAAACAGAGCCACGGTACACACAGATAGAGTGACAATACCTGTTCTCCGAGTTCTGTTTCCCGACCGCCTCATTTCTCGGTTTGCTTATTGGCCACAGTCGCGGGAATAGTGCTAAGGAAACAAAAAGCATACACACCTCAAAACTTATAAAATTTGTAACATGTTACATGTATTTAACATATTCTATTCTATTCTATGTCTATTTTGTTTGGCCTAAGACGTCGGTCCACTGAGCCATTAAACGTAGTCTAATCTAGTGACGGTTGTCGATTGTCGGACTTTATATTGGCATCGGTATATTTTCTCTATTATGTTTGATATTATGATACGTATTTAGAGTAGGTGCGGCTGATTGTAATAGTTGTAGAGTTTTTATTAAATCTTAATATTGTTTTCTTTAAAAAATTCATTTATTATCTTAATTGTTTTAGTGTTTAGTTCGGTTAGAATTTGTTGGGTGTGAATTGGTGCTGTTATGTGATTTTCAATAAGTTTTTTATATAGGTCCTTATTTTGTTGTGGGCGATTTTTACAGTTAAAGAGCATATGTGTTATGTCTCCTTTTTTTCAGTCTCTCAAATTCATTTCATACAACCACATAAAAATGTCTTGTTACGTCGCGCCGCAGATGATAATGTATTCTTATAATAATTTATGGCAAGATATAATTTGCCCGCCCCTGATCACCGAATTGAATGTATACATGCCCTAAAGCGTTAAGCAACTGCAGACTGACTGAGCCAGATTCGTTCGTATACAAATTCTTTTTTTATTTTTACTATGTTGCTGTTAAATAATCTGGTATGCGTCACATATACAGACCTTGAAAAGCTGGACGGACACATTAGGGGGAACATCTTAGTCAACAACCCCCTTAATACCCATCAGTATGCCTACCAAACTGGCAAATCAACTGAGTTAGCACTTGTAGAGAAAATCACACACTCCCTGGATAACGGGGAAGTGGCGGCGGTGGCTGCATTTCTCGACATTGAAGGAGCATTTAATAATACATTACCAATCTCCCTCTACGAAGCCACTATCGCTAGAGGGGTGGAACCTACCATTTGAGGCTGGATCGGAAGTATGCTTCACAATCGGACTGTTATTACCTCGTTGCAGGGGGAGGTGGTCAGCTTCAGGACTGCAAGGGGATGCCCTCAGGGGAGGGTTTTATCCCCCATGTTGTGATCCCTCTTTGTGGACGATTTGCTGCCTATCCTGGGGCTGTGGGAGGCTGAGGTCCAGGCGTATGCTGCTGATCTTGTCATAATGGTTAGAGGCAAATCTGAGGAGGAACTTGCAAGTACTCTTCAAGAGGCACTAAATGTAGTGAATGATTGCTGTCGGAGGGAACAGATGTCTGTGAACCCTTGCAAAACTATCATTGTTTCATTTACCAGAAGTAGAAGGCTGGACAGATTAAAACCACCTATTTAACATATGTGTAACATGTCCCACGTGTCACCACCTATAACGAACTATAGAGGTACCGAATCAGTCCCACTAGTGACATCACAATCCTTGGTGCAGCGTACACAGTTCGTGGTCAGTTGCTCTACCGCATTACAACACAATGAGAATACGCCTGCCAACGTGACAACTCGACGATATGTCAAGATAAAAAGTCTTTATAAAACGATCTGAATGCGTGACACGTTTTCTTCTCTCTTATTGAATCAACCTGAGACATGCTATCCTATAGTTAATTTTTAATTGGGAAAGGCAACATGCCTAAATGGCCACCCAGCTAGTCAGTAATCCGCTGGTCTGTAACCGTTCGTCTGGACCCGCTATTGGACCGCTATTTTCTTTCGAAAAAAAATTTTTTCTCCGAAAATTACAAAGCTGTTTTAATGAAAATTAACAGATATGTTGCCTTGGGAGATGCCTTATTACGTACCAAAATTTAACTTTCTACGCTTATAGAAAATTGAGTTATTTACATTTTGAATTTTCTTTTGAAAAACATTTTTTTCTCCGAAAGTTACAAAGTTATTTTAAAGGAATTTGGTGGACATCTTGCCTTGGAAAAAACCTTACTACGTACCAAAATTAAACTTTCTAAGTTTATATAAAATTGAGTTATTCAAATTTGAAGCATTTAATAAAGGTTCAATACCATAACGCACTTGCTGCGTCCAGAACTTTTTATTTTGAACTGCCCCATAACTGTTTTGTATTTAAACCCACAGACCTTAATTTTGGTACATAATTCTTTATAATACAAACACGCGTACCAAATTTGGTTGCCCTTACTTTGTGATTTCCGAACATATAAATTTTTTCCCAAAGAAAACACAAAATTTTCCTGGAAAACCTGCGCCGATTTTCCTGCCTGACAAACTTATCCAAGCCACTTGCAAAAGGAAGGTACGCGCCAAATTTTATCAAAATCGGGCCATTATGTTTTAAGTTATCAGTGTGATATATATATATATATATATATATATATATATATATATATATATATATATATATATATGTGTGTGTGTGTGTATATACACGCTAGCGCATTGAAAACGAAACAGACCGATTTGCGTCCAGAGAAATTTTTTTTAAGAAACGCTGAAACACGCCAATTTTAATATTGAGGGGGGACATTTTCGACATAAAACTCAAGTTTGTCACTTCAACCCCTTAATGGTGGTGACAACAACCCTTATATTTTAAATAGGGAACATGGGTCGAGTGTTACATCATTTGAAAGCTCTTTCTTTTCTGAATTCAGCACACTAATTTTTTTGGAAGTTTTATCAACTCGTTTAAAAATTATTCACAGTTGGAGTTGCAAGAACGTATCTCATTTATTGTGATAAGAAATGCACTAATTAGTCAATTTTTCGTTAAAAAAAACTAAAAAACAAAACCAAACGTTCAAAAATGTTTATTCAGTTAAGTAAGTGTTCAAATTGTTGGCCACCATCTTCCATACAATAGTACAAATTTTGTTCAAAACGAGCTCTGACAATCTGGAGCATTTGTGGAGTTATTAGACGGCATTCTTCAACAATGCGTCGTCGTAATTCTTCCAGAGACTCCGGTTCTGTTGCGTAAATTCTACTCTTTAAATGGCCCCATAGAAAGAAGTCCAAAGGAGTTAAATTTGGTGATCTAGGGGGCCACTCAATAGCACCTTTACGCCCAATGCATTGTCGTGGAAACTCGCTGTTCAAAAACTCCCTAACAAGTTGTGAAAAATGCGGAGGAGCTCCATCTTGTTGAAACACTAATTGATTTTCTTGATAGCGATCATCATTTTCAACAATGTCAATTAGTAGAGGGTAAACGATATCTTGTAGTAACTCCAAATACGTTTCGCCACTCAAATTGCCATCAAGAAAAGTTGGTCCAATTAAACGGTCTCCTCAAATGCCAGTCCAGACATCCAATTTCTGTGGAGTTTGAGTGTGGACTTCGTGAAAATTTCTTGGATTATTATCTGGCCAATAACGACAATTATGACGATTGACTGTAGTTTAATAAAAACGTACACTCGTCTGAAAAACAGATATTGAACAGAAAGTTCCCGTTATCAGCTATTCCTGTAGTCATAACTTCTCAAAACTCCAGCCGCCGATCAAAATCATCTTCATTCAGTTGTTGTACAAGATGAATTTTATACGGGTGAAATTTATGATGCTTCAATATTCGCTGAATAGTTCTTCTTTTGATCTTTGAAACAGTGGCCAATTTTCTCATGCTCAAGTTGGGTCTGCAGCAATTTGTCCTAAAACTTCAATCTCAGTAGTCTCATTTCTAACCGGAAATTCACGTTCTGAATCTCGTTTTTTGTTGGCTACTGAACCACTTTGTCGAAACTTTGCAACTAACTCCAAAATGTATTTTCTGTTAACATGTCTGTTCGGATGTCGTTCATAAAAAAATTTGCGGTACGGTTGACACAGTCATCGTTTTTGAAAAAAAAAGAGTAATTATTTCAACTCTTTTTCTACAGAATACACCATTGTGAAATTAATTTTCGGTAGTACTATCAAGTATCAAACCGACCGATAAACTGAAATAATAAACCGCATTTCTCTCATTCGGATAAGAAATGTTCTGATAGTCAGTTTTTTGTTTACAAACCAACAAAACATTGACTATCGGCACATTTCTTATCGGAATGAGTGAAATGCATCTTCAACTGTGAATAATTTTTAAACGAGTTGATAAAACTTCCAAAAAAATTGCGTGCTGAATTCAGAAAAGAACGAGCTTTCAAATGATGTAACACTCGACCCATGTTCCCTATTTAAAATATAAGGGTTGTTATCACCACCCTTAAGGGGTTGATGTGACAAAGTTGAGTTTTAGTCAAAACATGTCCCCCTCAGTGTTAAAATTGACGTATTTTAACGTTTCTTAAAAAAAAATTCTCTGGGCGCAAATCGGTCTGTTTCGTTTTCAATGCGCCACCCTATATATATATATATATATATATATATATATATATATATATATATATATATATATATATATATATATAAACATATAAAAATTATATTATATTTTATTATATAAAAATTCAAACTGACCTCGGATATGTGTTCTATGGGGCCTAATTAGCGCTGATTTGAAGAAGTGTTTTCAATATCCAAAAGTCGGGATCTCTTTTGTAGTGAATTTTTTTTTTAATTCAGTAAAAGGGCAGCTTTTAGAGGCCAGACTAAGCTGTTTTTGTCGGATTTTCAACTCATATTTCCTTTTTATCATCCCTGCCCAGCACACCTATTCACTCCTGGTGTTTACAAGACATTTTTCTTGTCGTTACTGCATCCAGCGGGTGTTAGAAGCATGTCTCAGAAAAAAAAATTAAAAACTAATCTGTAAATTTACCGACATTTTTTAATGTATCAAAAATCGCGATCTCAAGAACGAATTTTTCCTACGAAAATTTGGTAAAAGTGAGGTGTCTGTTCGTATCTTGAAATTTTGAGATTCACCCCCGTATATTTTGTTATGGGACAACCCTGTGATTTACTAAAATGTTAGGAATCGAATACATTGTGAAAGCTCTTATTAACCTTGCGTTTATAACAAGGTCTTGTTCCTCGTGTTAGCATAACTATTTAATACACCGAGAGAGTGATATAAATAACTAGTTTTGATATAGAAAAGTAAACAGACTGGATAATTAATGTGTAAGGTTTTATTAGTTTATTGGCAGTGAACAAAGCAATAATCGGTTTGTTTTTTAACAATTCAACAACAGTTTAATATCTGCTTTCAAAGCCACACAGTGGTAAATATTATGTTTTGTGTCATAATAGGCATGATTTTTAATTTAATTAAATAATTTACGATAACAGTGTGACATAATCTGGAATCTGCTCTATACCAGGTAATGAGAATTGTTTTAATAAACGCAGGTTTATTTTTAGCACCATTATACATTTAGAATATGATTCAAAGGTGTTTTTCCTTTTGTATTGTAGTGATTAATGAAGTTTTGTAAAGTGTTTGTTTGGATATAACAGGTAAAAGTCTTAGAAGAGCTCTTTTAACTATCTTCAAATGAGTCCCTAAAAAGGTAAAATAATTTTATACAGTAGAATCCTGATTTAACCCGGCATCACCCAGGTGAAATTTTTTTGGTGAATTTGCAGATTAACTCCCGACACGTACAAGTCTTAAAAGAGCTCTTTTAACCATCTTCAAATGAGTCCCTAAAAAGGTAAAATAATGTTATACAGTAGAATCCTGATTTAACCCGGCATCACCCAGGTGAAAATTTTTTTGGTGAATTTGCAGATTAACTCCAGATACGTAAAAGTCTTAAAAGAGCTCTTTTAACTATCTTTAAATGAGTCCCTAAAAAGGTAAAATAATTTTATACAGTAGGATTCTGATTTAACCCGCCATCACCCAGGTGAAAAATTTTTGGTGAATTTGCAGATTAACTCCCGACACGTAAAAGTCTTAAAAGAGCTCTTCTAACTGTCTTTAAATGAGTCCCTAAAAAGGTAAAATAATTTTATACAGTAGAATCCTGATTAACCCGCCATCACCCAGGTGAAAATTTTTTGGTGAATTTGCAGATTAACTCCCGACACGTAAACGTCTTAAAAGAGCTCTTTTAACTATCTTCAAATGAGTCTCTAAAAAGGTAAAATAATTTTATACAGTAGAATCCTGATTTAACCCGGCATCACCCAGATGAAAATTTTTTGGTGAATTTGCAGATTAACTCCCGACACGTAAAAGTCTTAAAAGAGCTCTTTTAACTATCTTCAAATGAGTCCCTAAAAAGGTAAAATAATTTTATACAGTAGAATCCTGATTTAACCCGGCATCTCCCAGGTGAAAATTTTTTACGTCATCACCCAGGTGATGTCTGGTGGGCCCTAACTTTGAAATAATAATTTAAAAAAATCGGTGAATTTGCAGATTAACTCCAGACACGTAAAAGTCTTAAAACAGCTCTTTTAACTATCTTCAAATGAGTCCCTAAAAAGGTAAAATGATTTTATACAGTAGAATCCTGATTTACCCCAGGTGAAATTTTTTTACGTTATTACCCAGGTGATGTCTGGTGGGCCCTAAGTTTGAAATGATAAAAAAAGACTATGGACGCAGCAAGTGCGTTAAGGTAGTGAATTTTCATAAAACAGTTTTTAATAGCAAATATGTTTTTTTAAGAGAGCAGGCATCAAATTTAGTTACCAGTATAATCTATATAGTAAAAACAAATGTGCCATGTTTCATCAAAATAACTTTATTGTTTGAAAATGTACAAAAATTTCCGAAAGTAAACTTAAATTGTTCCAGAAAAAACTGGTTTCCTGGTCAACCTTATAGGTTAATAGCAACTTGATTCAAATTTGAAGCATTTAATGAAAATTCGCTACCATAACGCACTTGCTGCGTCCCGAATTGCTTTTCTTACAAAGATGTATTATATTTCGATGGAAAATGCAAAAATGCAATAACATAGGGCGTGTTCGATTAAAAAAAATATCTGGACGCAGCAAGTGCGTTATTGTAGCGAATTTTCTTTAAAATATTTTTAATAGCAAATGTCTTTCTTTGATGAAAGCAGGCATCAAACTTGGTTGCCTATATGGTAGAAACAATGTACCATATTTCATCGAAATAAATTTATTGTTTGAAAATATATAAACATTGTTCAAAAGTCTGGATGCAGCAAATGTGTTATGGAAGTGAATTTCCATAAAAATGTTTTTAATAGCAAATGCGAGCAGGCATCAATCTGATTACCGGTATAGCCTATGTAGTAGAAACAATGTACTATATATTATCAAAATTACGTATGGTTTGAAAATATACCAAAACTGCTTGAAAGCTGTCTATTTGAAGCCATATCCCCATTCAGGTTTCTGAAAACAGTTCGGGAGCTAAACTGCAAATTTACCGAAAATTCGTTACCAAAACGCAGCTTTTTTTCTTACAAACGCATCATATTTCGATAAAAAATGCAAAATGGATTAACGAATTTGTTCTACGAAAATTAGCTTTAAAAAAAATTATGCACCACTACTCACCCCTGGTCCCGTCACTTCCTTGGGGAGTGTGAACAAGAAATTTTTCTTGGGGTTTGTGGATCCAAGGGGGGCCTTGTCAGCTTTCTGAAAACAGTTTTTTGAAAAGCGTGCAAATGGTCCCGTAACTTCCTTGAGGGGTGTGAACAAGACATTTTTCTTGGGGTTTGTGGATTCGGGGGGGGGGGGGGGGGGGCAGGTTTCTGAAAACAGTTTTTTGAAATGCGTTCGGGAGCTAAACTGCAAACTTACCTAAAAATGCATTAACGAATTTGTTCTACGAAAATTAGCTAAAAAAATTGTGGATCCAGGGGGGGTCTAGGCAGGTTTCTGATAACAGTTTTTTGAAAAGCGTTCGGGAGCTAAACTGCAAATTTACCGAAAATTCGCTACCAAAACGCACTTACTGGGTTCAGATTTTTTTTCTTACAAACGCATCATATTTCGATAAAAAATGCAAAAATGCATTAACGAATTTGTTCTACGAAAATTAGCTTAAAAACAATTATAGACCGTTAAACCTTAAACTTCACTAAACCTACAAATAAATATCCAAAAAGGCTGACAGCCAAAGCATCAAAGAAAGGGTATATTTGAAATGGATATTTTGTACATATTTTAGTAAAATGAAGGGCAATGACGGTTGAATCTGAAACTTAAGGGTTTGCAGAACACTCTTCTTGCAACATTTTCTTTTCACAATCGGTATTTGTTTCACGTTCTTTGCCTAAACATTGCCAATTTTGACGTTTAAAATTGCGAGTTTGACGGTTTGGGAAAACTCCAAAATTTGTCTCTTTAACTGCCCATAACTTATTTGTCTTTAAAGCTAGAGACCTAAATTTTGGTACAGAGTTGACTGTTTACAATACAAACATGCGTATCAAATTTGGTTGCCCTTACTTTATTATTTTCGGAGATGTGAATTTTTTTAGAAGGAAAACACAAAATTTTCTGGGAAAACCTGGTCCGATTTTCCTGGCTAACGAACTTATCCAAGCCACTTGCAAAAGGAAGGTAGTTACCAAATTTGATCAAGATTGGTTCATTATTTTTTGAGTTATCTGTCGGATATATATATATATATATATATATATATATATATATATATATATATATATATATATATATATATATATATATATATATACATATATATATATATATATATATATATATATATATATATATATATATATATATATATACATACATATATATATATATATACATACATATATATATATATATATATATATATATATATATTATATATTAGCGAATTTTTTCAATTCGCTAAAAAAAGAAAATTTGAACGACTTATGTGTAATTGTGGAAATAGTTTTTAAGATGTAGCTCAAGTCACCCTATAATTAATGTATACAATTTTTTTTCGTAACTTGCATAATAACGGATATATTGAGCTTTAATGATTTTTTACGAAAATTCGACAAAAATGATATACCATTAAACGATAAACTCTATAGCTAACACTATTGCCAAAGCATCAGAGAAAGGGTCTATTTGAAATGAATTTTTTGGGAATATTTTAGTAAAATGAAGGACAATGACTATTGAAACCAAGAGTTCAGGATTTGTAAAACATTTTTCTTGAGACATTTTCTTTTCATAGCTCATATTACTTTCAGGTTCATTACCTAAATATAACCAATTTTGACGTTTAAATCGCGACTTTGACGTTTTGAGGAAAACAAAAAAAAATTAAATGCCTGTAACTTTTTTGTCCTTCAACCTACAGAGCTAAATTTTGGTAGGTAACTTACCTATAATAATATAAACCCGCGTATGAAATTTGGTTGCCCTTACTTTGTTAATTCCGGAGTTATAATTATTTTTTTTCGAAAGAAAACACAAAATTTTCCCGAAAAACCTCGTCCGATTTTCCTGACTAACGAACTTATCCAAGACATTTACAAAAGGAAGGCACATGCCAAATTTTATCAAAATCGGCCATTTATTTTTTGAGTTATCGGTGTGATACATATATATATATATATATATATATATATATATATATATATATATATATATATATATATATATATATATATATATATATATATATAAACATATAAAAATTCAAACTGACCCCGGATATGGGTTCTAAGGGTCCTAGTTCGCGCTCATTTGCAAAAAAATCAATTTTTTCTTAGCAGCCGCTTCTGCAATTGATGTGACATGTTGGTGCCAATTGAGATTTAGATCCACAGAAATGTCAACAAGTGAAAAAGACTTATATTACTTTGAATAACTTGGTTGTTCATTGTGATGGGTCTGGGGCTGGTGTATCTCTTATGAGAAAGAAAGCAAAACTGAGATTTGGTGGGGTTAAATTGTACAATATTTCTACTTCCCAGTCTAATATTTTTTGGAGATCCACGGAGACAGAACCCTCCACGAGTCTGCGATCCTCATCTAATTGGACTAATGAGACAGGCTTAGAATATTGTATATTTGAGTGGACGGTGCTGTCGTCCGCGTAACTGTGAACTGGGTTGTATGTGCTTGAGAGGAGGTCATTGATGTGGAGAAGAAACAAAGTAGGTGCTAAAGCTGAACCTTGAGGGACTCCGTCATTAATTAGATACAGTTTAGAGGAATGGCCATCCACGACAACAGAAATGCTCCGGTTGGAGAGGAAATTTGCTGTCCAGGTACAGAATTTTGGTGGTAGGTCATAGGCCGGAAGTTTATTAAGCAGCGTTGCGTGCCAGACCTGGTCGAATGCTTTGGATATGTCTAGAGCGACAATCTGGGATTCACCGTGTAGTCCCATAGACTTGTTCCGAGAATGGGTGACAAAGAAAAGGAGGTTGGCAGTGGATCTGCGCTGACGGAATCCATACTGCCTGTCGTGGATTAGACTGTGTTTTTAGTAATTCGGTGTTTATATACTTTTCCATCACTTTAGAGACGACTGGAAGGAGAGAAATAGTCCTGTAGTTGCTAGGAAGCGCTTTGGATCCTTTCTTGGGGACGGGTTGTACTCGAGCAGTTTTCCAATTACTAGGGAATATGCCTCTATTGTAAGATGTGTGAAACAGACGAGTCAGGACAGGAGCAAGTTCTGGTGCGCATTTTTTTTAAACAATTGTTGGGATCTCGTCAAGGCCAGAGGCTTTCCTGGTATTAAGAGAAGAGATCATCTTTCGTACCTTTTTAGTTTTGAAAATGATATCCGTCATTTTATGCGCGACATTGGAGACTGTTGGCGGTTGAACATTTGGAGGTGGGTTGAGAGTAGAATTGCCGGCAAACAACGAGGCAAAAAGTTCAACTCATATTTCCTTTTTACTACCTACCCTGCCCAGCACCCCTATTCACTCCTGGTCCCATAACTTTCTTGGGGGGTGTAAACAAGAAATTTTTCTTGTGGTTTGTGCATCCAGGAGGGGGTCCTAGTAATGTTTCTGAAAACAATTTTTTGAAAAGCGCTCGGGGGGAAATTTACCATTATTTTTTCTTTGTTGCAGAGTTGGCTCTATCAAAGCTAGACCCAGCTCTGCCAAAAATATACGACGCTTTTTTGAATAGTTGTTGGTGTTTGTCCTATAAATGACCCACTCCTTTATTTACCTTATGTTTATCCTTTATCAAAAAAGAATCGAAGAGAGACTCAAAAAAATGGCAGTAGCAGTGCAATCTATACTATTACAAAGTACGTGTTAATTAACACCTCAGTTTAGTATCTAAATCGTCCATGTTAACGCCAGTCGTTAACATGAAATTGATGTCAAGTTTTTGTGATAACTTGAAAATAATTTCATGTTTCCGCTGGAAGGTGAAATTAATTTCACCCAATTTTTTTTTACCCTTGACCCTTCGGCCCTTCCGTACTATGGTAATCAAATTTGGTACGTGGGTTCACGTTATAAATGGTAAACTATATGTCAAAAGTTAGATCTCTATCTCACAACAAAAAAGTAATAAGCATTTTATTTATTTTTTAATGTTTGGTGTTTCTATGAAAATTCACTACCATAACGCACTTGCTGCGCCCCTTTTGTTCGCCTACGATCGAGCTTTAATTTCTAGTTTTATTTGTTGTTCGTAGTTCGCATTATTTTCGTTCTTTCTCTTTTAGTGAATTTTCTTTAAAAACATTCACTAATGAAGAGATCCGGTCTTTTGAATTTTGAACAAATTTGTTCAAATGAGCGCTAATTAGGCCCCCTAGAACACATATCCGAGGTCAGTTTCAATTTTTATATGTATATATATATATATATATATATATATATATATATATATATATATATATATATATATATATATATATATATATATATATATTTGTGTGTGTGTGTGTGTGTGTGTGTCACACCGATAACTCAAACAGTAATGGGCCGATTTTGATTAAATTTGGTGACTACCTTCCTTTTGCAAGTGACTTGGATAAGTTCGTTAGCCAGGAAAATCGGTCAAGGTTTTCCCGGAAAATTTTGTGTTTTCTTTCGAAAAAAAATTATATCTCCGGAAATAACAAAGTAAGGGCAACCAAATTTGGTACGCGAGTTTATATCATTATAGGTAAATTATCTACCAAAATTTAGCTCTGTAGGTTAAAGGACAAAAAAGTTACAGGCATTTAAAGAAAAATAAATTAGGATTTTCCTCAAAACGTAATAGTCGCGATTTAAAACACCAAAATTTGTAATATTTAGGCAATGAACCTGAAACGAATATAAGCTATGGAAAGAAAATGCCTCAAGAAGACTGTTTTACAAAGCCTGAAGTCTCAGCTTCAACCGTCATTGTCCTTCATTTTACTAAAATATTTCCAGAAAATTCATTTCAAATAGACCCTTTCTCTGATGCTTTGGCAGTAGTCTTAGCTATAGAGTTTATCGTTTAATGGTATATAAAGCTCACTATATCCGTTATTATACAAGATACGAAAAAAATGTATACATTAATTATGGGGTGTATTGAGCTACATCTTAAAAAAATATGTCTACAATCACGGGCTGACCCATAAATCGTAGGTGATATATATATATATATATATATATATATATATATATATATATATATATATATATATATATATATATATATATATATATATATATATATATATATATATTCCGAACTCGCCTTATTCTATTTCCATCGAAATAGAATGCATGTTTGTAAGTAAAGAAATTCGGGACGCAGCAAGTCCGTTATGGTAGCGAATTTTCATTAAATGCTTCAAATTTGAATAGTTCGATTTGCTATTAACCTATAAGGTTGACCAAGAAACCAGCTTTTTCGGGAACACTTTAAGTTTACTTTCGGAAATTGTTGCACATTTTCAAACAATAAAGTTATTTTGATTAAACATGGCACATTATTTCTACTGTATAGGTTATACTGGTAACAAAATTTGATGCCTACTTTCTTGAAAAAAAAACCACATATTTCCTATTAAAAACATTTTAATGTCAATTCACTACCATAACGCACTTGCTTCATCCAGACTTTTAAAGTTCTACATTGCGGCGTTTAGTAAGTATTTCTATTCCAGTATTCAATTTTTTGGCTTTTTTAGCTGCTTTAAATTTATTATAATAGTTTCTATTACACTTAGTTGGGTAATTACCTATATTGATACAAGAAATCGCATTGGCGCTTTTCTGCGCGCGCAGGTTCCCTTCGCCCTAGTCCTAGTCGCATTTTGCACATGCATCTGTATCTGTATTCTGTATTTCTATTTCTGCATCTTGCATCTGTAATCTGTACTCGGTAACGTAACATTCAAGTTTAACTATAGTTTGCGCACTTTCAAAAAAAAATTGAAAATTCAAAACTTCTTAGTTCCCTAACCGCGAAATTGTGGCGAGATTGCGTAGTGAATGTTCTAAAAATCATTGGATCGAATATTATTTGTGTTTGCATTTATGCCATGGGCCATAGTGCATGCTAACTGTTGACACAAAAGATTTCTCCATTTTGTAAGTACCTAACTGTAAGCTTCTATTCTATTTGATCTCGTATTTTTATTATATATTTTTCTTGTAAATATAACTATTTGAATCTTGAGTTTGATTTTCTGAATTACACGGTGCTACTGATGATAAGGATTAAATTTCATCATTGCTAATGTGTTATATTGTCTTGTCCTTCGAAAAACAAAACAGTAAGGAAGCCTTATTAATTTAATTAATTTTCAAATAATAAAATTTGTTTTGAGAAATGAAAGTCTGATTCTCAGCTCTGCAGGGTGCCGCGGTTGCTTTGTGCTTTGTTTTCTAATTTTTTCGCTTTTCATGCGGTTTTTATTTCACGTTCTGTTTTCCGTTCATAGTCCCTTATTTTAGTTCTTTGTCTTTAAAGTTTTACGCTGCTGTGTTTATGTAGGTAGGTATTTAATGTTTAAATTTAAATATTTAATAGTTTTTATTTTTTATGGTAATTATGATACCAGAATGCGCACTTTTCTGGCGCACGCTTCTCGTTCCTTAGCAACGTCGCGTCGTTTGAATTGTACGCAGCGGTGCCACTTCCTACTCATAAAATGTTACTCAATAATCATGGGTTCATACACTGGCGATTCGTAATATTATTTAAAATGAACCAATAGGAATTAGTTTCGCAATTCGCGAGTGTATGAACCCAGCTTTAGATGCATGTAATAAATATTCTTCTGCATTTATCAAAAGTCGTCAAATAGAAGGTTTTTCGGCAAATGCCCACTTTATGCCCTTCAAACGGCAAAGTCCTGGTGCACTAGAATTTCGTCGGTGGAGTTCACGCGCTGTTGCCACATCCTTCTCGTAGTAGAAATAAATTAAAAGATCGAGGAATTCCTAAAAATAAATATGCACGCAGTAAGTGCGTTATGGTAGCGTATGATATAATTAATCAGGTAAAACGGAGAGTTTTTAAAATTTACCTATTCGCTACCATAACGCACATGCTGTGTCCCGACTTTTTAAGTTTGTATTAAATTTTATGACTCATTAAAAAACATATTTATAATTAAAAACATTTCTATTGAAATTCGCTACCATAGCGCACTTGCTGCGTCCCGACTTTTTAAGTTTGTACTAAATTTTATGTCTCATGAAAAAAAACATATTTATCATTAAAAACATTTCTATGAAAATTCGCTACCATAGCGCACTTATTGCGTCCCGACTTTTTAAGTTTGTACTAAATTTTATGTCTCATGAAAAAAAAACATATTTATCATTAAAAACATTATAATGAAAATTCGCTACCATAGCGCACTTTCTGCGTCCCGACTTTTTAAGTTTGTACTAAATTTTATGTCTCATGAAAAAAACATTTATCATTAAAAACATGTCTATGAAAATTCGCTACCATAGCGCACTTGCTGCGTCCCGACTTTTTAAGTTTGTACTAAATTTTATGACTCATTAAAAAAATATTATTAAAAACATTTCTATGAAAATTCGTTACCATTACCAGGGTACCCAGCGACCTGGAAAACCGGGAAAACCTGGAAAAAATCAGGGAATGTGAAGTACCCCCTAAAATGTCAGAGAAATGTCAGGGAAATTTGTGATTTTACTCAAATGTCATGGAAATCATTCAGTAGACCTGGAAATTATATATTTGTAAAATGTCGTCACTAGCTGATGCTTTTTTATTCTTATTTCATATATATTATATGAATTTTCTCACGTAAATAGTTTTCTCATACCTAGGGAAATATATCTGATAATAATGCGCCTTACCTTTGGTACCAATATCAATTAACTCCGCCAATGAACGCAGCGTATGCCACATAAATAGCGTCTTCTATCTCAAACATGTCTCATATGTACATCTCACTTGGACTGTTCTTCCTTGAACGCATAAAATGCAAAATGCGTTTTATGTATTGGCCGGGTACAGCTCTGCTGTGAATGTGTTTATTCTATTTTAACCTTTATGATCATGTTGAAAGTGCAAAATATTTGGCATTTGTATATGGCGCGTGTAAACAGTATCTTTGTTTCATTTTTTCACCGAATTTTCATAAATAAAACTTTGCTTTTAGAGAGGTAACGACCTTCGAATTTTCAACAAAAAAAAAACAATTATTAGGCGCGAATCTGAGCTTTTGGAACCCATTTCCCAGGCTTATTCAAATTTATATATACGAACAACGTGGTTTGCAAAGTTTCTACACCACCTAGAGACTTCTGGTTTGTTCCATCACGCTCGAAAATTATTGCGTCGGCCAGTCATGAAAGTCAAGTTTTTCCATGAAAAAATTTCAAATTTTCTTTTCGAAAATGCTATATGTTATAAATTTGACGGAGTTAAGCATACTTATGTGTTTGATTATGTAAGTTTTTTGTTCGTAATTTTTATTTACTTTGTTCATAAAAAAAAGTATTCAGGTATGTGTGCTTTTTATTTCGAGTATTATGAAAAATGTACTCGAGGGGCCTGGAAATGTCAGGAAATTTAATTTTTGATTTCGGCTGGGTACCCTGATTACGCACTTGCTGCGTCACTATATATATATATATATATATATATATATATATATATATATATATATATATATATATATGTTTCCTTATAAAGTCGATAAAGAGAAGGAAGTGGCAACAGCGCGTAAAGTCCAACGACGAAATGCCAGTGCGCGAGGACTTTGCTGTTTGGAGGCCATAAAGTGCATATTTACCGGTTTTTCTATTTTTAGTACCAAAATGATCTTGTAGGTAGTGATGGGAAAAACGGTTATTTTCTGTTAACAGTTGAAGCCGTTAACGTTATTTAATAATAACCGTTGAAAATAACGGCTTCAGTTATTTTAAACTGGATAGTCGATCGATAGTATCCTACATTCCCAAAGCTGTGAGCGAGAGCGAGCACACTAGTATAAATGCATTGTATTTTTACCCCGTTATTTCACGTAGTGTATAAATCTCAAATTTTGTCAATATGAAACTGAAACAAAGGGTTAAGAAATTATAATAAGCGTGTCGTAAATCTTTTGCCACTCTGAAGTGAAACTTTTAGAAATCAGAAAGGAATCTTATTTAGTATTTACTTAGATGTTTTAGGAATTATAAACTAGTCATCTCTAACAAATTTATTTTATGAGGGGTCTTTACGTAAATGTCAATGCCACAGCAAGAATCAATAAATATCATTATTTATCACGTCTTGGGACGTTAGACGTTAGAACTTTTATTGCTACACAGGGAGTGATTCTAAGAACTCCATAACATAACGCATCTCATAAAATTTCGGTAAAGAAATTTGCTTTTATTCTGTACATATGGTTTGTTATTACATTATGCTTTTATTCTTTCTTAGAAAGATCTCTATCTCTAGTTACATTTTCGGTTCACTGGTCATCTTTATCAGTCCACTTTTAAAAACTGTGCAAACAACAGCCAACAGTATAAAAAATTGAGTTTGAGTTTAAAAAAAAATTGGAAGATATATAGTATTAATTGTTTATTTACTTATTTTAATATTCGTTGTTTTAAAATTAGTTTCAAAAATTTCAAAGGGCTGTAACTTGGAGGAGAAGTGGTTTCAAGAAAAACTTAATAAAAAGACACCCCTTATTTTTCTCCAAAGAATCACCCTGTAAAATTTTTCGCATCAATTTGGAAACACCCTGTATATATATATATATATATATATATATATATATATATATATATATATATATATATATATATATATATATATTCATTTAATTTTTTATATTTAAATGTATATAGATATTAAAAAATGTTGTATCATTATATTTTTTTATCAATTTGATAACTATTATCAGACAAACGAAAATGACGTGTTAACTGTTTTCTTAGGAAATGTATACAAATTTAAATAAATAAGTACTTTAATTTCACGTGAAATAACCCTATTTTGCGTTGTCTATAGTGAAAGTAATAACACGTTTTTACAGAAATTCATCTTTTCACCCAACATTTTTTATTATTAAATATTTGGCTTTACATACTAGTGGGAAACTCAACTGTTTCAAAAATAACAGCTTCTCAGTTTAACAGAATAACTCTGTGTAGTAGTGTCCGTATGCCGTAGTGTCCGTATGCCGTATCCCCATCAACAACCGGTTAAAATTAAAATTAAACCGTTTTATTGTACCGAAGATCGTACGTCCCTAAAGCTGTGAGCGAGAGCGAGCATTCCCAATCTCAAGGCTATTCATCCCGTTAAATGGTTAAATAACAGTTGCCGATGAAAACCGATGTTTATTCATCGAACCTAGTTGCAGTAGAACTGAAACAGACACGACTCCGAATTCTAGTTTAGTGTAAAAAGCGTTACTTTTTAAGCCGTTATTTTTTTAAAATTCATAACTGGTGGTTACCGTTACGGCTCGGTAACCGTTTAAAAATAGCTGACAGTTAAATAACGACCCATCACTACTTGTAGGTGGATTTCCCATGATTGGATATGTATGTGGCTGAAATTAAGTTTCTGTTTCTATGTTAATGGATGAGAGACTGATGCCCAGTTTCACAGAGCCCGATTAAATATTTAACCGACGATTAGTTAATCAAGGATTAAGACGGCTAATCAGAGGATTTGATTCTGGTTTTTGCCATGACAACCAAATATTTTGAAGCTGTGATTGGTTGTATTAAGCCTTGATTAACTAACCGGCCGTTAAATGTTTAATCAAGCTTTGTAAAACTGGGCATGAGACTGATAGTTTTTTGAAACTATTGTCACTTCTTACGGCGTATCCAGGCGTGATAATGATTCTCATGCGTATATATGATGTAAGTTAGGCGCAAAACCGGTTGATGCCTTTTTCAAAGTTTCACTACTGGAGTTAGAGGAAAAACCGTTGGTCTACACTCACTATAATGTTCAGTGACTAAATACATCATCCAATGACTAAATTTTTGATAAATTTGCAGATTAGCTTACGCAGGTTTTTTTAAAATTTTATTTCAACAACACACCACGAGGGCTTACAGCCTAAATACTATCGTACTGTGGGTGTCGACAAGGAGGAAATAGGCAACTTATTAATTCTTGACTTGAAGGTTCGGAGGAAAAGGAAAAACATGTGCCGGCAAGGAATTCCACAACTTGGCAGTCCCCGGGACAAAAGAGCGGGCATAACAAGATGTTCTATGTCTGGTGACCTGGACAGTAAAAGGGTGCATTCGCTCTGTTGCCCTAGTAGATCTGTTGGGGGCAGCAGGTGGAGGAACTATGGAAAAAAGCTCCTCTGAGTAGTGCCCGTGCAGATATCTATAAAAGAGAGAGAGAGAGAGAGGGAGAGAGAGAGAGGTCACCAACGGCACGTCGGTGGGCAAGGGATGGCAGCCTTTGGGTGAGGGTAGGCTCACCGATGAGACGTATAGCTCTCTTCGGAATGGAGTCCAGGATAGCGAGTGTAAAAGCGGCAGCGGCACCCCAGATGTGGGAGCAGTATTCGAGGTTTGGCCTTATTTGTGAAGTATATAAGGTATAGAGATTAGCTGGTGAAAAGTGTTTGCGAGCCCAGAAGAGGAAACCTAATTTCTTGGCAGCCGCTTCTGCAATTGATGTGACATGTTGGTGCCAATTGGGATTTCAATCCACAGAAATGCCAACAAGTGAAAAGGACTCATTACAAAAGCAAGACTGAGATTTGGTGGAGTTGAATTGTACAAGATTTCTACTTCCCCAGTCTAATATTTTTTGGAGATCCACAGATACAGAACCCTCCATGAGTCTGCGATCCTCATCTAATTGAGCTAAAGAGACAGGCTTAGAATATTGTATATTTGAGTGGAGGGTGCTGTCATCCGCGTATTTGAGTGGAGGGTGCTGTCATCCGCGTAACTGTGAACTGGGTTGGATGTGCTAGAGAGGAGGTCATTGATGTGGAGAAGAAACAAAGCAGGCGCTAAAGCTGAACCTTGTGGAACTCCTGCATTAATTGGATACCGTTTAGAGGAATGGCCATCCACGACAACAGAAATGCTCCGGTTGGGGAGGAAATTTGCTGTCCAGGTAGAGTTTTGGTGGTAGGCCATACGCCGGAAGTTTATTAATCAGCGCTGCATGCCAGACCCGGTCGAATGCTTTGGATATGTCTAGAGCGACAATCTGGGATTCACCGTGTAGTTCCATAGACTTGTTCCAAGAATGGGTGACAAAGGAAAGGAGGTTGGCAGTTGTTCTGCGATGATGGAATCCATACTGCCTGTCTGGATTAGACTGTTTTTCAAGAAATTTTAGTAATTCGGTGTTTATATACTTTTCCATCACTCTAGAGACGACTGAAAGGAGATAAATAGGTCTGTAGTTGATAGGAAGCGCTTTGTATCCTTTCTTGGGGATGGGTTGTACTGGAGCAGTTTTCCAGTTACTAGGGAATATGCCTTTATTGTAAGATGTCTAAACGGACGAGTCAGGACAGGAGCAAGTTCTATTGCGCATTTTTTGAGAACAATTGCTGGGTTCTCGTCAAGGCCAGAGGCTTTCCTGGTATTAAGGAAGAGAGCATATTTCGTACCTTTTTAGTTTTGAAAATGATATCCGTCATTTTATGCGCGACGTGTGCGACACTAGGAGAGGAGTATGTAACATAACAAGCCCACGAATAGAGAAATTGTGAAAACGAAATCATTTTTAACTTGTCGCATCATGCCACCAACAAATTTTAAATGTAAATAACTCAGCAAAGACAAGGAAAACTGACCGTGGGATAAACTGCAAATTCACCCAAAGTAAAAGCGTAGCTAAGCTACTAAAGTATATGGGAAGGGAATGAGGTAGTGAACTTTTAATTTGTTTCATAATTCATAACACTCTATACTCAAATTTAGTGGAAAGTAGACGTAAAGAGGAGGAAGTGGCAGTTTTCCAGTTACCAGGGAGAATATGCCTCTGTTATAAGATGTCTGAAACAGACGAGTCACGACAGGAGCAAGTTCTGGTGCGCATTTTTTGAGAACAATTGCTGGGATCTCGTCAAGGCCAGATGCTTTCCTGGTATTAACAGAAGAGAGCATCTTTCGTACCTTCTTAGTTTTGAAAATGATATCCGTCATTTTATGCGCGACATTGGGGACTGTTGGTGGTTGAACATTTGGAGGTGGGTTGAGAGTAGAATTGCCGGCAAACAACGAGGCAAAAAGTTCAGCCTTGTCCAGTGCAGTAGAAACAATTTCATCCCCTGAGACAAGAGGTGGGAACGTGCTCTTGCAGAAATTATTCCCAATAGATTTAGCAAGAGTCCAGAAGGGTTTGCTGCCGCTGGAGCTTAAGAGGACTTTGTTTTTGATGTGGTTATTAAACGAGTTTTTTGCCTCAGAAAGAATGCGGACATAGCGGTTTCTTGCGTCGTTAAATGCTTGACGGTTTTCTTGCCAGCTTGGATAATTTCGGTGACGTTTTGTGAGATATTAGAGGGGTCAGGATGAGAGAAGCAGACAGACGCCCATGGAAATGAAGAAAAGTAATCTCGCATTTCATCCCAGTTCGCGGAGTTGTAGTGCCAAACGATACGTGGGTGTGATGACTGTGTGACCTCGGGTTGCATTGCGCAAGAAGCTGTAACCATACCGTGGTATAAGCGACCAAGGGGGGCGGTGACTGATATCTTATAGTAGTCAGGATTTGTAGTAAGAAGGAGATCCAATGGATTTGAGCTGTGTGTTGGGATGCGAGGAAAGTAAGTAGGTTGCTGAACCATATTGGCTAAAGAATTGCTGACTGCAAAGACCTCCGCTGCTCTTCCTTGTGAATCGGTTTTTGAAGATCCTAGCCATTCCTTATTATGTACATTGAAGTCACCAAGAATAGTGACCTCGGAGGAAGGATATTCAGAAATCAGATGGTCGGTTTTTTCAGAAAGGTAGTCAAAGAGCTGGACAAAGTTGTTGTCAGAAGGTGACCGGTAAACGTAACAGATGAATTTAGTTGCAGCCCTGAAAGAGATTTTTATCCATAGTATGTATTTCCTTCCAGCTTCTAAATTGGGAAGTTTGGTGCAGGGTAGATTGCTACGGACGTACGCGCACACGCCTCCATGCAATCTAAAGCTGATACCCCGGGAAATTAAGGTGATTAGTGGCTGTTTTGGCACTGATTTGGATTTCGGTGAGGAAGAGGAGTTGGGGCCTTTTAGCCTGGAGGAAATGGTGGACGGAGTTCAGGTTAGAATTTAGGCCACATATATTCGAGAAGGATATGTTTAAATATTTATGCTGGCGCCCCCTGTACAACCCTCTCCCGGAGAACCGAATGGAGGGGTATTTTACCTGTGGAATCTTTTGTACAAGGAGGAGCCATTATCATTTTTGTTTGTAAGGGAAACCGACTCATACACCAAAACCGGAAACGTCCGTTGGGACTTCACCGGCCCCTTGATGTAAGGGGTGGTACCTCCTCGGGGTATCTCCGCATTCAGAAAAATGTGATCCATCGAATTGTGATGAAAAAATGTAGGGTTGCTTTTTTTTAATGGTTAAAATGGTGGGAGTTTAATTTTTTTTAACTATGATTATAAGATAACGTTCGACAAATTAAACTTCACGAGTATCAGAGTTTTCCACAAAAAATATTTTTGCTGAAAATGAATTTTATTCCACTGTGTGTATGTATATATATATATATATATATATATATATATATATATATATATATATATATATATATATATATATATATATATATAATTTTCGTGAAAAAATTGTATAGATAATTTATATAAAATTCGAATTCGCTACCATAGTACACTTTCTATTTTGTTACCTCCTAGATTTGATTGTTGTTGGAGTTGGACTTACGCCTGCCTTATGTTAAGTAAATAAATACATTTTAGACGTTGGGGTTTGTTATCATATGTTTGACTATATTAAATTCTGATTTATAAATATTTTTTGCAAAAAATGAAAAGTACCTAGCCCAGAGCTGCTTATTATGTATTTAAAAAAAGAGGCAACTTAGCTATTATATACAAAAAATGTTTGCCGGTATGACAAACCACTAATTTTGTTTTTCTTTTCAATTACAGGTAGCTGGTAAGCTAGAGATCCGTGTTGTGTCAAAAGACACAAGCAAACAAACCTTGCAAAGGCCACAGTCATTACCGGAACGACCCTGTGAGCTGTTGACCTCCGATCATCAAAAACAAACCTCCGAACCCATACCCAGGGTCAAGCTAGAACGAACCAAAAGCATCCTGAAGCAGAGCAGCAAAGAACGTAACGAAAACCAAGAACTTCACAGTCCGAAACGCGAAAACATCACCTTCGCACCAGAACATAACCTAGAAAAACACTTGCAAGAAAAGGAATTGAGGAAAAGACTTAGTTTAGAGAAAGAACCCAGTATAGTGAGTCCTGAGCATAAACCAGTTAGAGCTGGCAGTCCGAAGCCTTTAATAGTCGAACCGGTTGATGTAGAAGTGGAAGAAAATAATATAGAATGCGGTGTTAAAGAAACACAACCTCAAAATCACGTTCCTGTCCTTGAAAGTAAACGAGAGACGCCCGAAAGGAAGCTGAAAAGTGAAACGGAATCGAGTAGCACCACAGATACTAGTAGGCGGAATTCTAGGGAGTCCAGTCTAAAGAACGAACTAAGAGCATCCCCAAAGAAAGTCTGTCTATCGATAAGCAAGTCGAATTCCAATGTTAATTTTGAAAACGTAGGTAACTTAAGTAGAAGTAACTCGCAGAAAGCGATCTCGAAGCAGTTGGAGAAGTTGAAGAATAACGTGGCGGATAGCAGATCGGAAAGCAGTTGTTCTAGCTTGCAGGAGAAGATTGAGCAGAATTTGAAGAACGTCAGGAACGCCCTGGAAGAAAAGAGAGCAGCGATAGAAAGGACAAAGCAGAAGATGGAAGAGAGAATCGATTTTAAGAATAAGATTCATTGTTCGCCTTCAGTTGATCTGACGTCGCATCCTGCCGTACAATTTGTGCCGGCACCCAGCGTTCTGGAACAGAGGTAAGCTAAAAGTTGTTTATTTAGTATTTTTTTAAAATAAGAGCCACACCTTGGACTAATAATAATAATAATAATAATAATAATAATACTTTATTGGTTCAAATCGCCCCAGTAGGGCACAGAACACGTCAGCTACATACATGCAGACATATGCACGTTTAAATATATATAGAACATACTCACAACAGTTTTTAAAATCTTACATCTAGTCGTATAATAATGTACAATGCAAAAACAACCACACAATACAAAAAAAAAAAAAAAACAACTCAAACAAACTACACCAAATATCATCCAAAAAGTATATACAGAGTCATCAAACCAAAATACTCAAAACAATATCACAGAGATCTACCAGTCCAGTTTCACCACTGACAATTAAGTCTGTGTCGGCCAACGCTGAACTGCTAAAAATTCTTTTTTGGAGTAAAATGCATTCCCAGCCAGCATCCGCCTCAGGACACCGCCAAATTTCTTCTCAGGTAATTCCTTCATCGTGTCCGGAAGTTTATTATAGATCTCTATCAATTGATAGCGAACATTTTTTTGTACTAAAGTGAGTCTGGTATTGACATTAGCTAGGTGAGATCTGTTTCTTGTGTCATGGCAATGATTGCCCTGTAGGTGTACAAATTCACTATAATTTTTCTTTACGTATATGGCACACTCATATATGTACAATGATGGCAGGGTAAGCATGTTGTTTTGCCTAAACACATCTTTACATGACTCTGTTTTTTTCATGTTAAACATAGTTCTTATACATTTTTTTTGTAAACGAAACACTCTCTCTGTATCCATGGAATTTCCCCAGAATATGATTCCATATCGCACCCTGGAGTACACATATGCATAGTAGGCTGCAACACAAGTGTCCCTATCCACCGTTTGGGTAAGTACCCTTAGAGCATATATATAACAACTTATCTTATTACAGACCTGATCTATATGACTCTTCCAGTTCATTCTCTCGTCTAATATTAGACCCAAGAATTTTGTGGTGGCGTCGGAGGTGAGTTTACCTGTTGTCACGTTTACCAACAGCTTTTCATTGCAAGAGCATCCAAAGTTGACAACCTTGGTTTTTCCAAAATTTAGTTTCATGTTGTGCTGACAGAACCACCCATCCAACTCAACCAAAACATCACCCACTCTATTCTGCACCGATTCAGCAGACGACCCCCTGGCAATCACAGAGGTGTCATCAGCATAGAGGGTGACTTTTTCCCGTGTTATACAGGGAAGCTCATTTGTATAGACCACAAAAAGCAGCGGGCCGAGGATGCTACCCTGCGGTACCCCTGCTATCGCCAACCCATAATCTGAATACAAAGTCCCACCCTTTCCATCGGCTGCCTTAACACATTGTCTTCTGTTTGTCAAGTATGATCTCATGAGATTCAGTGGAGCACCCCGCACACCATAACATTCCAACTTTGTGATTAGGATATCCACATCCACACAATCGAAGGCACTCGACAAATCAACAAAAACCCCCGCCACTTTATCCCCTGAATTTACACCGTCAAGTAAGTTCAGTTAAATTGAATAATATCCGAACGCTCATACACACAGCAAATAATACAGGATTATTCTCTGTGATGTGGGGATTAAACTTAAAGTGATAAGGGGAAAAAAGGTTGATGATAGGCTAAGCAAGGCTTTTTAACCAGGGCGACTTAGTTATATTTAAGAAATTTTCATTCAACATTCGGCTAATGGGACTTAATTTATTAGTAAATATGTGCAATGCTTTACCTAAATCCGTTATCAAGGCATCGAGCGCCGTTCTGATCGCTTCTTCTCAACAAAAAACTGTTCATATAAAAAATTGTTCCGTAGGATATATGGTTATGTTGGTATAATATAAACAAACAGTAGATATTAGGAAGTAGGTATGTCCATCTGTATTTAAAAATGACAACATATTGAATGATCAAAGACCATGCTTTAAATATTGAGAACAATGATGGTGAATCACAACACGCAACTAAATTCATCTGTTGCATTTACCGGTCACCTTCTGACAACAACTTTGTCTAGCTCTTCGACTACCTTTCTGAAAAAACCGACCATCTGGTTTCTGAATATCCTTCCTCTGATGTCACTATTCTTGGTGACTTCAATGTCCATAATAAGGAATGGCTAGGATCTTCAAAAACAGATCCACAAGGAAGAGCAGCGGAGGCATTTGCAGTCAGCAATTCTTTAGCCAATATGGTTCAGCAACCCACTTACTTTCCTCGCATCCCAACACACAGCTCAAATCCCTTGAATCTCTTTCTTACTATAAATCCTGACTGCTATAAGATATCAGTCACCGCCCTCCTTGGTCGCTCCGACCACGGCATGGTCATTTGTTCCTGCGCAATGCAACCCGAGGTCACACAGTCATCACACGCACGTATCGTTTGGCACTACAACTCCCCGAACTGGGACGAAATGCGGGATTTTTTTTTTTTTTTGTTCCCTCAGGGCTCGTCCGCGGCCTTGCCGCCCCGATAGCACCGCAACCCTTGGTTGATTGTGCATACCCCTAGTCTTACTCCACCCATTCCAAAATCACTGTGCCTTGAACTAGTCTGCACAGCGATTGGTAGGGTGAAGTTTTATATTGCTCTGTCTCCGGTCTAGAGTGACCGTAGATCAGTTGTCTTTTCCGGTCCAGAGCTATACACTCGCACAAGATGTGCTGGGCTGATTCCTCCCCCTCGCCGCAGAGTCTGCATGCGAGGTCCCCTTCGAACCACCCCATTTTATGCAGGTGTTTTTTGACGGCCATGTGTCCCGTCAAGAGACCTGTTGTGTTTCTGAGCTGTCCTCTGCTAAGGTTTAGCAGCTCCACAGCTCTCTTTGAAGTGGGTCGTTCAATTATTGACTTCCCATGTCTGAGCCCTGGACAGTCCGCCCAGTACACCTTGTGTTGGTTTCTGACCCAGGACTTAATGGCTCCCCTGGCAGTGCTCTTTGACACGCCCAGAGCCGGTTCTGGTCCCATAAATGGTTCTGCTGACCCCCTCTTTGCGAGACTGTCAGCTTCTTCATTGCCTTTGACCCCCGAGTGACCCGGCACCCAGATGAGGGTCACCTCATTCTGCCCAGCCAGGTCGCTCGTCTCGTCTCGGCACTCACTCACCAGCCAGGAATTTACCCGTGGGCTACTTAGTGCCTTAAGGGCTGCCTGGCTGTCTGTGGCTATGAGGATCCGCTTGTTGGTGTAGCCCCTCCTCTTGTTCTCCCGCACACAGTGCAGGATGGCGTACATCTCGGCCTGAAACACCGTTGCATGGGCTCCGAGGGAAATACTGTGACTTACCCTCGGTCCTTCCGAGTAAACACCTGCCCCCGTCCCACGCTCCCCGCCAGATCCGTCCGTGAACCAGACGAGCGCGTCCCGTGGTATGCCCGGTGTCTCCTTCCGCCATGCCCCGCGATCAGGGATTTCCACTGTGAAGTTGTTTTCCCTGCACATTCGCGGGCTCGCGAAGTCTGACCTCATTTCAAGCATGGGTTCCTTCACGATCTCCTGAATTTTGCAGTGGCCCCTGAAGCCTGGGTTGATCTTCAGTCTACCATTGCAGGCTAGTCTGTATAGTCCTAGCCTGGCCTCTCCCATAATAACGAAGTGTAGGGGGGGTAGATCCAGCAACACCTCCATGGCGGCTGTTGGGGTTGAAGACATGGCCCCTGTGATGCCTAGGCAAGCCATCCTTTGGATCTTGCCTAGTTTTTGTTTGGCACTGGATTGTGTCACCTTAGGCCACCAGACCAGTGCCGCATATGTTAACGATGGTCTGACCACCCTTGTGTACAGCCAGTGGGCCATACTAGGTCTTAGTCCCCACGTTTTTCCATATAGCCGCCTAGTGACGGCTAAGGTCATGACTGCCTTACGCAGTATTTTTCCAATGTGACCATTCCAGGTTAGCTTAGAGTCCAATACGACCCCAAGATATTTTACCTCCCTGGCCATTGGAACGCTCCTACCGTATAGAGTGAGAGTTCTGTGGCTTTCACACTTCCTCCTCCTCGTAAACGGCACGACGGTTGCTTTCTCGGGGCTCACCCCGAGCCCTTGATCAACCGTCCACCCTTCCACCACTTTCAGTGCAGTCTGCATACGCTCCCACACTGCCTGTGTGACCTTTCCTCGGACTATGATGACAATGTCGTCCGCATAGCCCTGTACCTCATACCCCCCTCCCGAGAGCCTCCCCAGCAGGCCGTCCACGACTAGACACCAGAGCAAGGGAGACAGAACGCTCCCCTGCGGACACCCCGCCGCGACCCCCGCCAGCAGAGTCCCTCCCGCGAGTGAGGTGAACACCGCCCTGTCCCTGAGCATGGAACCGATCCACCTGCAGCAGGTCTCCTCTATTCCACGCTCCCGGGCAGCTGCCAGAACCGATCCGAACGAGGTGTTGCTAAAGGCCCCCTCTATGTCTAGGAAGGCCCCCAGCGCCACCTCCTTGTTCTCCAGCGTATTCTCCAGTTTCAGCACCAGTTGGTGCAGTGCTGTTTCTGTTGAGAATCCTGCTCTGTATGCATATTGTCCGCAGTGTAGAGGATATGCTTCCAGTACACCGCCCCTAATGTGCCGGTCGAGCAGTTTTTCCACTGTTTTCAGCAAGAAGGACATGAGACTTATTGGCCTCAGGGACTTTGCCTGGTCTGTTGGACGCCCAGGTTTAGGAATAAATACAACCCTGGCCAGTCTCCATGCCCTCGGAATGTACCCCAGAGCCAGGCTGGCCCTCATAATGAGGGTAAGCACCGGCGCCAGTATATCTATCCCCTGTTGGAGCATGATGGGCATTATTCCATCAAATCCCGGCGATTTGTATGGCTTAAAGCTGTTAATGGCCCATCTGATTTTGCTCCAGGTAACCACCTCTTTAGCGACTGTCCAGTCTACTCTAGATGCCCGCCTATAAGGCGCCTCTATTTCTGAGTGTTCCCAGTCCGGAGGTGATTGGTTTATTATGTTACAGCCGGGGAAGTGCGTCTGGAGTAAAATTTCCATAGTTTCCTCCCCCGAGCTTGTAAAGCCTCCCGTGGGTGTTCTAAGGGAGCCTATGTTAGTCTGAGGGCCCTTAGACAGGATCTTGTGTAGTCGAGCACTCTCGGACGTGTTTTCCACTTCTTCGCAGTGCCTCCTCCACGACTCCTTCTTGGCGTCCCTCAGTCTTTTGTTATAGGTCGATAGGGCCTGTCTATATTCATCCCATGCTCCCGACCTTTTGGCCGCGTTAAACAGCTTACGAACCTGCGTCCTCCTTTGCCTGAGGTCCTCGTTCCACCATGGGACGTTCCTGGTGGACACCCTCATTTTCAGGGGGCAGTTGGCGTTATAGGCCGAGGTAACTGCGTCTCGCAATTGGACTGCTGCAATCTCGAGGTCTATTGAATCCCTTATGGCCCTCTCAACCCCCCGCAGTTCCACAGCTAGGTCTGCCCTGTAGGCTTCCCAGTCCGCCTTGCGGGGGTCCCGGTACCATACCGTTTCTCTTTCGACTTTGGCGATTTCAAACCGGATGTATCTGTGGTCTGAGCTACTCACTTCCCCAGACACAGCCCAGCTTTTAACAAAGTCACCCAGAAACTGGGTGGAAACTGTTAGGTCTAAAACTTCCTCACGCCGTGTTGTGACGAATGTCGGTTTATTACCTCTATTCAATATGTCTAAATTAAATTTCATAAAGAATTGTAAAAGTGCCTCACCCCTAGAGTTTGTGTCCGAGCTACCCCACAACTCATGGTGCGCATTCGCATCCATGCCGATATCCCACCCACCATCAGCTGCTCCAATTCGTTGGGTGGAGGAGGGTCCGTGCTGTCCCCTGGCAGATAGGCTGACGCGACAGTAATGTCCCTCAGCCCATCCGCTCCTCCACATCGGATTTTGATCGTTGCCAGGTCCCTGGAACAGAAATTCATTAGAGGGAGAAACTCTATCCCTTCCCTGACAAAAATGCAGGCCCTCGGATTCTCGCTGGACCTGCTGTAGATGAGCTTTCCATTAGCTCCGCCGAGTCCCTTGATCTCTCCTTTGTAGGAGTACGGTTCCTGGATGAGGGCCACATCCGTGTTCCTCAGAGCCATTAGTAGTCCGGCCGTGGCTGCCCTACTGTGTTGGAGGTTGACCTGAAGGAACCTAAGTCCCATTAACCCTTAATTGCTTCCCCAGTGGGCGGAAGCTAACCCTTCCCATGCCCCAGAATGCCTTGAAGGAGGTTCCTTCAAGGGCTCTGTAAGATGTCGGGTCGATCGAGAAGGCGAGCGTCTGTCCTTTCTCCTCTGCCTTCCTGCTTAGAACCGACCAGTGTTGCGTCCCCAGTTCAGGGTTCTGGATCTTAAGTCTGCTGATCACCGTCTCCTGCGGGACGGTGTCAGGGATCCGTACGAGGACCTTGCGTCTCTTTGGGAGTTCCTTGGGCTCGACGGCTGTCAAGTCCGCCCCCTCCCAAATCTGACCGAGGCCCCCGATCGTTTTCCGCAGCCAGTCCCGCGACTGCGGGCCGGCACAGGTTATCCAGAGGATGCCCCCCGTCAGGCGCGTCCGGTGGAACTGAGGCGGGCTCTCCCCTTCCTGAAGAGAGTCCACTGCAGCTACCACCGCAGCCTGGATCAGGTCCGCCTTCCCCTGGTCTAGCGTGACCTCAGGATGGCGTCTGTCAATCACCGCCATCCCGAGGCCCTCCGCAGCCTCCCTGTAAGAGCCAGTCTGCGCCGGTGTTCCGGCCTTAGTTCCTTTGGGAGGTCTGTCTGTAGTAGGCGTGCTAGAGCCAGAGCGCGGCGTCTTCCGACTCGCACTCTCCTCTTGCGCCTTTACAGGCACCCTGGCCCTTTTGGAACGTCTGTCTGTAGTGGGCGTGCTAGAGTTCGAGCGCGTCCTCTTCTGACCCGCACTCCCCTCTTGCGCCTTTACAGGTTTCTCGACCGTCCAGGTCCCGGCCGCCATTTTTTGCGCCCTCCGGAGCTTCTTTCTTTGCGCCCCGGAAAGACGCTTGGACTGCCGGGGCAGTCCCTCTACTCTAACAGTAGAGTCCTCACTGGTGGAGGGGCCCCCGGAGTCCGCGGAGCTCGCCGCCCTCCGGTGGGACCCAGCCTCCAGCTTGGGTGTCGGGGACAGGTCTCTGGCCGAAGCTACCCCCTGATCCCCCGTATCTACGCCGGTCGTGGGACCTCCAGAGTCCGCTGCCGCACCCTGGCTCGTCTCCGTTTCCGGGATAGACTCAAGGCTCAAGTCTGTAGCCGGAGCCACTCCTCGAGCCTCATTGGTTTTGGTTTTATATGTATTTATAATCTTCATGTTGTTCCCACGAGAATGGGGGAAATACTGTCCACACCATCAGAACCCCCTGTGTGGTGCAAGGCGGGTTACTCTGGAGGGTTGCCTGGTACTCCAGAGGTTCCGTTCACGACACCATCGCCCTGGTGCCATCCATCCATAGGCACGGGTCACGTGACACCGTAGATTGGGGGAGTTTAGTTCGACCTCCTTGTCTAGATCCGTCATGTTTAGTTATTAGCAGGGTCACCTCGTGCAGGATGCGGATTTTTACCGCGCATGACGGTCTTGGGGAAAGCTTCATCGGGAGTTTATGTTGTTATTTCCACTTCCTCAGCTTGCCCCCTGGAGTCCTTTGGCCCGCGACTCCTTAACCCCAAATGCGGGATTACTTTTACTCATTTGCATGGGTGTCTGTCTGCTTATCTCATCCTGACCCCTCTGATATCTCACAAACCTTCACCGAAATTATCCAAGCTGGTATGGAATTATTTATTCCACGTACACAGAAAACCTCTGCAGCCACTCAAAAGCCCTGGTTCTCTAAATCCTGTGACAAGGCCAGACTTGAAAAGGTCAAAGCTCACAAAATGCTTCTACACAATCCCAGTCAAGTATTTAACGACGCAAGAAACCGATATGTCCGCATTCTTTCCAAGGCAAAAAACTCGTTTAGTAACCACATCAAAAACAAAGTCTTCTCAAGTTCCAACGGCAGGAAACCCTTCTGGACTCTTGCTAAATCTATTAGGAATAATTTCTGCAAAAGCACGTTCCCACCTCTAGTTTTAGGGGATGAAATTGTTTCTACCGCCCTGGGCAACGCTGTACTTTTTGGCTCGTTGTTCGTCAATTCTACTCTGGACCCACCTCCAAATGTTCAACCACCAACAGTCCCCAATGTCGTGCATAAAATGACGGATATCATTTTCAAAACTAAAAAGGTCCGAAAGATGCTCTCTTCTCTTAATACCAGGAAAGCACCTGGCCTTGACGAGATACCAGCAATTGTTCTCAAAAAATGCGCACCAGAACCTGCTCCTGTCCGGACTCGTCTGTTTCAGACATCTTACAATAGAGGCATGTGCCCCAGTAACTGGAAAACTGCTCGAGTACAACTCGTCTCCAAGAAAGGATCCAAAGCGCTTCCTAGCAACTACAGGCCTATTTCTCTCCTTTCAGTCGTCTCTAAAGTGATGGTAAAGTATATAAACACCGAATTACTAAAATTTCTTGAAAAATACAGTCTAATATACGACAGGCAGTATGGATTCCGTCAGCGCAGATCAACTACCAACCTCCTTTCCTTTGACACACATTCTTGGAATAAGTCTATGAAACTACATGGTGAATCCCAGATTGTCGCTTTAGACATATCCAAAGCATTCGACCAGGTCTGGCATGCAGCGCTGCTTTTCCGGCCTATTGCCTACCACCAAAACTCTGTACAGCAAATTTCCTCTCCAACCAGAGCATTTCTGTTGTCGTGGGTGGTCATTCCTCTAAACTGTATCCAATTAATGCAGGAGTCCCTCAAGGTTCAGCAATTCTAAGCCTGTCTCTTTAGCCCAATTAGATGAGGATCGCAGACTCATGGAGGGTTCTGTCTCTGTGAATCTCCAAAAAATATTAGACTGGGAAGTAGAAATCTTGTACAAATCAACTCCACCAAATCTTAGTCTTGCTTTCTATCTCATAAGAGATACACCAGTCCTAGACGCATCACAATGAACAACCAAGTTATTCAAAGTAATGAGTCCTTTTAACTTTTTGGCATTTCTGTGGATCGAAATCTCAATTGGCACCAACATGTACACTCGCTATCCTGGACTCCATTCAGAAGAGAGTTATATGTCTAATCGGTGGCCCTACCCTCACCCCAAAGGCTCCCATCCCTTGCCCACAGACATGCCGTTGGTGACCTCTCTCTCTTTTATAGATATCTGCACGGGCACTGCTCAAAGGAGCTTTCTTCCATAATTCAAAAAGAGTTTTGAATTACACTCATATAACTGCACTACTTTCCCCATTTAACCGTCTCTCTAACAGCGGTAGTTTACAAGATCCCTGTACTAAGCATCAAAAAGAAACTCACCCTGTATGTGAATGGTTAAATAAACCTATGACACTCGACCTTGTTGCCAGATCTTCACTCAAGCTCCATTTTAATGTCTGTGTAATTTGTTTCTTGTTGCAGCAGAGAAAAGAAAACTCTCGCAAATGGCCTGAGTCCGGGTATAGAGGAACAGTCTGAATACTTTGATGCTACAGAAAATCCAGCCAACAAAGACAAACGTCACGAGCAAGACGACGAAGATAGTGGTGTGGATAATGCAAGTCAGATACTAAGAGAATCTTCCGTGAGTTCTTTTAATAATATTAATTTTTATTTTGCTTCATATTATAGATTATTTAGGATCACACACATCACTAACTACATAAAGCAGACATACCAATTACTTTACAATTATTTCACGTTCACTACGATTTTCAACAGTCATACCAAGTTATTTTTGTCTCTTTATATTGGTGACGTGGTAATATTTTCTGCAAGTCAGGGGCTTTGTGAAGATTGATGTATTTTTAGCTGTAATCTTTTTAGGCCAAAACAATAGGATTATTTTGTTGTTGTTGTAGTAATAATAATAATGATGATGATGATGATGATAATAATGATAATAATAATAATGATAATGATAATAATGATAATAATATCTTATACAAGGTGTTCAGTAAAGAATGGGTTAAACTTCAGTTTTAATTACCTTGAATAATAATAATAATAATAATAACAATAATGATAATAATAATAATAATAATAATAATAATGATAGTAATATCTTATACAAGGTGTTCAGTAAAGAATGGGTTAAACTTTTAGTTACCTTGAATAATAATAATGATAATAATGATAAAAATGATTAAAATGATTAAAAATAATAATAATGATAATAATGTAAATAATAATGATAATAATAATAATAATAATGAAAGTAAAGAATGGATTAAACTTCAGTTTTAGTTACCTTGAATAAAAACAAGGTGCTTTAAATAAACTTACCTTAGTACAATTTTGCTTCCTGAAGAAGTTCTAGACCCGAGTAGAAAAACATTTTATTTCATTTTTTTTCACAGTAATTCATTTATTTATTGGGTAATTGACTTCACATTTTTATCAAAGTGGTTTCTTTTGGCAATAAACAGGAATATCTGATTATTTTTTGTATTTAATTAATGTACAGGGCATTCTGAGCTCCAGCACCACTACAGTAGAATCCGGATTTAACGAGGAGTCAAGGGACCAGTAATAATATCTCGTAAAAACCAGATTTCGTTATATCAGAACTAAGAAGTAACTATAAAAAATGTAGGTATGTGCATATCTATATGTAAGTATACAAACCGGACTACTCCCCTATAGCCCTTTCCAACAATATTGAAAGTCCACTGTAACTGTGTGTCCCCTGTGGGTCTGGGGACTAACTAAAAGAATAGGCCCAAGGTAACTCCTGCCTGTCGTAAAAGGCGACTAATCGGGGGCAGGTGGTAGTGAACTTTTCCTTTACGTAATAGTAAAGGATTTTTTCACGCATGAGGAGGTACCACTCCTTACATCAAGGGGCCGGTGAAGTCACAACGGACGTTTCCGGTTGTGGTGTATGAGTCAGTTTCCCTTACAAACAAAAATGATAATGGCGCCTCCTTGTACAAAAGATTCCTTAGATAAAATACCCCTCCGTTCAGATCTCCGGGAGAGTGGTGTACAGGGGGCACCGGCATCAAGATTTAACATATCTTTCTCGAATATATGTGGCCTAAATTCTAACCTGAACTCCGTCCGCCATTTCCTCCAGGCTAATAGGCCCCAACTCCTCTTCCTCACTGAAACCCAAATCAGTGCCAAAACAGCCACTAATCACATTAATTTCCCGGGGTAAGAGCTCCTTACTTCCTTTAAATTGCATGGAGGTGTGGGCCCATACGTCTGTAGCAATCTACCCTGCACCAGACTCCCTAATTTAGAAGCTGGCAGAAACGACATACTTTGGTTGGAACTCTCTCTCAGGGCTGCAACTAAATTCATCTGTTGCATTTACCGGTCACCTTCTGACGACAACTTTGTCCAGCTCTTCGACTACCTTTCTGAAAAAACCGACCATCTGATTTCTGAATATCCTTCCTCCGAGGTCACTATTCTTGGTGACTTCAATGTCCATAATAAGGGATGGCTAGGATCTTCAAAAACCGATCTACAAGGGAGAGCAGCGGAGGCCTTTGCAGTCAGCAATTCTTTAGCTACAATGGTTCAGCAACCTACTTACTTTCCTCGCATCTCAACACACAGCTCAAATCCCTTGGATCTCCTTCTTACTACAAAACCTGAATGCTATAAGATATCAGTCACCGCCCCCCTTGGTCGCTCAGGCCACGGCATGGTCACTGCTTCCTGCGCAATGCAACCCGAGGTCACACAGTCATCACACCCACGTATCATTTAACACTACAACGCCGCGAACTGCGAAGAAGTGCGGGATTACTTTTCCTCATTTCCATGGGCGTCTGTCTGCTTCTCTCATCCTGACCCCTCTGATATCTCACAAAACGTCACCGAAATTATCCAAGCTGGTATGGAATTATTTATTCCACATACACAGAAAACCTCTTCAACCACTCAAAATCCCCGGTTCTCTAAATCCTGTGACAAGACCAGACATGAAAAGGTCAAAGCTCACAAAACGCTCCTACACAATCCCAGTCAAGAAAAATCTCGGGACGCAGCAAGTGCGTTATGGTAGTGAATTTTCATAAAATTGTTTTTAATTGCAAATATGTGTGTTTCCTTTTTAAGAAAGCAGGCATCATTTTGGTTACCAGTATAACCTATATAGTAAAAACAATGTGCCATGTTTCATAAAAATAACTTTATTGTGTGAAAATGTACAAAAATTTCCAAAAGTAAACTTAAAGTGTTCCCGGAAAAACTCGTTTCTTGGTCAACCTTATAGGTTAATAGCAAATTGAGCTATTCAAATTTGAAGCATTTAATGAAAATTCGCTACCATAACGCACTTGCTGCGTCCCGAATTTCTTTTCTTACAAACATGCATCGCTGAAAAATTCAAAAATGCAATAACATAAGGCGTGTTTGATTAAAAAAAAAAAGAAAATTTGTATCACCAACGACTTATGGGCCATCCTGTGATTGTAGAAATATTTTTTTAAGATGTAGCTCAAGACACCCTATAATTAATATATACAAATTTTCTTCATATCTTGTATAATAACGGATATATTGAGCTTTATTGATTTTTTACGAAAATTCGACAAAAATTATATACCATTAAACGATAAACTCTAAAGCTAAGGCTACTGCCCAGCATCAGAGAAAGGGTCTATTTGAAATGAATTTTCTGGAAACATTTTAGTAAAATGAAGGACAATGACGGTTGAAACTAAGACTTCAGAGTTTGTAAAACATCCTTCTTGAGACATTTGATTTCCATATCCCGTATTAGATTCAAGTTCTTTGCCTAAATGTTGCCGATTTTGACGTTTTAAATCGCAACTTTGACGTTTTGAGGAAAACCCCAATTTATTTTTCTTTAAATGCCTATAACTTTTTTGTCTTTTGACCTACATAGCTAAATTTTGGTAGGTGGCTTACCTATAAGGATATTAACTAACGTACCAAATTTGGTTGCCTTTTTTTTTTTTTTTTTTTGTTCCCTCAGGGCTCGTCCGCGGCCTTGCCGCCCCGATAGCACCGCAACCCTTGGTTGATTGTGCATACCCCTAGTCTTACTCCACCCATTCCAAAATCACTGTGCCTTGAACTAGTCTGCACAGCGATTGGTAGGGTGAAGTTTTATATTGCTCTGTCTCCGGTCTAGAGTGACCGTAGATCAGTTGTCTTTTCCGGTCCAGAGCTATACACTCGCACAAGATGTGCTGGGCTGATTCCTCCCCCTCGCCGCAGAGTCTGCATGCGAGGTACCCATTTTATGTAGGTGTTTCTTGACGGCCATGTGTCCCGTCAAGAGACCTGTTGTGTTTCTGAGCTGTCCTCTGCTAAGGTTTAGCAGCTCCACAGCTCTCTTTGAACTGGGTCCGTCAATTATTGACTTCCCATGTCTGAGCCCTGGACAGTCCGCCCAGTACACCTTGTGTTGGTTTCTGACCCAGGACTTAATGGCTCCCCTGGCAGTGCTCTTTGACACGCCCAGAGCCGGTTCTGGTCCCATAAATGGTTCTGCTGACCCCCTCTTTGCGAGACTGTCAGCTTCTTCATTGCCTTTGACCCCCGAGTGACCCGGCACCCAGATGAGGGTCACCTCATTCTGCCCAGCCAGGTCGCTCGTCTCGTCTCGGCACTCACTCACCAGCCAGGAATTTACCCGTGGGCTACTTAGTGCCTTAAGGGCTGCCTGGCTGTCTGTGGCTATGAGGATCCGCTTGTTGGTGTAGCCCCTCCTCTTGTTCTCCCGCACACAGTGCAGGATGGCGTACATCTCGGCCTGAAACACCGTTGCATGGGCTCCGAGGGAAATACTGTGACTTACCCTCGGTCCTTCCGAGTAAACACCTGCCCCCGTCCCACGCTCCCCGCCAGATCCGTCCGTGAACCAGACGAGCGCGTCCCGTGGTATGCCCGGTGTCTCCTCCCGCCATGCCCCGCGATCAGGGATTTCCACTGTGAAGTTGTTTTCCCTGCACATTCGCGGGCTCGCGAAGTCTGACCTCATTTCAAGCATGGGTTCCTTCACGATCTCCTGAATTTTGCTGTGGCCCCTGAAGCCTGGGTTGATCTTCAGTCTACCATTGCAGGCTAGTCTGTATAGTCCTAGCCTGGCCTCTCCCATAATAACGAAGTGTAGGGGGGGTAGATCCAGCAACACCTCCATGGCGGCTGTTGGGGTTGAAGACATGGCCCCTGTGATGCCTAGGCAAGCCATCCTTTGGATCTTGCCTAGTTTTTGTTTGGCACTGGATTGTGTCACCTTAGGCCACCAGACCAGTGCCGCATATGTTAACGATGGTCTGACCACCCTTGTGTACAGCCAGTGGGCCATACTAGGTCTTAGTCCCCACGTTTTTCCATATAGCCGCCTAGTGACGGCTAAGGTCATGACTGCCTTACGCAGTATTTTTCCAATGTGACCATTCCAGGTTAGCTTAGAGTCCAATACGACCCCAAGATATTTTACCTCCCTGGCCATTGGAACGCTCCTACCGTATAGAGTGAGAGTTCTGTGGCTTTCACACTTCCTCCTCCTCGTAAACGGCACGACGGTTGCTTTCTCGGGGCTCACCCCGAGCCCTTGATCAACCGTCCACCCTTCCACCACTTTCAGTGCAGTCTGCATACGCTCCCACACTGCCTGTGTGACCTTTCCTCGGACTATGATGACAATGTCGTCTGCATAGCCCTGTACCTCATACCCCCCTCCCGAGAGCCTCCCCAGCAGGCCGTCCACGACTAGACACCAGAGCAAGGGAGACAGAACGCTCCCCTGCGGACACCCCGCCGCGACCCCCGCCAGCAGAGTCCCTCCCGCGAGTGAGGTGAACACCGCCCTGTCCCTGAGCATGGAACCGATCCACCTGCAGCAGGTCTCCTCTATTCCACGCTCCCGGGCAGCTGCCAGAACCGATCCGAACGAGGTGTTGCTAAAGGCCCCCTCTATGTCTAGGAAGGCCCCCAGCGCCACCTCCTTGTTCTCCAGCGTATTCTCCAGTTTCAGCACCAGTTGGTGCAGTGCTGTTTCTGTTGAGAATCCTGCTCTGTATGCATATTGTCCGCAGTGTAGAGGATATGCTTCCAGTACACCGCCCCTAATGTGCCGGTCGAGCAGTTTTTCCACTGTTTTCAGCAAGAAGGACATGAGACTTATTGGCCTCAGGGACTTTGCCTGGTCTGTTGGACGCCCAGGTTTAGGAATAAATACAACCCTGGCCAGTCTCCATGCCCTCGGAATGTACCCCAGAGCCAGGCTGGCCCTCATAATGAGGGTAAGCACCGGCGCCAGTATATCTATCCCCTGTTGGAGCATGATGGGCATTATTCCATCAAATCCCGGCGATTTGTATGGCTTAAAGCTGTTAATGGCCCATCTGATTTTGCTCCAGGTAACCACCTCTTTAGCGACTGTCCAGTCTACTCTAGATGCCCGCCTATAAGGCGCCTCTATTTCTGAGTGTTCCCAGTCCGGAGGTGATTGGTTTATTATGTTACAGCCGGGGAAGTGCGTCTGGAGTAAAATTTCCATAGTTTCCTCCCCCGAGCTTGTAAAGCCTCCCGTGGGTGTTCTAAGGGAGCCTATGTTAGTCTGAGGGCCCTTAGACAGGATCTTGTGTAGTCGAGCACTCTCGGACGTGTTTTCCACTTCTTCGCAGTGCCTCCTCCACGACTCCTTCTTGGCGTCCCTCAGTCTTTTGTTATAGGTCGATAGGGCCTGTCTATATTCATCCCATGCTCCCGACCTTTTGGCCGCGTTAAACAGCTTACGAACCTGCGTCCTCCTTTGCCTGAGGTCCTCGTTCCACCATGGGACGTTCCTGGTGGACACCCTCATTTTCAGGGGGCAGTTGGCGTTATAGGCCGAGGTAATTGCGTCTCGCAATTGGACTGCTGCAATCTCGAGGTCTATTGAATCCCTTATGGCCCTCTCAACCCCCCGCAGTTCCACAGCTAGGTCTGCCCTGTAGGCTTCCCAGTTCGCCTTGCGGGGGTCCCGGTACCATACCGTTTCTCTTTCGACTTTGGCGATTTCAAACCGGATGTATCTGTGGTCTGAGCTACTCACTTCCCCAGACACAGCCCAGCTTTTAACAAAGTCACCCAGAAACTGGGTGGAAACTGTTAGGTCTAAAACTTCCTCACGCCGTGTTGTGACGAATGTCGGTTTATTACCTCTATTCAATATGTCTAAATTAAATTTCATAAAGAATTGTAAAAGTGCCTCACCCCTAGAGTTTGTGTCCGAGCTACCCCACAACTCATGGTGCGCATTCGCATCCATGCCGATGATGGTCTGCCATCCACCTGCTCTGCTACCCACCATCAGCTGCGCCAATTCGTTGGGTGGAGGAGGGTCCGTGCTGTCCCCTGGCAGATAGGCTGACGCGACAGTAATGTCCCTCAGCCCATCCGCTCCTCCACATCGGATTTTGATCGTTGCCAGGTCCCTGGAACAGAAATTCATTAGAGGGAGAAACTCTATCCCTTCCCTGACAAAAATGCAGGCCCTCGGATTCTCGCTGGACCTGCTGTAGATGAGCTTTCCATTAGCTCCGCCGAGTCCCTTGATCTCTCCTTTGTAGGAGTACGGTTCCTGGATGAGGGCCACATCCGTGTTCCTCAGAGCCATTAGTAGTCCGGCCGTGGCTGCCCTACTGTGTTGGAGGTTGACCTGAAGGAACCTAAGTCCCATTAACCCTTAATTGCTTCCCCAGTGGGCGGAAGCTAACCCTTCCCATGCCCCAGAATGCCTTGAAGGAGGTTCCTTCAAGGGCTCTGTAAGATGTCGGGTCGATCGAGAAGGCGAGCGTCTGTCCTTTCTCCTCTGCCTTCCTGCTTAGAACCGACCAGTGTTGCGTCCCCAGTTCAGGGTTCTGGATCTTAAGTCTGCTGATCACCGTCTCCTGCGGGACGGTGTCAGGGATCCGTACGAGGACCTTGCGTCTCTTTGGGAGTTCCTTGGGCTCGACGGCTGTCAAGTCCGCCCCCTCCCAAATCTGACCGAGGCCCCCGATCGTTTTCCGCAGCCAGTCCCGCGACTGCGGGCCGGCACAGGTTATCCAGAGGATGCCCCCCGTCAGGCGCGTCCGGTGGAACTGAGGCGGGCTCTCCCCTTCCTGAAGAGAGTCCACTGCAGCTACCACCGCAGCCTGGATCAGGTCCGCCTTCCCCTGGTCTAGCGTGACCTCAGGATGGCGTCTGTCAATCACCGCCATCCCGAGGCCCTCCGCAGCCTCCCTGTAAGAGCCAGTCTGCGCCGGTGTTCCGGCCTTAGTTCCTTTGGGAGGTCTGTCTGTAGTAGGCGTGCTAGAGCCAGAGCGCGGCGTCTTCCGACTCGCACTCTCCTCTTGCGCCTTTACAGGCACCCTGGCCCTTTTGGAACGTCTGTCTGTAGTGGGCGTGCTAGAGTTCGAGCGCGTCCTCTTCTGACCCGCACTCCCCTCTTGCGCCTTTACAGGTTTCTCGACCGTCCAGGTCCCGGCCGCCATTTTTTGCGCCCTCCGGAGCTTCTTTCTTTGCGCCCCGGAAAGACGCTTGGACTGCCGGGGCAGTCCCTCTACTCTAACAGTAGAGTCCTCACTGGTGGAGGGGCCCCCGGAGTCCGCGGAGCTCGCCGCCCTCCGGTGGGACCCAGCCTCCAGCTTGGGTGTCGGGGACAGGTCTCTGGCCGAAGCTACCCCCTGATCCCCCGTATCTACGCCGGTCGTGGGACCTCCAGAGTCCGCTGCCGCACCCTGGCTCGTCTCCGTTTCCGGGATAGACTCAAGGCTCAAGTCTGTAGCCGGAGCCACTCCTCGAGCCTCATTGGTTTTGGTTTTATATGTATTTATAATCTTCATGTTGTTCCCACGAGAATGGGGGAAATACTGTCCACACCATCAGAACCCCCTGTGTGGTGCAAGGCGGGTTACTCTGGAGGGTTGCCTGGTACTCCAGAGGTTCCGTTCACGACACCATCGCCCTGGTGCCATCCATCCATAGGCACGGGTCACGTGACACCGTAGATTGGGGGAGTTTAGTTCGACCTCCTTGTCTAGATCCGTCATGTTTAGTTATTAGCAGGGTCACCTCGTGCAGGATGCGGATTTTTACCGCGCATGACGGTCTTGGGGAAAGCTTCATCGGGAGTTTATGTTGTTATTTCCACTTCCTCAGCTTGCCCCCTGGAGTCCTTTGGCCCGCGACTCCTTAACCCCTTGGTTGCCCTTACTTTGTTAATTCCGGAGATATAAATTTTTTTCGAAAGAAAATTCAAAATTTTCCGGGAAAACCTGGGCAGATTTTCCTGGCTAACGAACTTATCCAAGCCATTTGCAAAAGGAATTTTTCCACCAAATTTAGTCAAAATCGGCCTATTATTTTTTGTTATCGGTGTGATACATACATATATATATATATATATATATATATATATATATATATATATATATATATATATATATATATATATATATATATATATAAATATATATATATAAATATATATATATATATATAAACATATAAAAATTGAAACGGACCTCGGATATGTGTTCTAGGGGGCCTAGTTCGCGGTCATTTGAAGAAATTTTTTCAAAATTCAAAAGTCGGGATCTCCTCATTAGTGAATTTTTTTTAAGAAAATTCACTAAAACCATCAAGCATTTAATGACGCAAGAAACCGCTATGTCCGCATTCTTTCTGAGGCAAAAAACTCGTTTAATAACCTCATCAAAAACAAAGTCATCTCAAGTTCCAAAGGCAGCAAACCCTTCTGGACCACTGCTAAATCTATTGGGAATATTTTCTGCAGGAGCACGTTCCCACCCCTTGTTTCAGGGGAAGAAATTGTTTCTGCAGCCCTGGGCAAGGCTGAACTTTTTGCCTTATTGTTCGCCGGCAATTCTACTCTCAACTAACCTCCAAATGTTGAACCACCAACAATCCACCTGTTGCGCCTAAAATGACGGATATCATTTTCAAAACTAAAAAGGTACGAAATATGCTTCTTCTCTTAATACCAGGAAAGCCTCTGGCCTTGACGAGATCCCAACAATTGTTCTCAAAAAATGCGTACCAAAACTTGCTCCTGTCCTTACCCATCTGTTTCAGACATCTTACAATAGAGGCATATTCCCTAGTAGCTGGAAAACTCCTCGAGTACAACCTGTCCCCAAAAAAGGATCCAAACCACTTCCTAGCAACTACAGGCCTATTTCTCTCCTTTCAATCGTCTCTAAAGTGATGGAAAATCATATAAACACAGAAGTACTCAAATTTCTTGAAAAACACAGTCTAATCCACGACAGGCAGTATGGATTCCGTCAGCGCAGATCAACTGCCGACCTCCTTTCCTTTGACACCCATTCTTGGAACAAGTCTATGGAACTACACGGTGAATCCCAGATTGTCGCTCTAGACATATCCAAAGCATTCGACCAAGTCTGGCACGCAGCGCTGCTTAATAAACTTTCGACCTATGACCTACCACCAAAACTCTGTACCTGGACAGCAAATTTCCTCTCCAACCGGAGCATTTCTGTTGTCGTGGATGGCCATTTATCTAAACTGTATCCAATTAATGCAGGAGTCCCTCAAGGTTCAGCTTTAGCCCCTACTTTGTTTCTTCTCTACATCAATGACCTCGTCTCTAGCACATCCAACCCAATTCACAGTTACGCGGACGACAGCACCCTCCACTCAAATATACAATATTCTAAGACTGTCTCTTTAGCCCAATTAGATGAGGATCGCAGACGCATGGAGGGGTCTGTTTCCGTGGATCTCCAAAAAATATTGGACTGGGGAAAAGGAAATCTTGTACAAATCTCAGTCTTGCTTTCTATCTCATAAGAGATACACCAGCCCTAAACCCATCAAAATGAACAACCAAGTTATTCAAAGAGTCCTTTTCACCTGTTGGCATTTCTGTGGATCGAAATCTCAATTATGGAACACCCGATACCCCTCTGAGATGTCTCTATGCTCAAGCTTTGCTTAGTCCTTCGCTGCTTATTAAGAGAATTATGGTAATTTACACCTTTTATTTAGTTAATAGCAGGGAACCGTAACAACCTCTTTCACCAAAATGTGATGTCAATTGTCAATAAATGCATTATCGTGAAAAAATGAAATAAAATATTTTTCTTCTCAGGTCTACAACTTTTTAAAGAACTAACATTGTACCAAGGTAAGTTGCCGTAAATCACTTTATTTTCATTCAAGGTAACTAAAACTGAAGATTGGCACATTCTTCACTGAACACTCTGTATATCCCCATAACATTAAGCCGATCTCACACGAGATGCTTGAAGTTACCAAGATTTCATTTCATGCTCCAAAAAGAAACTCAATATATTTTTATTAAATGGCACAATTTTGTAGATATAAACTTTTAAGCTGTTGGTCATTAAGCCCTGATTTGTTGCAGCTGAAAATTAAATGGAATTAGAGATAATAATTTTCATGACTGTTGTAAATTACTTTTTTACTTTACCCATCAAATACTAACAATCACTCAGATAGCAGTTGTGCAAAATTATTAATAATCAATGCTTACGTAAATCCAGTCAACAATAAATTTGTCTGATTGGTAATTATGGTAACATTTATTTAATTTAACAAAATCGGACATAAACATACAGGCTGGTCACTGGAAAAAGAAACATGCACATTTTAGGGCACTTATCGCGATTGTGTTGAAAATGGCTCAAATAGGTAAATTTAGCTTTCAACATCGCAAGGCCAACCCTTAAGTGGTGGTGTGATCCACCCCTAAACCCTAGGCTGGTCACTGGAAAAAGAAACATGCACATTTTAGGGCACTTATCGCGATTGTGTTGAAAATGGCTCAAATAGGTAAATTTAGCTTTCAACATCGCAAGGCCAACCCTTAAGTGGTGGTGTGATCCACCCCTAAACCCTTAAAGGTCAAGGGGGGTCAAGTAACACATCAAGTAAATTTCTTTTCAACTGTGCCTTATTTATTAAATCTGAAACAGTGAGTTGAAACATAAATTTTATATGAATAAAATTTAATACATCCGACTAATATCGGTTTGCATGAGACTGCAGTTAGTGAGTCGACTGTAGGGCACTAGTTGATCATTCACGTAAATTACACTTTCAAGGAACCAAAGCAAGCATACTAATTCAAGCAGTTTATCTTAAAACATAAAAGTTTTACAAAGTAATGACAATAAATGCAAATGACTTAAGGCTAGATGCATTCTCGCAACAATTAGAACCATAGACCGGTTTCGCTCTCATTACAGCTCTTCAGTACAGCATACTAATTGTAGCGAAAATGCACCAAAAGTAATACGGCTATAGTAGCCAGCCTTTCAACACTGAGTGGTGGATGTGCCACCACGCAACCATACACCAGGCAGAAGTGTATGCCATCGAGATGTGTGCAAGGGAAAGTATAAAAAACCAATGCACACACAAATCAATAAAGATATAACAAACTTGACGTGTTTTGGGGTTTTTTTTTTTTTTTTTTGACAAAATCTTTTCTGCACAGTTTTTTCCAGTTAATTTTCAATGGGTCGCTCCATATATAGGGTGGCGCATTGAAAACTAAACAGACCGATTTGCGTCCAGAGAAATTATTTTTTTAAGGAAAGCTAAAACAAGTCAATTTTAATATTGAGAGGGGCATGTTTTGACATAAAACTCAACCCTGTCACATCAACCCCTTAAGGGTGGTGATAACAACCCTTATATCTTAAATAGGGAACATGGGTCGAGTGTTACATCGTTTGAAAGCTCTTTATTTTCTGAATTCAACACACTAATTTTTTTGGAAATTTTATCAACTCGTTTAAAAATTATTCACAGTTGAAGATGCAAAAACGCATTTCACTCCTTCCAATAAGAAATGTGCTGATAGTCAATGTTTTGTTGGTTTGTAAACAAAAAAATGGTCTATCAGAACAGTTCTTATCGGAATGAGAGAAATGCGGTTTATTATTTCAGTTTATCGGTCGGTTTGATACTTGATAGTACTACCGAAAATTAATTTCACAATGGTGTATTCTATAGAAGAAAGTGTTAAAATGATTACTCTTTTTTTCAAAAACGATGACTGTGCCAACCGTACCGCAAATTTGTTTAATGAACGACATCCGAACAGACATGTTAACAGAAAATACATTTTGGAGTTCGTTGCAAAGTTTCGACAAAGTGGTTCAGTAGCCAACAAAAAACGGGATCCTGAACGTGACCACTGTTTCAAACATCAAAAGAAGAACTATTCAGCGAATATTGAAGCATCATAAATTTCACCCATATAAAATTCATCTTTTACAACAACTGAATGAATATGACGATCAGCGGCTGGAGTTTTGTGAAGTTATTACTGCACGAATAGCTGATAACGGGAACTTTCTGTTCAATATCTGTTTTTCAGAAGAGTGTACGTTTTTATTAAATTCTACAGTCAATTGTCATAATTGTCGTTATTGGGCAGATAATAATCCAAGAAATTTTCACAAAGTCCACACTCATACTCCACAGTAATTGAATGTCTGGACTGACATTTTTGGAGACCGTTTAATCGGACCAATTTTTCTTGATGGCAATTTGAGTGGCGAAACGTATTTGGAGTTACTAGAAGATATCGTTTACCCTCTACTAATTGACATTGTTGAAAATGATGATCTCTATCAAGAAAATCAATTAGTTTTTCAACAAGATGGAGCTCCTCCGCATTTTTCACAATGTGTTAGGGAGTTTTTGAACAGAGTTTCTAGAGCAATGGATTGGGCGTAGAAGTGCTATTGAATGGCCCCCTAGATCACCGGATTGAACTTTTTAGGCTTCTTTATATGGGGCCATTTAAAGAGTAGAATTTACGCAACAGAACCGGCGTCTCTGGAAGAATTACGACGACGCATTATTGAAGAATGCCGTCTAATAACTCCACAAATGCTCCAGAATGTCAGAGCTCGTTTTGAACAAAATTTGTACTTTTGTATGGAAGCTGGTGGTCAACAATTTTAACACTTACTTAACTGAATAAACATTTTTGAACGTTTGGTTTGGTTTTTTTAGTTTTTTTAACGAAAAATTGACTAATTAGTGCATTTCTTATCACAATGAATGAAATACGTTCTTGCAACTCCAACTGTGAATAATTTTCAAACGAGTTAATAAAACTTCCAAAAAATTTGTGTGCTGAATTCAGAAAATAAAGAGCTTTCAAATGATGTAACACTCGACCCATGTTCCCTATTTAAAATATAAGGGTTGTTATCACCACCCTTAAGGGGTTGATGTGACAAAGTTGAATTTTATGTCAAAACATGTCCCCCTCAATATTAAAATTGACGTGTTTCAGCGTTTCTTACAAAAAAAATCTCTGGGCGCAAATCGGTCTGTTTCGTTCTTAATGCGCCAGCCTGTATAACATGGTCCTCAGCAAGTAAGTGTGTTTTACCACAGCACAAATTGTTTATTATGTTCTGGTTTTAACCTGTTAACTGCCATTTAATGTAACAAAAGATAGCACCCAAATGCTATAAATCACTAAGTATTTACTGCAGTGACATCGTACAGAGACCACACGTAGTTTTTTTGTATTCCTGTTTGGTTTGTACGCTAACAATAATTTTGCACAGCTTAAAAACACACTATGGATTCTTCTATGCTTTAAACACTTAATATCTATCAACATAATGAGCAACTGTACTTTTTTTTTTTTGGTGTAAATAACACTAAATTTCTATTAATATGACAGAGTTGAACCAAGTATGCAAAATCAAGCGACATATATTGAATTTTATCTACGAAAAGTTTATTGAAACTACTACTACCAAACTACTCAACACTCGAAGAGTCGCTCGCGAAATGTTTAAATTTGATGTCACATTCAATTGCCACGATCAAATTTAAATCTGTTAAAAGCATTTGCAAGCACGATCCTTCCACTAGTAGCCCGTTGTTCTGTAAAACATCAGATAATTGAGAAACAAGAAGCGGAATCACCCCAAAAAAAAAAATAGTTTATAAAAAAATCCGATTTAAAACATTTCGGGGCGCAGCAAGTGCGTTATGGTAGCGAATTTTCATTAAATGCTTCAAATTTGAATAACTCAATTTTCTATAAAACTAGAAAGTATAATTTTGGTATGTAGTAAGGTTTTTCCTAAGGCAACATATTCACCAAATTTCATTAAAATAGCTTTGTAATTTTCGCAGATAAAATTTGTTTCGAAAGAAATCTCAAAATTCTCCCGGAAAACCTTGTCCTGTTTTCTTGGCTCACGAACTCATTCAGGCTATTAAGAAAAGAAAGGTACTTGCCGAGTTTAATCAAAATCGGTTAATTAGTTTCTGAGTTATCAGTTGGATACATACATATATATATATATATTTCAACATAACTTTGTTGAAATTCAGGAAAGAAAAATTATTTTTCAAACGGGAGCTTTTCGATGGTTTATTTAGAAAAAATTCAATGTTTTCTTTTCATTTCAACAACACACCACGAGGGCTTACAGCCTAAATACTATCGTACCGTGGGTGTTGACAAGGAGGAAAGAGGCAACTTGTTAATTCTGGACTTGAAGGTTTGGAAGTTCGGAGGAAAAAAGAAAAACATGTGCCGGCAACTTCCACAACTTTGAAGTCCTCGGGACAAAAGAGCGGGCATAACAAGATGTTCTATGTCTGGTGACCTGTACAATAAAAGTGTTCATTCGCTCTGTTCCCCTGGTAGTCTGTTGGGGGCAGCAGGTGGAGGAACTATGGAAGAAACCTCCTCTGAGCAGTGCCCGTGCAGATATCTATAAAAGAGAGAGAGGTCACCAACGGCACGTCGGTGGGCTAGGGATGGCAGCCTTTGGGTGAGGGTAGGGTCACCGATGAGACGTATAGCTCTCTTCTGAATGGAGTCCAGGATAGCGAGTGTAGAAGCGGCAGCGGCACCCCAGATGTGTGAGCAGTATTCGAGGTTTGGCCTTATTTGTGAAGTATATAAGGTATATAGAGATTAGCTGGTAACAAGTATTTGCGAGCCCGGAAGAGGAAACCTAATTTCTTAGCAGCCGCTTTTGCAATTGATGTGACATGTTGGTGCCAATTGAGATTACGATCCACAGAAATGCCAACAAGTGAAAAGGACTCATTACTTTGAATAGCTTGGTTGTTCATTGTGATGGGTCTAGAGCTGGTGTATCTCTTATGAGAAAGCAAGCAGAACTGAGTTTTGGTGGGTTTGAATCGTACAAGATTTCTACTTCCCCAGTCTAATATTTTTTGGAGATCCACGGGGACAGAACCCTCCATGAGTCTGCGATCCTCATCTAGTTGGGCTAAAGAGACAGGCTTAGTATATTGTATATTTGAGTGGAGGGTGCTGTCGTCCGCGTAACTGTGAAGTGGATTGGATGTGCTAAAGAGGAGGTCATTGATGTGGAGAAGAAACAAAGTAGGGGCTAAAGCTGAACCTTGAGGAACTCCTGCATTAATTGGATACAGTTTAGAGGAATGGTCATCCACGACAACAGAAATGCTCCGGTTAGAGAGGAAATTTGCTGTCCAGCTACAGAGTTTTGGTGGTAAGCCATAGGCCGGGAGTTTATTAAGCAGTTCTGTGTGCCAGACCAGTCGAATGCTTAGGATATGTCTAGAGCGACAATCTGGGATTTACCGTGTAGTTCCATAGACTTGTTCCGAGAATGTGTGACAAAGGAAAGGAGGTAGGCAGTTGATCTGCGCTGACGGAATCCATGCTGCCTATCGTGGATTAGACTGTGTTTTTCAAGAAATTTTGGGTACCGGTTGTACTCGAGCAGTTTTCCAGTTACTAGGGAATATGCCTCTATTGTAAGATGTCTCAAACAGCCAAGCCAGGACAGGAGCAAGTTATGGTGCGCATTTTTTGAGAAAAATTGCTGGCATCTCCTCAAGGCCAGAGGCTTTCCTGGTATTAAGAGAAGAGAGCATCTTTCGTACCTTTTTAGTTTTGAAAATGATTTCCGTCATTTTATGCGCGACATTGGGGACTGTTGGTGGTTGAACATGTGGAGGTGGGTTGAGAGTAGAATTGCCGGCGAACAACAAGGCAAAAAGTTTAGCCTTGTCCAGAGCGGTAGAAACAATTTGGTCCCCTGAGACAAGAGGTGGGAACGTGCTTTTGCAGAAATTATTTCCAATATATTTAGCAAGAGTCCATAAGGGTTTCCTGCCGTTGGAGCTTGAGAGGACTTTGTTTTTGATGTGGTTATTAAACGAGTTTTTTTGCCTCAGAAAGAATGTGGACATAGCGGTTTCTTGCATCGTTAAATGCTTGACGGTTTTCTTGACTGGGATTGTGTAGAAGCGTTTTGTGAGCCTTGACCTTTTCAAGTCGGGCCTTGTCACAGGATTTGGAGAACCATGGCTTTTGTGTGGCTGAATAGGTTTTCTGTGTAGGTGGAATAAATAATTCCATGCCAGCTTGGATAATTTCGGTGACGTCTTGTGAGATATCAGAGGGGTCAGGATGAGAGAAGCAGACAGACGTCCATGGAAATGAGGAAAAGTAATCCCGCATTTCGTCCCAGTTTGCGGAGTTATAGTGCCAAACGATACGTGGGTGTGATGACTGTGTGACCTCGGGTTGCATTGCGCAGGAAGCAGTGACCATGCCGTGGTCTGAGCGACCCAGGGGGGCGGTGACTGATATCTTATAGCAGTCAGGATTTGTAGTAAGAAGGAGATCCAAGGGATTTGAGCTGTGTGTTGGGATGCGAGGAAAGTAAGTAGGTTGCTGAACCATATTGGCCAAAGAATTGATGACTGCAAAGGCCTCCGCTGCTCTCCCTTGTGGATCGGTTTTTGAAAATCCTATCCATTCCTTATTATGGACATTGAAGTCACAAAGAATAGTGACCTTGGAGGAAGGATATTCAGAAATCAGATGGTCGGTTTTTTCAGAAAGGTAGTCAAAGAGCTGGACAAAGTTGTTGTCAGAAGGTGACTGGTAAATGCAACAGGAGAATTCAGTTGCAGCCCTGAGAGAGAGTTTTATCCATAATATGTCTTTTCTTCCAGCTTCTAAACTGGAGAGTCTGGTGCAGGGTAGATTGCTACGGTCGTATGCGCACACACCTCCATGCTATCTAAAGAAAGTAAGGAGCTCATATCCCGGGAAATTAAGGTTTAGTGGCTGTTTTGGTACTGATTTGAGTTTCGGTGAGAAAGAGGAGTTGGGGTCTATTAGCCTGGGGGAAATGGTGGACGAAATTCAGGTTAGAATTTAGGCTACATATGTTCGAGAAGGATAGGTTGAATTTTGATGCTGGCGCCCCCTGTACACCCCTCTCCCGGAGAACCGGATGGAGGGGTATTTTACCTCCGGAATCTTTTGTCTTATTCAACACCCTGTTTTATTCAACACCCTGTAAAAAATGTAGGTGAATTACCTGATGTTGAACAGAACAACGCGTTACTAGTGAAAGTATCATGCTTGCAAATGCTTTCAACAGAGTTCAATTTGATCACTGCAGTGGAATGTTACATTAAATTTAAAAACGGCAAGATTTTTGCTAGCGACGCTTTGTGTGTTGAATAGTTTAGTAGTAGTAGTTTAAATAATAGTAATAATAATAATAATAATAATAATCATAATAATCATTTAAAGATTCCCCACTTGGCTCAGCTCTGCATGTAATTAGGGACGCATTGCGACTGAGTGTGTACATATGTGTGTGTATATGTATGTATAGACGAGTCCGGCACTGGACGGTAGTCGTGGCAGCGGGGTGTCGAAGATTCCTGTGGCCGTAGGAAGTGGTGGTGGCGGCGGAGGTGGTGGTCAACGAATGGCCAAGTGCATGTCGTGGTCGGGTGATCTCACTCCCGGACTCAGGAAACGTAGACAGACGGACAAATACGTTACCGATCCCAGCCAACTCAACCTTAGGTTTAAAAGACATTCAACCGCTGGTGGTAAGACGATGTTGTTGTTTATGTATACCTGATACCTTCTACTGCTTGCACTGCAGGATGTGTGTAACTGGTGTTGCAAAACATCCCGCTTCACAATGGCTGTACATTTAAAATATTATTTTCTATCTTGTTTAATAAACAATTAAATTTTATATTTACGATTTAAATGTCAAAAGTCAGGTTACAAAACAAAAATATATGTACAGGGGGTCCCACATAGACCTTCCATTAGCAGTTTCTGGAGTACGGCTCACAAATGAATTCTGAAAATTCACACACGTCGGTTTCTCAAAATTTCCAGTTCACTGAAAATATTGACGTTAGTATGGGACTTCCGGTTATACCAGAGGTAGACGTCAACTTTCTTATTTCAAATGGAAGACGATTTCTTGGCGGTGCTTCTCCTTGAATCCCCAATTCCATCAAATCCCTTATGCACAAAGGATGATGGTAGAGAACCATAGTTTCATCCTGTGTGACAATTTTCTTCAACACGTCCACACAGTTTTCTCCACGGAGGTTAAATATTGACGTTAGTATGGGACTTTCGGTTATACCGGAAGTAGACGTCAACTTTCTTATTTCAAATGGAAGACGATTTCTTGGCGGTGCTTCTCCTTGAATCCCCAATTCCATCAAATCCCTTATGCACAAAGGATGATGGTAGAGAACCATAGTTTCATCCTGTGTGACAATTTTCTTCAACACGTCCACACAGTTTTCTCCACGGAGGTTCAAAGAGAATCAGGCACATTAACCATGACGCTGGTGCTGAACTGCTGAAAGATGTTTGGAGACCCACCTTGCACTAACTTTATTCATGATCCTCATAGCCACAGACTGCCACGCAGGCCTCTAAGTAGCCCACGGGTAAATTCCTGGCTGGTGAGTGAGTGCCGAGACGAGCGACCTGGCTGGGCAGATTGAGGTCACCCTCATCTGGGTGCCGGGTCACTCGGGGGGTCAAAGGCAATGAAGAAGCTGACAGTCAAGCGAAGAGAGGATTAACAGAACCATTTATGGGACCAGAACCAGCCCTGGGCGTGACGAAGAGCACTGCCAGGGGATCCATTAAGTCGTCGATGGAAAAGTATATAAACACTGAATTACTAAAATTGCTTGAAAAGCACAGTCTAATCCACGATAGGCAGTATGGATTCCATCAGCGTAGATCAACTTCCGACCTCCTTTCCTTTGTCACCCATTCTTGGAACAAGTCTATGGAACTACACAGTGAATCCTAGATTGTCGCTCTAGACATATCCAAAGGATTCGATTAGGTCTGGCACGCAGCTCTGCTTAATAAACTTCCGGCCTATGGCCTACCACCAAAACTCTGTACCCGGACAGCAAATTTCTTCCCCAACCAGAGCATTTCTGTTGTCATGGATGGCCACTCCTCTAAACTGTATCCAATTAATGCAGGAGTCCCTCAAAGTTCAGCTTTAGCCCCTACTTTGTTTTTTCTCCACATCAATGACCTCTCTAGCACATCCAACCCGGTTCACAGTTACGCAGACGACAGCACCCTCCACTCAAATATACAATATTCTAAGCCTGTCTCTTTAGCTCAGTTAGATGAGGATCGCAGACTCATGGAGGGTTCTGTCTTTGTGGATCTCCAAAAAGCGTTAGACTGGGGAAGTAGAAATCTTGTACAATTCAACTCCACCAAATCTCAGTCTTGCTTTCGTAATGAGTGCTTTTCACTTGTTGGCATTTCTGTGGATCGAAATCTCAATTGGCACCAACATGCTACATCAATTGTAGAAGCAGCTGCTAAGAAATAATGTTTCCTCTTCTGGGCTCGCAAATACTTTTCACCAGCTAATCTCTATACCTTATATACTTCACAAATAAGGCCAAACCTCGAATACTGTTGCCACAACTGGGGTGCCGCTGTAGCTTCTACACTCGCTATCCTGGACTCCATTCAGAAGAGAGCTATACGTCTCATCAGTGAGCCTACCCTCACGCAAAGGCTGCCATCCCTTGCCCAGCGATGTGCCGTTGGTGACTCTCTCTCTCTCTCTCTTTTATAGATATCTGCATGGGCACTGCTCAGAGGAGCTTTCTTCCATAGTTCTTCCACCTGCTGCCCCCAACAGATCTACCAGGGGAACAGAGAAATGCACCATTTTACTGTCCAGGTCACCAGACATCGAACATCTTGTTATGCCCGCTCTTTTGTCCCGAGGACTTCCAAGTTGTGGAATTCCTTGCCGGCACATGTTTTTCCTTCTCCCCCGAATCTCCAAACCTTCAAGTCCAGAATTAACAAGTTGCCTCTTTCCTCCTTGTCGACACCTACGGTACAACAGTATTTAGGCTGTAAGCCCTCGTTGTGTGTTGTTGGAATATAAAAAAAGGCTGCGGTGCTATGGGGACGGCAAAGACGCAGACGAGCCCTATGGCAGAAAAAGGATATATGTATTCTCACCATAATTAAACCGCAGACCGGTTTCGCTCTAATTAGAGCTTGTCAGTACGGTATACTAATTACAGCGAGAACACACCTATAAATACGGCGCCAGGCTCCTAGAAGAGAGATGTCCAAAAGGGTTGCCATCTCAATTGATAATTCAAACTTTTTGCTAATCCGAACCAGCGTGATTTGGTTCTGATCAGAAAGATTCTACTGTAATACAGTATACATAACTACGGACATATTACGATTGATTAATTTATTTTACAATGACACATTGTTTTGATTTTGTTAACAATTTTTGATACAGGTCTTTAAATGTACAGCCATGTGATGCTATATATTAGTTTTGTTGGTTCACCTTTTTTTTTCTGGTTTTCTTTTCACCCTCTTTTAATTTTTCTATCATATCCAGTTGAATCCATGGTGCGTGTCATTGGCATTTTGGGTTCTTCATCATCCCCATTATTATTTTTCATAAATCATTAGTTTTTAGTTAGCTAACATTGCCATTATTTTAATAGTTAGAATTAATTTTATAATTATGAAAATTAATGTCATTGATTTGTACAGTTTTTATGATCTTTTTACGTACTCTGGGTAAGTTCGTTGGTGTAGAGCTTCAATTTACTGTAACTGTAACACCCACCTTATTTGGCAGACTTAGCACTGTCGGAATATCACCAGTTTCCACGCCAGAAAAAAATACCAAGCAGGCCAAAACAGGTTTAAAGGTGATAAATTTCCCAGTAACAGTGAGTTAGTGCTTGATTTACTTCTAAAACCTAGAGCCTCGGTGGTTCTGTGGCAAGAACGTGTGCCTCTGAACCGAAGGGTACTGGGTTCGATCCCAGGGTTCTCTTTTCACTTTTTCAGTACAAACTGTAACATTAAGATCTACAGAGGTTCTGGCATTGTATTTGAGCAAGTTGAATGTCTGCACGTTCCGCCTTTCAGAGGGGGCGTAAAGCCGTCGGTCCCGTGTCCATGTGATGTTGGGCACGTCAATGATACCTACCCTCCTTACAGAAAGGCAGGGGTTCGGCAAAATTTCCAGGATAGTGAGGTGAAACTGCTCCCTGGCGTCGGTGATTGGCCATAGTCGCGGAAATAGGCTAACGTTAAAGAGACAAAAAAAACACACACACTTTTAAAACCTAGTGAAGGGTGTAAAAGAACAAATCGTAATAGTGACAACGAAGTTTTTCATGATTCGATTGTACAAATCGAGTTTACAGGAGAGTAGAAAGGCACTATGAGACACTTATAAATGTAGTGTAGATGATGGAGAACACAATGTCTACACAGAACAAAATTATTAGTATGTTGGAGAATAATTCAAATAACAAGTTTAGAAAGAGTTTAGTTTCTAAGGAAGAAATACATGTAACGCCATCTAGGAACTGACAAGTTAAAGACAAGGAGAGACAGATAATTGGTGAGCGGTCTTCTATAGGCTGGAAACAAAAGCATGTTAGTGTAACTGAGAGAAGGACGCCGGAGAAATCTGCAGGTATACAAAATAAAATCACGATGGACCAACCAGTCAATAATACCGCACCATCTAACAGTATAAAAATTGAGGTCGATGACTGAAAAAATAGAAATAAACACAAATATAACGAAAAAAATCTTGTGGTAGGAACCAACAACAAAACAGCTTCTAAGTTAAATTTGAAAACAGTTCCTAAAAGTGGTTATATAGGGTGGCGCATTGAAAACGAAACAGACCGATTTGCGCCCAGAGAAAAAAAATTTTTAAGAATTGCTGAAACACGTCAATTTTAATATTGAGGGGGACATGTTTTGACATAAAACTCAACTTTGTCACATCAACCCCTTAAGGGTGGTGATAACAACCCTTATATTTTAAATAGGGAACATGGGTCGAGTGTTACATCATTTGAAAGCTTTCTTTTCTGAATTCAGCACACAAATTTTTTTGGAAGTTTTATCAACTCGTTTAAAAATTATTCACAGTTGAAGATGCAAAAACGCATTTCGCTCATTTCGATAAGAAATGTGCTGATAGTCAATGTTTTGTTGGTTTGTAAACAAAAAATTGACTATTAGAACATTTCTTATCGGAATGAGAGAAATGCGGCTTTTTATTTCAGTTTATCGGTCGGTTTGATACTTGATAGTACTACAGAAAATTAATTTCACAATGGTGTATTCTGTAGAACAAAGAGTTGAAATAATTACTCTTTTTTTCAAAAACGATGACTGTGCCAACCGTACGGCAAATTTGTTTAATGAACGACATCCTAAGAGACGTGTTAACAGAAAATACATTTTGGAATTAGTTGCAAAGTTTCGACAAAGTGGTTCAGTAGCCAACAAAAAACGGGATCCTGAATGTGAATTTTCGGTTAGAAATGAGACTACTGAGATTGAAGTTTTAGGACAAATTGCTGTAGACCCAACTTTGAGCATGAGAAAATTGGCCACTGTTTCAAACATCAAAAGAAGAACTATTTAGCGAATATTGAAGCATCATAAATTTCACCCGTATAAAATTCATCTTGTACAACAACTGAATGAAGATGATTTTGATCGGCGGCTGGAGTTTTGTGAAGTTATGACTGCACGAATAGCTGATAACGGGAACTTTCTGTTCAATATCTGTTTTTCAGACGAGTGTACGTTTTTATTAAACTCTACAGTCAATCGTCATAATTGTCGTTATTGGGCAATAATAATCCAAAACATTTTCACGAAGTCCACCCTCAAACTCCACAGAAATTAAATGTCTGGACTGTCATTTTTGGAGACCGTTTAATCGGACCAATTTTTCTTGATGGCCATTTGAGTGGCAAAACGTATTTGGAGTTACTAGAAGATATCGTTTACCCTCTACTAATTGACATTGTTGAAAATGATGATCGCTATGAAGTAAATCAATTAGTGTTTCAATAAGATGGAGCTCCTCCGCATTTTTCACGTGTTAGGGAGTTTTTGAACGGAGAGTTTCCAGGACAATGGATTGGGCGTAGAGGTGCTATTGAGTGGCCCCCTAGATCACTGGATTCAACTCCTTCAGGCTTATTTCTATGGGGCCATTTAAAGAGTAGAATTTACGCAACAGAACCGGAGTCTCTGGAAGAATTACGACGACGCATTGTTGAAGAATGCCGTCTAATAAGTCCACAAATGCTCCAGAATGTTAGAGCTTCTTTTGAACTAAATTTGTACTTTTGTATGGAAGCTGGTGGTCAACAATTTGAACACTTACTGAACTGAATAAACATTTTTGAACGTTTGGTTTTGTTTTTTAGTTGTTTTTTTTTTAACGAAAAATTGACTAATTGGTGCATTTCTTATCACAATGAATGAAATACGTTCTTGCAACTCCAACTGTGAATAATTTTTAAACTAGTTGATAAAACTTCCAAAAAAATTAGTGTGCTGAATTCAGAAAAGAAACAACTTTCAAATGATGTAACACTCGACCTATGTTCCTTATTTAAAATATAATGGTTGTTATCACCACCCTTAAGGGGTTGATGTAACAAAGTTGTGTTCTATGTCAAAACATGTTCCCCTCAATATTAAAATTGACGTCTTTCAGCGTTTCTTAAAAAAAATCTCTGGACACAAATCGGTCTGTTACGTTTTCAATGCGCCACCCTGTATACATCTTTTAGGATGCATCCTACGACCACTGAAAAAGAAGTACTTGACTACCTAAAGCAAGAGGCAAATTCTGTAGGCTTCAAATGTGAGCTGCTGAAGAGGACCGAGGATACGTCGTCATTTAAGATCACTTAGCGACTGGATCGCTTGCAGGATGTTTATGATCCTAGTATTTGGCCAGAAAAAGCTGCAGTTAGAAGATTTTTTCTATCTAGAAATTTTCAGGAGAGAAAAACAAAGGGACACATCTTATAATTTCGGCCAAATCAATAAATTCCATGACGACTGACCGGAAGCTTGGCGTGGAAGAAAATTTTCAATTTAAATCACTCCATATAAACGGTCAGTGTTTAGTCAATAAACTCAATCTTATGGAACTTTTTATAAGTTAATGTTTGCCTCGTTTCCTGTATTTCACAGAACACCGGATTACAGACGTAAATTTAGTGGCTGTAATTGAGGGGTACCTTCCTGTGGCTTGTTTTGTTCAGGAAAAGCATGTACATGGTGGTGCGATCATCTTTGTTAGGAATGAGATTCAGCAAAGTTGCAATGAAATAAAGTATGTTACAAAACTGTCTGCGGAGCTGCATATTGAATGCTGTGCGTTGTAGTTTGAGCGTAAGACTTGATTTATTGTGGTCTATCGTCCTAGCACTTCCCCTGATTTGGATTTGTTTCTTTCAGTATTGGAGAGTGTTTCAGTAAGGTCTGTAGAAAGTATAAACAGGTTGTGATGATAGGCGATATCAACATTTGCAGTATGAATTCTCAATCTACAGAATCTAAGAGACTAAACGGTTTGTTGGACTGTTATCACTTAAAATCATTAGTCAGCACACCAGCGAGGAATGGTAGATATCGGAGAATCCTCGTTCGTTCGTCGATAGACTATGTTATCGCCAATATGGTAGATAGTGCTTCAACCATGTTTGCCCCTGCAGTGTCTGATCACAGTGCTCAAGAATAACTGGCCGCGAGGAAAATGCGACGTCGCCTATATACTGTGCTGATGATTTTTTCCCTTAGGGCTCGTCTGCGTCTTTGTCGCCCCGATAGCACCCCAGCCTTTGGCTTATTGTTGATGCCCTTTGTCTTTTCTACTCCACTCATTCCAAAATCACTCTGCCTTGAACTAGTCTGCACAGCAATTGGTAGGGTGAAGTTTTATATTGCTCTGTCTCCGGTCTAGGCTGTCCATAGATAAGTAGTCTTTTGCAGTCCAAAGCGTTACACTCGCACAAGATGTGCTGGGTTGATTCCTCCCCCTCGCCGCAGAGTCTGCATGCCAGGTCCTCCTCGAACCGCCCCATTTTATACAAGTGTTCCTTGTCGGCCATGTGTCCCGTCAAGGGTCCTGTTATGTTCCTGAACTGTCCTCTGCTAAGCTTTAGCAACTCCACAGCTCTCTTTGAACTGGGTTCCTCAATAACTGACTTCCCATGTCTGAGCCCTTGGCAGTGCTCTCCGCCACGCCCAGGACCGGTTCTGGTCCCATAAATGGTTCTGCTAACCCAATCTTCGCGAGACTGTCAACTTCTTAATTCCCTTTGACCCCCGAGTGACCCGGCAACCAGATGAGGGTGACTTTATTCTGCCCAGCCAGGTTGCTCGTCTCGTCTCGGCATTCACTTACCAGCCTGGAATTTACCATTGGGCTATTTAGGGCCTCAAGGGCTGTCTGTGGCTATGAGGATCCACTTGTTGGTGTAGCCCCTCTTGTTCTCTCGCTCGCAGTGTAGGATGGCGTACATTTCGGCCTGAAAGACTGTTGCATGAGCCCCGAGGAAAATACTGTGACTTACCCTCGATCCTTTCGAATAAACGCCTGCCCTCGCTCCCCGCCGGATCCGTCCCTGAACTAGACGGGCGCGTCCCGTGGTAGGCCCGGCGTCACCTCCCGCCATACCTTGCGGTCGGGGATTTCCACTGTAAAATTGCTTTCCCTGCAGATTCGCGGACTCGCCAGGTCTGACCTCATTTCAAGCATGGGCTCCTTTACGATCTGAATTTTGCAGTGGCCCCTGCGACGTTACTTACGTTTAATCAATTTATTTGCACCTATGAATCCCATTTATACTACACTCGCTATGGAGACGCGGTAGACAAGTGTTGGCTTGCCAGATAATTCTACCCCCGAACTGGGGTGTCTCGTTTTGTTTTGTTTATTTGTAGTTTTTTTTTGTAAATGTAATAATATTCAGCATGTTTTAAACCTGTTACATTTGCATTATTAAAGTTAATTTTCAAATACAACAGTATTCAAATCTGACAACTTAACATATGTGCATGTTTCAGCTGTTCGCGGCACTCGGGGCATCCCGACGTGTCTCATAGGAGCCCCGGAGAGCAGCCCCGACACGTCAGAAGGTCCCCTGCCCCCTCCCCCACCGGTAGGAGAACCCACGGAAGAGTCGCAGGTTAGGTGTAGACGATTCAGACCGGTTACATAGTAGATTATACTGCAAACATTCGTCGTCATTTATGATATACCTATTATAATAAGTTAAACGTTGAGTAACAACGTTAAACAGTTTCCTAACAGACGGCAAAACATTACTGTTGTGCTGGTCAGTCGATTGATCTGAATCATCTTTAAGTTTACTCCCAAGCCTGTATATAGTAATAATAATATTAATATTAATGAATTGATATGCGATGGTAGCCTGAATTCAATGTCCTTTTGGTGTGTCTCCGAAATTGTTGTGGATTTATCGAAACTAACATCGTGTTTTGTCTTATCGTGGTCGCGGCACCAGTGGTGAAAATTGTACATTTTGTAATTTCCTGTTTTTTCTGTGATGCCACAAAAGGACGTCGACTTGGGTCATTTTCTACAGTATCAGGATTAAAGTAAGAATGAAATTTATATCTCCTTTTTGATTTGCTAGTGAATCAGTTTTCATGGGTGAAGTTTACTTTTTGTGTATTCTAGCCTTAAAAGATGTGATTAATTCATCTTTTTTTTTTTTTTTTGTCCGCGATAATAGCGATATTATTTTATTTTTTATTTTTTAGGAAAACAAGTCAATTGTTCCTACAACTAGACTTTTTTTAATGTCTTCTTGTAATAGTGCCACAAATTACTAGTTTATTTTCTTTTGTCCTATTTAATTCATGATATCCTTTTTTAAGACTTTTCAACTTCGGCTTAAAAGAATAATCGAGAGCAAGTGAAAATTTAAATATTTCTTCCATCTCAAAAATTTTTATGTGTGCCGCAGTGTTTAATTCTTTCAGCAGTTTATTTTTTATAGCTGCTGTACACTTTCTATTTTGTATATAAAAGAATCAAAAGAGGCCCCATTATATTTCTCTGTGGTACACCATATACATATGCTTCTCATATCTTATATCTAACCTTATTAGTATGCTACAAAATTTTAGCGTCAGTTTTTCCTTTATTTATTTATTCAGGAATATTTTTTGTTTCAATTTAAAAACAATAAAAAATGATGCTATTGTCTATTTTTATTTTCTATATAAAAGAATCAGCAGAGGCATTATTACATTTCCCTGTGGTACACCATATTATACATCCACACAATTTCTATATGCTTTTCATATTTTACTAAACAGGATCCCCAAAACGTTTAGCGTCATATTTTGCTTTATCTTGTCATTTAAGAATCGTTTTGTTTTCATTCAAGAACGGTAAAATGAAGCCACTGTGCATTTTTTCTTTTTTATATGAAAAAATCAACAGAGGTCCCGTTACATTTCCCTAGGGTACACCACATATAACTTCTATATGCTTTTCGTATTTTGCTGTTTCTTTATCAAACCTGACTGACTTATTTATATTCCCCAAAATTTTAGCACAATTTTTTCCTTCCATTTATTTTTTAGGAATATTTTTGGTTTCAATTCAAAAACATTGTTAGGGAGAATTTCTTGTTTGTTAAGTAACAAGATAAAAACAATAAAAATGCAGTAAAAGATCAATTTTCTATTTAAAGTTATATAATTTTAAATGTTTTGTGGGTTGGGGATGTTATCCCCAAAGTACTAATTGTGTTTTCCCATTTGACAGGAGTGACAGATGATGTTATAGTTCGTAATGAAAATTCGTAAGCCAATTGTGTAGCTTTGGCATCCAAAATTAGAGCAGATCACTAATGCTGCCTGTTTTTAAAATTTAACATGTTTATCTGTCAAAATGAGTTTGTCATCACAGTCAAAAGGTGATGTCACCTTGCCTCATGACTCTGCCATGGTTACCCATTAATGCAAATTAATAGATTTAAGCAACTGATTCACTATCGGAGCAAACAGGAGCTACCGGTTTCCTTTTTATTTTAAATTTACACTGTATTTGACTACAGATAGAAAGATGATGTAAAAAAAGTTGTAATTGATCATTATAGACTTGAACGATTTGACTTGTCTGTAAATTTGTTGACGCTGTTGACAGTTCTCGTAATGTCGTCCATGACGCAACAACCGTTTATTTTTTTATATTATAAATATTGTAAAATGTATTGCTGCATGTGTACTGAATGTATATCGGGTGGTCCATAATTACACTCATGGTTCAGCTCTTGTTACAAACTGAAATGGCACTATTGGGAAGTCCAAGTAATATCAAATGATTTTATGTGTTAATTTTAAGTCATTATACAGGTATTTCTAAATAATGGTGTAGTAATGGCGAAGAGCACCGCAGCTGCAGCGGTGTCTGGATCTACTCCGCTGACCTTGAAAATCCTGGAGAGGGCCACGTGGAGGCGTCGCGCTGGTTCGTACCCATATCGGCAGCAGGTCTCCAAGGTGAAGAGCCTCTAGTCGATAGAATAATGTAGGTAAGGGAAGTCGGCAAATTGGATCCGTAACTTCGGGATAAGGATTGGCTCTGAGGATCGGGGCGTGTCGCGCTTGTCGAGGAAGCGGGTCGCGGCCGACGTGCCGGCCCTGTGGGAGGTGAACAGCTTAGCTTATGTGACGCCGGATCCGAGCACGGTCCCGTGCCTTAGCCTCCCGCGGAATCGTCTTGCTGCGAGGCCCCGGAGCGCACCCGCAGGGGTGTCCGGGTGTCCTCTTCGGCCGTCATTTAACGGTCAGCCCAGAACTGGCATTTATTGGCGGCAATGTTCAAATACGTGCCGATGTTACTAAATCAATATTCAGCAATGTCGGACACTATACACAATAGCCAAAGGCTGCGGTAATATCGGGGCGTGAAAGATGCGCACGAGCCCTAAGGGAAAAAAATCGAACACTGTCGCTTTCTTGATTGGTGGCTGATTTGCTGAAGGGGGGTTGGAGGGGGGGGGGGGTGTTGGTTAAAGATTAACAACTTTAAAGTCGCTGCTGAATGTTCCAGAAAACAATATAAACATGGTGTCATTGTGTAACCCAAAGAAAATACTCTTCTAGAGCGATTTTATCGCTCATACTAACCTCAGTAAGTGTTCCTCATTTTGATAACATTCCTTGAATGCTTCATTTTTAACGAACTGAAAACTATCGTAACAGTTGCTCGAAATGATCACCATTGACATATGCTTTCGCAATACACAGATTTCGGTACATGTTGTTTGTGTATTAAGCATTCAAATGCATTTCTGGTCTGCTTTAGCAGTTCATTAATGTTTTCAGGAGGATCTTTGTTTTTATAAACATGTTGCTTTATTGAACTCTGGCGATCTTGGTGGCCAACAAATGGGACCATTTCTGCACTGCCATTTCCAGTGAAATCTGACATGTAATCATCCAACTGCTTCATGGGCACTATGGGCTGAAGCTTCATCATGTACATAATACATACTACGGTGCAGTACGAAGAGTAATTACAAAATGAAATCTTCAAGTTTTCATCTAACAATCGAGGGCAGGTTTGACAAGTTTTCTTCATACAAATAATAAAATAACTAGCTATTTGTAAAGCGCAATACACATTTATGGGAATCCGGTGTAGAAAATCGGGCTGCCATACTATACGAGGTTCTCATGTGCATAGAAATTATGCTTATGCTGATTAAATGGACCGTAAACTTGCTTTTGTCTGTCCATAATTTTGTAAATGGAAATCGCATATTCCTATTGTATTGAGCTAGATTAGATTAAATTTATTGTGAGTGGGCTATTCCAGGCCCTCCACCGCGACCTTAGGTCTATTGTGGCCTACGTCTAATTATTTAAATTTCGCCCATCGATTCCAGCTCACTGCGGGAGTCGATTTTTTCTTGAGGGGTGAAAGTTTGGCATGTGTACTGCCATCTGAGTGAAGTCGTTTGCCCGTTTCGAAGCTCAAAGAGAGATAACCTCTCTCCGAGTTCTTCTGGACTAGACAACCATCAGTGTTTGACTCGAGGCCGTATCATGAAGTCCCGCTCTCAAGCAGCATCCAATCTCCAGTTGTAATCCACCCCTAGAGATCTCAGCTCCCCCAGGCTCATCTAAACCCAACACTCAACAGTGTTAGGCTCAAGGCAACATCCCATCGACTCCTGCTCCCAAGCATCAAACTGGGTGTATATCACTCATCAGAGATCACACACACACACACACCCTCCGGGTCATCTGGACACACGACCAGCGCTCAACCCAGGGCGGTATCATCTGGAACCCGGCTCCGAGTAACAACCATGCGAGGTCAATTGTCCATTTCTAAGCCCAGAGTGGAGGCCTCAAAATCTGGGTGTACATCACTCCCCATAGGTATCCGACTCCCTCCAGGCTCACCTGTACTAGACCCCCGCCTGTGTTTCATTGACTTGAGGCGGTATCATGAAGTCCTGCCCTCGAGCAGCATCCAAACGGGGTCGTTAGTCTGTTTCGAAGCTCACAGAGTATGCCTAAGTCTCCGAGTGCAGCCACCCCTAGAGGTCTCAGCCCCCTTTCGGGTTCGCCCAGACCCGATACCCGCCAGCGTTTGCTTAAATTTCACCCAACAAATCGAGCCTCCTGCAGGAGACGATATTTGTGAGGTGAAACTTTGTTTGACAGATGTACTGCCAAAGTCACTTGCCCGTTTCAAAGCTCAAAGAGAGATAACCTCTCTCCGAGTTCGTCTGGACCAGACATCCGTCAGTGTTTGACTCGGGGCAGTATCATGAAGTCCCGCATCCGAGCAGCATCCAAGTGAGGTTGTTCGCCCGTTTCGAAGCTCACAGAAGACGCTTCAATCTCTAGTTGTAATCCACCCCTGAAGATCTCAGCTCTCCTCTGTGTTCGTCTAGACTCAACACCCACCAGTCTAGACTCAAGGCGACATCCCATCGAGTCCCGCTCCCGAGCATCGCCCAAGCGAGGCTGTCTGTCCGTTTTGAAGCACACAGTGGGGGCCTAAAACTCCGGGTGTTTACCACTCATCAGAGATCTCAACCCCCTCCAGGTCGTCTGGACACATGACACCTGCCAGCACTCAACCCAAGGCAGTATCATCTGGAACCCCGCTCCCAAGTAACAACCATGCAAGGTCAATTGTCCATTTCAAAGTCCGGGTGCACATCACTCCCCAGAGATATCGCCTCTCTCCAGGCCCACCTGGACAAGACCCCCGCCAGTGTTTGACTCTGATTAGTCGCCTCTTACGGCAGGCAGAAGTGACCTTGGGACTACTCTTTTACTTAATCCCCGGACCCACAGGGGACTGTATTGAGCTATAAACGCAGCATTCAATGCCTGTAAAGTTAAATTTCGAACTATTTTTGAGCAACGAAGTTCAAACTATCTTTTGGAGAATTACATATTTTGAACTTTGAACTACTTCAACATGGCTACTGCGAACATATTTTCAAACCAAAGGTTCGGTTCGAGTTCGGGTTCGGTTCCAAATTTCGAAGCTTCGCACACGTTTAATTAAAAAACTAACAACTGATGTTCAAAAATTGAAAAGGATAATACACTGAGCTAAGCTAATATGTTTGTAAACCATCTAGAAACACAAAATAAATTAAATGACATTTAGAATGATTGAAATTGTATCAAGTGTCCGATAGATCACTTCTTAAAAGCTTTTACCTTACTTTTAAAACACCTGTATAGTACTAGAGATTTCTAAAATTAAACACCATATAACTAAATGTTGCTTGAAAATAAAAGAAAAGCGTTATTTTCAAATAAACAACTAAATGCTTGAAGTTTGATGCGAGAGATGGACCACGATTGTATTTTTGTAATTGATGTTACATTCTTATGGGCCACCTGTATAAATAAAACTGATGAGGGTGACAAGAGCATATTCACTTGTAAATTTTATAAAACCAGTGAAACAAGTATTCGTTTAATATTTTTTAAATACTCCCTATTTTAGTCTTGAATAATCAAACACAAAACAAAATGTATTCTATATCGAAAATATTTGGTAAATTAATAGTGACAAAATTGCACGTTGATATTAATTATTAGAAAATCAATTTGAGGATAGTAAGACCATCACCAATGATATTATAATGGCCGAAAAAATATTTATTCAAATATTTAGAAATGCTAGAAAAGTATTTTTAGGTTAGGATCATTTAAGTTATAATTGATTCTAAAAAATGTGATATAAGGTCATTTTAAAGCCATAATTTATAGTAGATCAGAGGTACAAGGCGTAAGGAAAAGTTATTTACTATGTTTTTCTTTAGTCGTCAAAAAAATCTCTTATTTTCTTTTATTTATAAAGTGTTAAATAAACATAGTTGTTTTTCTGTTTCTTATTGATATTATTTTTTCTAGCTTCATGTTTATTTTATGTAGTACTTTGTTAATATGTGCTTTAAAAATGTTCTTTGTTTTGCCTGCTGCCTCATTAACTAACAAATGTATATAGGGGTAACAAAAAGTAACTAAAACCTGATCAATTAAATTTAGCCTTACCCCTGTATATTTTAAAAGTAAAATTAATGGTAGTGTCCAATAAATACAATAATTAAATTAGTGCTGCAAAATTATGTAACTAATTTAGTAAGCATGGGTAGATGAAAACGAGAAAAAAAAAGTATAAAAATTTTGCGATGCTGAAGATATTAATTTTTCTCTTCGTCCTTGGTTAAAAGTAATTTTAAATAACTAAAGGTAAATATTGTGCTCTAAGAAATCAGTATACAGTTGTCTTAATGACATTGACAGTGCTTTATAGTATTTTTTCGAAAAAGAATTGTTTTACGAGAACTTAAAAGTCACAATTGGTTGAGGATGGCTCTTTTTTTTCAGTAAGATATGTTCGATTTGCATGGAATTTTATGTATGATTTTTTCACTGTATGTATAAATACCTGTGTTATGAATGAAAATGCGAGTTTTGCAGTTTTTTATTTTTTCAAAGCATCCTCCGTTTGCCAACGTTTTTGCCATTTCTTTAACTCCACCAAAAAATATGATTTGTTAATCTTTTCAAAATATGATTGTTTCGGCGATAACCTCCTGGTTTGAACTGAAATTTTTCCCTCGAGCCATGTTTTCGTGTGGGGGGAACAGAACAAAGTCGCAGGAAGCCAGGTCAGTTGAGTACGGTGGGTGATGCAGCAGTTCGTAGCGCAATTACCCAGTCGCTGTCTCCCTTCTTCATAGATTTGTCGGATAGCAGTTCATTCTTTGGAAAATCTTTTTGTGTCTGTCTAATCGTCGCACAACAAAACATATGTTTCTCTAAAAGCCGATCCATCATTGCTATATTGGAATACAAAATTATCGAAATATAAGCAATAACCAGAATCCTTATAAGGCATTGCTAAATGTGTCACAACTTTTTCTTCAAGTGACAGTTCAGAGGATTTTCCATCCTTTCCTTGATACAAAGACATTCAAACAGTATCCAGTTGCTGCACATGCGACTACCCACACCTTGAACCCCCGTTTTATCGGTTCTTGAGGCATGTACTGCTTCAAAGTCACGCGTCCCTTGAACTTCACCATTGATTCATCGATACTCAAATTTCAGGATGGATTGAAAGCTGCTCTAAAGAAATTATTCAAAGACTATTACAGGACGAATTTTATAGATTTTGTCATATTGTGGCTCGCCATTCCTGGGCATTTTTTTATTTTCATCCACATATATGAATCTAAGTACTTTTAAAAACCATTTTAGTGACACTATTGAGAAAATCCTGCTTATGCCAAAATGAATATCAGTGCTTCGGTAGAACTTGATACTACGCAGTTTATGGAAGCCCATAATAATTAATATACCAATAAATGCCTCGAGTTCTTCTAATTTCAAATCCAGTTGTTGTTGGTGCTGAACAGCATATAAATTAGATGGGTGTATCATATCTCGCAATAATTTATCACTGAAAACTGCTCGGAAACAGCTCAAAGGGCTACTTATATCAATGTCTTAAGTTGTTACTAAGGCCAAATGGTTTTTTGAATTGATAGTTGGAATTTACAGGACGTACGAATCCATTTTTTGTCCAGTTGGAACTTTCAGCAGGTTTGTCGTCACTACTGTCTTTAGAATTATCAGAACTATTATCAAAAAAATCTTCAGGTTGATTTTGAATCAAAGCTAGACTAGATCTGCCTATATTCTGCACCAAAGACCTCAAAGAAATAGTACTGCTTGTAGTGGTAAGAAATTCAGAATCATCTTCTGACTACACCCCCACTCCCGCCGCAAAATCTACGGCCATTTTGTAATAAATTTCATCAAAATCATCGAAGTGGCTGATAATATACATATATACTACCCGGTTGTCTAGATTAAACGACCTTTTGAGTCCATAGTTCTAAAAATTAACAAGAAAAATTACTACATATTAGTGCTGAGTCCGTACTTAGTACGACCATTTAAAAAAAACATATTTGTCAGTAATTGTTACCTCCTTCAAGTAAATGAACTTTTACCATCAATATGATGTAAGGTATTATGTAGTAAGTGGAAAAGCGGTTATCTAAAGATTGACCTCAACTGGATATAAATCCGGTTGGTAGTGAGGTCACCATTAGCTGTTGAACCAATGTATCTGTCTATCAGATTTTATTATTTGCAAGATAAGAAACACTGGTAGGGTCACGAGGTGTTAAGAAATAAAGCCTACTACTCACCTAGTTCTGAGTTCTGTCAGATGTCCCATATTTATTGGATCCCCTGAACAGAACCTGGTTATTTTTAAAACGGTATTCACATATGACAAAATAATAAGATAAAAATGGTTGTATGTCACTAAAATATCAATATTAGCTGCTTAAGGTATATCAAAAGTCAAATGCTGTATTTCACAGCTCAAAAGCAAACACAAATTAGTAGGTAAAGTACTTGATGTTTGTCAATCAGCTTGGTTAATTCTCCACTAACTCAACTGGCCAGTTCTTTGAGTGAGGCTCCATAAAAAAAAATATTCCTACGTGAAATTTCTACCTTAATTATTGAAAATGAAAGATATTAAAAAGAATGTACAGGTTAGATATTTTACAGACGAAATTTGCTAATTACAATTTCAAGTATTTAAATTCACAAAATTGAATTCTAAGATTAAACAGGAAATTTACAGTTATCCGAACAGCACCTCGCTGACACTATTTAAGTTCAAGTTTGACTACGTTATTTTGAAAGTTCAAGTTGTAAGGGTTCAAATATTAGATTGCTACTTGAGAAATTCTGCTGGCTTACAGAAATAAGATTTGTTTCGACTCACCAAATCCTCCTGCATTGAGTTGCCTGATGACCCTATGAAGATGCTTTCCAACTGGGACCATCAGTGCCTGACACAGGTTCACAGACTGCAATAAGAGAGGGAAGCTGGAGAAAATGAGAGGTACTTCCCATCAATGGTTATATCTTAGGTGAATTCTGTTGTGCTAAAGTTGGGTGAGACAATTTATCCCTTATGTCGATATGCTGAATTAATTTGATGGAAACATTTTCAAACACCAATAAATCGCAAATTGGCTCAATTCTCAGGAACTCTTTCTGATTAACGTAAGAAATGTCTCAGGTCGGAAACAAAGAACCACAACTTAACTCGCGTTTTTATGCCAAACACGACGTTTATTTAAACTCAAAAACCGCCCAAATTACTTTAAACAATCACTGATAATTATTATTAGATAGTATAGATAACAGAAAGGGTTTTATCACCTCTTTTTAAGATGATTTTTAGCCAGTGCAACTAAAAGGTGTTCACACGGCAACGTGCCAGCTCCGACTCCCCCGAGCTAACGTCTGTTTCTCTTGAGATTCAAATTCCCTTTCCCTTAACACCTACGTCCCTCGCCTATAGTTCAGGACCTTCAAGGTTAATTTCATCACCAAGTTGCAGATACATTCTCGACTCCCCCTTTAACATTGAAAATGGACTCGTACCTTACCTAAGGAATTTTCAATAAGATTAAGTAATAATTTGTTCTAGAACATTCTCAACGGATATTTTGTTTACTTAAACGCCCTTCCAGGAAAATGCGATACATTATTTACTAACAAAGCTATATTGCGTCTTTAGATATTTGAATTTTAACGTACACATTTAAAATGCAGTACGTGTTCAGGGTAGTTAAACATTGGCGAGTTTTCATCAAATAATTTTTGAAATTCAAAACTTGAAGTATTTAATATCGATAGGTTTTTTTGGTCATTATTTAGATACCTGGGGGCTTTCTAGGTGTTTTTAAACCAGTAATGAATCCAAGTAAAAAGTGAATCGTTACATAATATAAATAAAAAGTTCACTCTAGATTATGACACCTTTATCCTTTTTCCAAATAAACTCATGTTCCAATAGCCAATAACTTTCAGTTATTAGAAAAATCACCTTCAAAGAAACACAGTTTGTCTTTTCTAACCACACTTTTCCACTCGGCCGAGTATAGCAGTCAATATAATACTTACAACTCAAGTATACTAATATAATACTATTGGAAACACATTAGTTATAGTCTGGCCTGTTGAAAATACACATAACTTACCATTAAATGCAATTATCCCAACAATAATTGAATATTTTCGTCAAGTGTAAGAAATCACTGTCACAGATGACTTGTGGTATAAACTGTTACCACTTTTCACATCAAATCGACGTAATGCGCGCGCATTTTAAATTGTGAGTGACATTATTACCGGCTACCGTTTGTAAGAAGTGAAGCTACCGTAAGGTTCATATTTCATGTGTTGTTCTATAGAAATGTGCCCATAACGGCAAGTGGTAAGAATTCTCACCAATAACCTATAAAGGGTTAAAGGGACTCACTACTGGAGAAGGCAGACTGTTCCAACTGCCAAACACTTAAGTCGGAAGAAAGTTCTGCCAACAATGAACACAGAACGTCTCCCAAGAAACTTTGTATTTGTGTCCACAGAGACGACTATCAGACTTCTGAGTAGTGTCCAATGGTATTCCTGTAAAACCATGTAGGATACAAAATGTGAAAATCAGGTCACCTCGTTCACGTCTCTCAGCAAATGATGTCATGTCCCAGATTTGTAACCTAACCTCGTAGCTAGGCCTTAGAATGCCATAAGGTGCTCGCTGCACTCTTTCCAGTCTGCCACTTTCTCTTGATAGATCTGAGTACCAGGCTGGCCCACAATACGCCATTAGAGGTCTAATGTATTACACAAGCTTAGCCCACTGATAATTAATATGGTGAAAAGACTTACGGATCAGGTACAGGATACGATTTGCTTTCAAACACGACCTGAACACATATGCAGACCAGGTCAAGTCTTCAGTCAAGATGACTCCCAAATCGATCTGCTGCTTTACCGTTGAAAGCTGGGTTCCGTTAATGTAGTATAGAATTTTGGGATTGTTTCTGCCAACATGCAACACTGAATATTTGGAAGCGTTGAGGGAAGGCAGGCATGACTTGCACCAATCCTCCAGCTTGAGCAGGTCTTCCTGGATATCACTGTGATAAAAAAGTGGGTCGTCATATAACTCGATGTTGTCGACGAAAGAAGCGCATTCAGATCTGATAACCAGTGGTAGATTGCTGCTGTATACCAGGAACAGCAGGGGTCCCAGGACTGAGCCTTGGGGAACACCACTCACCACAGATTGAGGAGCAGAGTGTGCATCATTCACACGTACACGAAAAGTTTGTTCGCTCAGCAAAGCTCTAATCCACCAATTCTGCAAGAGGAGGCTTTGCACAAAGCCTCCGCAAAGGTACTCTGTCAAATGCTTTGGAGAGATCTAGGTAAACAACGTCAGCAGGTCTCCTGCTATCCACCAGTCTTGTCAAATGGTCAAAACAGGTGAGTAGGTTTGTGAGTGTCGAGCTGCCGGGTGTAAAATGCGGTTTCTTTTGGGTGTCCGCTTGTATGTACATTAAATGGAAAGTAAGTTGCTATGAACCGTGTTATCGGTCTGATGAAATGGAAAAAATCATTCATCAGAAGAGATCCTAAACGAGACTACTGTATCGAACTTTTAGTCTAAAACATTTTATTGAGCCTGCAAATCAAACTACAAAATATAGTTTATGTTTTCTTTTCACCCACTCTCAAGGGTACATTTTTATATTGGAAAAATGTCTTTTTTCTGTTCCCATGACTTGCAGTACTCACTTACTTGAATATGTTAATTAACCAAATATTTGTAAAAAAAAAAGGAGCAGAACAATATTTTTGGTATGTCGATGCATCGAAATAAAAAATTTGTAATTGTATGAATCTTTCGCTATAGAATCTGTATACATATTATATAAACATGAGATTTAGGATATTATATTGAGAAGAAGAAGAAGAAGAATATTAAAACACAGAGAAATCTCTATACAAAGTATATGAACATAGTCAAAGCTCTAGTCAGATGGTATTTTTACGTACTTCTGAATTTTCTAGTCACTTAATTTATCAAGGATGGAATATATTATATATATACATAAAAAAATAAATACTCTGTATTATATAAACTATGATATTGATTATATATAAATAAATTGATCATGATGATCATAAAGTTTAGATATATTGGAATAAGTTACTGTTATATTTAATAATAAGTTTTAGACTGCTATACATATTGTTTTTATTTGTTTAATTGTATTATTGTTTTTTAATTCTAGTGCTGTAATTTAATAAATTATTGTATAGTTATTAAATTCATTATACAATCTTGAGTGTCTTACTTCATTTCCTCTTCTAGTGACAGAAAATAATCTCATTTAAAATTGTTATTTAAGGCTAGATGTATTCTCACAACAATTAGAACCGTAGACCGGTTTCGCTCTAATCAAAGCTCGTCAGTACGGCATACTAATTGCAGCGAAAATACACCTATAAAGTAAGACGGCTCTAGTAGCCAGCCTTCCAACACTAAGTGAGTGGTGAGACACGAAACACATGCCGCCACCTAGTTGCGGAACCAAGTAGTATGTTGTCACGCCAGCTCCAAATAACACAAAGTGTTAAAAAAAAGAGACTGTATACAACTAACTAACAATTTAGTAAATTGTCAGCCCTGGTCCATTTCTTCCCCAATATAGGGACGAGCCTTACATACTTTGTCCCATAATATTTTCAACAATGTCGTCTGCTATGGTTACATGGCATACAACTCAAAATGTGCGGAATGTATGTGTTCTTTCAGACTTTTTAACGATTTGAGGGAACATTTGAATCTGAAGCACGATTAAAAAACAAAATTTTATTTTACTAAGGAATATTGGCATACAAAACCAAACAACTCCTCGCGTTTCTGTATTCCTGATACCAAAATTTGATTTTAGTAAATTTTTAGCGAAGAAAACAAAATTTTATTTTACTAAGAAATATTGACATACAAAACAAAACAACTCCTTCTGCATTCCTGATACGAAAGGCGCAGGTTCGAGAAAATTGACAGGATAGTGAGGTGAAGCTGCTCCTTATGGCGTCGGCGTCGGTGATTGGCCATGTGGCGGAAATAAGGTACGTAAAAAAAGAATACAAAAAATTGTCAATGACAAGATTAAAATTTTGTTGAAGTGTAGTTTGAGCAGAGAAGAAAAATATTTAAAGAAAATACATAATAGCAAATAGATGACCATAGTAGACAAACATTTTGAGATCAAATAAAAAGGCAGATTTCTATTATCAAAATAACAATTTTGTTTTACTAATTACAATTAGATAACAAAAGGGCAGGATCAAACAAAGTCAGGTATGTTTATTAGCAAATTTCTAATATAAAATTTTAAGGTAATTAATTGTACTTGGTGGATGTAAAAATAAAGAAAATCATTCGTATCACCGTTTAAATTCAGGTGAGATTATTGCAGACCGTGGTGCCATCTCTTGGCAGATAGTTTAAATAGACTTCCTCCGCTCACTGCCTAGAATCAATGGAATTTACTAAGTGTAGATTGGAATCTGTGATGTGCACTGATACATTTTAGAGAACCTAATCAACAATTGTCAATCATTTAGACACATGTTACTGTCATCAGCGGAATGAATAATCACCGTAAGAACATCTATGTATTCAATGAATATGATTCAATTAGTCAATGTAAACTATAAAAATATAGGTTTTCAATGAATTTGGTTAACTTAGTCAACGAAAACCATTAAATAAACTTTTCTAGATTATTGGAGATAACTTATAATATTTATTTACTTTTGATTCGATTATTCTTTGTCGTTTAATGCCAGTAATTTATTGTATGAGGTTAAAGCTACTTAGCGAAGCAATACACTGAGGGTTTACCAATGGTTCACAAATCAAAATTTATTTTATATGGTTGATGCACCTTGATTAGAAATATTTATTCAATGTATATTGCTATTAAATCATCGTTGAGTCAATGGCCCGCCGTTACCTTTACTAGCATTTAGAAGAATTGACTAACAATCAGGAGTAATAATATGACCTTCATTGACTATGATGCCACAAGATAAGACTTTTCTTTATAATCATGTATTATTTTAAATATGAGGAAGAAAAATAAAGGTGGAAATATTGTTTTGATGATTTATTTAGACAAAGATATTACCATACCTAGTACAATAACATTGATTACTTACTCTTTTTTAACATACAGTGTGTAATTTAATTATTCTGTTGCACAATATGACATTCGCAGATCAATAATAAAATATAACTTAGAAAATTAATATAAAAAATGTATTACATATTAGTAAATAAAACCACAAAAATGTTGCAGTCGATGACTCCTTTGCAGTTGTCGACGGCCAACCATAAATACAGCCAGCTGAAAAAAGTAAAAAAGAAGTTAATATTGAATGAAGTTTCGAACCTGCTATGAGCACTAACAAATACAATTGGGAGAAGCCAATTCATCACAATACATTTCTCAGGCCTGAAGATCGTTTCACAAAAATACAGTACTAACCAAAACAGAAATAATTTTAATTAAAATAAATAAAAATATATGAACATAGCCCCAAACAAAGTAGTACAAGGTATAAATAAAAATAAAGCGAACAAAAAAATATCGCCACAGCGTAAAAAAATTCTTAACATTAAAATATACTATGGTAAAATAAAAAAATAAACAGACTCAAATTCAGTTCTTGCTAAGTAACTGAAATATATAAATAAAACGAAAATCAATTACAATCCAACTTAAAAGCAACATAAAAAATAAACATAAATTATATAATATATGACCCGATGACAAAAACAAGCAATAGATGGATTAACAGGAAGTCCTGACAACATTATCAATGCAGTACGCACCCAACCACAAGATGTTTAAGCATTAAGGGCAAGATGCAGCTTGCTCCTATCCATCCCAATAACCCAGCGTCTAAGAAACCTCTTGAACCCACCCAAATGAAGATTTATAATGTTCCCAGAATGCTGGCTGTAAAACTTTGCTCCTCTGTATAAGAAGCTTCTCGCTTACCCACAGATTTTATTTTACTAAGAAATATTGACATACAAAACCAATGACTCCACTCGTTTCTGCACTTCTGATACGAAAAGTGGATTTTTAGTAAATTTCTTGTGAAGAAAACAAAGTTTTATTTTACTAAGAAATATTGGGATACAAAACCAAACTCCTCGCGTTTCTGCATTCCTTATACCAAAAGTTCATTTTAGTAAATTTTTGCGAAGAAAATAAAATTTTATTTTACTAAGAAATATTGACATACAAAACCAAACAACTCCTCGCGTTTCTGCATTCCTGATACCAAAAGTGGATCTTAATAAATTTTTAGCAAAGAAAACAAATTTTTATTTTACTAAGAAATATTGACATACACAACCAAACAACTCCTCACGTTTTTGCATTCCTGATACCAAAAGTTCATTTTAGTAAATTTTTAGCGAAGAAAACACATTTTTATTTTACTAAGAAATATTGACATACAAAACCAAACAACTCCTCACGTTTCTGCATCCCTGATACCAAAAGTTCATTTTAGTAAATTTTTAGCGAAGAAAACACATTTTTATTTTACTAAGAAATATTGACATACAAAACCAAACAACTCCTCACGTTTCTGCATCCCTGTTACCAAAAGTTCATTTTAGTAAATTTTTAGCAAAGAAACATTTTTTTTATACAAAACCAAACTCCTCGCGTTTCTGCATTCCTGATACCAAAAGTTCATTTTAGTAAATTTTTAGCGAAGAAAATAAAATTTTATTTTACTAAGAAATATTGACATACAAAACCAAACAACTCCTCGCGTTTCTGCATTCCTGATACCAAAAGTTCATTTTAGTAAATTTTAAGCGAAGAAAATAAAATTTTATTTTACTAAGAAATATTGACATACAAAACCAAACAACTCCTCGCGTTTCTGCATTCCTGATACCAAAAGTGGATCTTAATAAATTTTTAGCAAAGAAAACAAATTTTTATTTTACTAAGAAATATTGACATACACAACCAAACAACTCCTCACGTTTCTGCATTCCTGATACCAAAAGTTCATTTTAGTAAATTTTTAGCGAAGAAAACACATTTTTATTTTACTAAGAAATATTGACATACACAACCAAACAACTCCCCGCGTTTCTGCATTCCTGATACCAAAAGTTCATTTTAGTAAATTTTTAGCGAAGAAAATAAAATTTTATTTTACTAAGAAATATTGACATACAAAACCAAACAACTCCTCGCGTTTCTGCACTCCTGATACCAAAAGTTCATTTTAGTAAATTTTTAGCGAAGAAAACAAATTTTTATTTTACTAAGAAATATTGACATACACAACCAAACAACTCCCCGCGTTTCTGCATTCCTGATACCAAAAGTTCATTTTAGTAAATTTTTAGCGAAGAAAATAAAATTTTATTTTACTAAGAAATATTGACATACAAAACCAAACAACTCCTCACGTTTCTGCACTCCTGATACCAAAAGTTCATTTTAGTAAATTTTTAGCGAAGAAAACAAAATTTTATTTTACTAAGAAATATTGACATACAAAACTAAACAACTCCTCGCGTTTCTGCATTCCTGATACCAAACGTTGGTTTTAGTAAATTTTTAGCGAAGAAAACAAAATTTTATTATACTAACAAATATTGTCATACAAAACCAAACAACTCCTCGGGTTTCTGCATTACTGATACCAAAAGTTGATTTTAGTAAATTTTTAGCGAAGAAAACAAAATTTTATTTTACTAACAAATATTGACATACAAAACCAAACAACTTCTCGCGTTTCTGCATTCCTGATACCAAAAGTTGATTTCAGTAAATTTTTAGCGAAGAAAACACATTTTATTTTACTAAGAAATATTGACATACAAAACCAAACAACTCCTCACGTTTCTGCATTCCTGATACCAAAAGTTCATTTTAGTAAATTTTTAGCGAAGAAAACACATTTTTATTTTACTAAGAAATATTGACTAACAAAGCCAAACAACTCCTCGCGTTTCTGCATTCCTGATACCAAAAGTTGATTTTAGTAAATTTTTAGCGAAGAAAACACAATTTATTTTACTAAGAAATATTGACATACAAAACCAAACAACTCCTCACGTTTCTGCATTTCTGATACCAAAAGTTCATTTTAGTTAATTTTTAGCGAAGAAAACAATTTTTTTTATTTTACTAAGAAATATTGACATACACAACCAAACAACTCCTCACGTTTCTGCATCCCTGTTACCAAAAGTTCATTTTAGTAAATTTTTAGCGAAGAAAATAAAATTTTTATTTTACTAAGAAATATTGACATACAAAACCAAACAACTACTCGCGTTTCTGCGTTCCTGATCCCAAAAGTTGATTTTAGTAAATTTTTAGGGAAGAAAACAACACTTTTATTTTACTAAGAAATATTGACTAACAAAGCCCCTTGCGTTTCTGCATTCCTGATACCAAAAGTTGATTTTAGTAAATTTCTAGGGAAGAAAACAAATTTTAATCTTACTAAGAAATATTGGCATAAAAAACCAAACAACTCCTCGCGTTTCTGCGTTCCTGATACCAAAAGTTGATTTTAGTAAATTTTTAGGGAAGAAAATAAAATTTAATCTTACTAAGAAATATTGATATACAAATCCAAACACTCCTCGCGTTTCTGCATTCCTGATACCAAAAGTTGATCTTAATAATTTTTTAGCGAAGAAAACAAAATTTTATTTTACTAAGAAATATTGACATACAAAGCCACACTCCTCGCTTTTCTGCATTCCTGATACCAAAAGCTGATTTTAGTAAACTTTTAGGGAAGAAAACAAAACTTTTATTTTACTAAGAAATATTGACTAACAAAGCTCCTTGCGTTTCTGCATTCCTGATACCAAAAGTTGATTTTAGTAAATTTTTAGGGAAGAAAACAAATTTTAATCTTACTAAGAAATATTGACAGACAAAACCAAACAACTCCTCGCGTTTCTGCGTTCCTGATACCAAAAGTTGATTTTAGTAAATTTTTAGGGAAGAAAACAAATTTTAATCTTACTAAGAAATATTGACAGACAAAACCAAACTACTCGCGTTTCTGCGTTCCTGATACCAAAAGTTGATTTTAGTAAAGTTTTAGGGAAGAAAACAACACTTATTTTACTAAGAAATATTGACTAACAAAGCTGCTTGCGTTTCTGCATTCCTGATACGAAAAGTTGATTTTAGTAAATTTTTAGGGAAGAAAACAAATTTTAATCTTACTAAGAAATATTGACAGACAAAACCAAACTACTCGCGTTTCTGCGTTCCTGATACCAAAAGTTGATTTTAGTAAAGTTTTAGGGAAGAAAACAACACTTTTATTTTACTAAGAAATATTGACTAACAAAGCCCCTTGCGTTTCTGCATTCCTGATACCAAAAGTTGATTTTAGTAAATTTCTAGGGAAGAAAACAAATTTTAATCTTACTAAGAAATATTGACATACAAAACCAAACAACTCCTCGCGTTTCTGCGTTCCTGATACCAAAAGTTGATTTTAGTAAATTTTTAGGGAAGAAAATAAAATTTAATTTTACTAAGAAATATTGATATACAAAGCCACACTCCTCGCTTTTCTGCATTCCTGATACCAAAAGCTGATTTTAGTAAACTTTTAGGGAAGAAAACAAAACTTTTATTTTACTAAGAAATATTGACTAACAAAGCCCCTTGCGTTTCTGCATTCCTGATACCAAAAGTTGATTTTAGTAAATTTTTAGGGAAGAAAACAAATTTTAATCTTACTAAGAAATATTGGCATAAAAAACCAAACAACTCCTCGCGTTTCTGCGTTCCTGATACCAAAAGTTGATTTTAGTAAATTTTTAGGGAAGAAAATAAAATTTTATTTTACTAAGAAATATTGACATACAAAACCAAACACTCCTCGCGTTTCTGCATCCCTGTTACCAAAAGTTCATTTTAGTAAATTTTTAGCAAAGAAAATAAAATTTTATTTTACTAAGTAATATTGACATACAAAACCAAACAACTCCTCGCGTTTCTGCATTCCTGATACCAAAAGTGGATCTTAATAAATTTTTAGCCAAGAAAATAAAATTTTATTTTACTAAGTAATATTGACATACAAAACCAAACAACTCCTCGCGTTTCTGCATTCCTGATACCAAAAGTGGATCTTAATAAATTTTTAGCCAAGAAAATAAAATTTTATTTTACTAAGTAATATTGACATACAAAACCAAACAACTTCTCGCGTTTCTGTATTCCTGATACCAAAAGTTGATTTTGGTAAATTTTTAGCGCAGAAAACAAAATTCTATTTTACCAGGAAATATTGTCCAACAAAACAACTCCTCGGGTTTCTGCATTCCTGATACCAAAAGCTGATTTTGGTAAATTTTTAGCGAAGAAAACAAAATTTAATTTTACTAAGAAATATTGACATACAAAACCAAACAACTCCTCGCATTTCTGCATTCCTGATACGAAAGGCGCAGGTTCGAGAAAATCGACAGGATACTGAGGTGAAACTGCTCCCTATGGCGTCGGTGTCGGTGATTGGCCATGTGGCCGAAATAACGTACGTAAAAAAAGAATTAAAATAAATTGTCAATAACAATATTAAAATTTTGTTGAAGTATATAGCAGAGAAGAAAAATATCCAAAGAAAATATATAGTAGCAAATAGATGACCATAGTAGACATAAACATCTTGAGATCAAATAAAAGAAGCTTTCTATTATCAAAATAACAATTTTGCTTTACTAATTACAATTACATAACAAAAGGGCAGGATCGAATAAAGTCAGGTATGTTTATTACCAAATTTCTAATATTATCAAATTTTAAGGTAATTAATTCTACTTGGTGGATGCAAACATAAAGAAAGTTATTCGTATCATTGTTTAAATTCAGTGATATTATTGCCAACCGTTGCGCCATCTCTTGGCGGATAGTATAAACAGATGTATTCCGCACACTGCCCAAAATCAATGGAATTTACTAATTGTAGATTGGAATCTGTGATGTGCACTGATACATTTTGGAGCACCTAACCAACAACAATTTCCAATCGTTTTAGACACATGTTAGTGTGATCAGGGGAATGAATAATCACCGTAAGAATATCTATGTATTCAATGAATTTGATTAAGATAGTCAATGAAAACAATAAAAATATAGGTATTCAATGAATTTGGTTAGCTTAGTCAACGAAAACCATTAAAGCATTAAATAAACTTTTCTAGATTGATGGAATATAACTTATAATATTTATTGACTTTGATTTGATTCTCCTTTGTCATTTAATGCCAGTAATTCATTGTATGAGGTTAAAGCTACTTAGCGAAGCAATATACTGTTGGTTTACCAATGGTTCGCAAATCAAAATTAATTTTATGTGGTTGATGAACCTTGATTCCAAATATTTATTCAATGTTTATTTATATTAAATAACCTTTGAGTCAATGGCCAGCCGTTAGCTTTAATAGCATTTAAAATAATTGACTAACAATCAAGAAAACTTTTGAAAATAAGACACTCATTGACTATGATGCCACACGATAAAACAATTCTTTATGATCATGTATTGTTTTAAATATAAGTGAGAGAAATAATGGTCGAAATATTGTTTTGATGATTTATTTAGACAAAGATATTACCATGCCTAGTACAATAACATTGTTTACTTACTCTTTTTTAACATACAGTGTGTAATTTAATTATTCTGTTGCACAATATGACATTCGCAGATCAATAATAAAATATAACTTAAAAATTGACATAAAAAAATTATTACATATTATTAAATAAAACCACAAAACTGATGACTCCTTTGCAGTTGTCGACGGCCAACCATAAATACAGCCAGCTGAAAAAAGTAAAAAAGTAGTTAGTATTGAATGAATATTGGAACCTGCGATGAGCACTAACAAATATAATTTGGAGAACCCAATTCATCACAATACATTTTTCAGGCCTGAAGATCGTTTCGGTAGCAAAGTTAGTGTCATCAGAGGGATGAATAAACTAAAAGAATGCAACTTAATAAGAACATAATTGGAAATTCAGAAAAATACAGTACTAACCAAAACATAGAAATAATTTAAATTAAAATAAATAAAACTATATGAACATAGCGCCAAACAAAGTACAACAAGGTATAAATGAAAATAAAGCGAACAAAAAAATAACACTACAACTCAAAAAAAAAGTTAAACATTAAAATATACCATGGTAAAATAAAAAACTAAACAGATTCAAACTCAGTTCTTGCTAAGTAACTGAAATTTATAAATAAAACAAAAATCAATTACAAACCAACTTAAAAGCAACATAAAATATTAACATTAATTATATAATATATGACCCGATGACAGATTTTATTTTACTAAGAAATATTGACATACAAAACCAATGACTCCACTCGTTTCTGCATTTCTGATACCAAAAGTGGATTTTTAGTAACTTTTTTGTGAAGAAAACAACATTTTGTTTAATAAGAATTATTGCGATACCAAACCAAACTCCTCGCGTTCCTGCATTCCTGATACCAAAAGTTTGTCTTAATAAATTTTTAGCGAAGAAAACAACATTTTATTTTACTAAGAAATATTGACATACAAAACCAAACAACTCCTCACGTTTCTGCATTCCTGATACCAAAATTTGATTTTAGTAAATTTTTAGCGAAGAAAACAAAATTTTATTTTACTAAGAAATATTGACATACAAAACCAAACAACTCCTCGCGTTTCTACATTCCTGATACCAAAAGTTGATTGTAGTAAATTTTTAACGAAGAAAACAAAAA